>ML786850.1:58507-105709 GCA_009831015.1 Picea engelmannii
ATTTACTCTCTCAGTTTTCCCATCTGTTTCAGGATGATAAGCTGTGCTTAAGTTCAATTGAGTCCCCAACGCTGACTGTAAACTTGTCCAAAACCTAGAAGTGAATCTGGAGTCCCTATCTGAAATAATCTTTTTAGGTATCCCGTGCAAATGGATAACCTCGATTACAAACACGCGTGCCACATCAGTGACATCGTAAGTGTCTCTAACCGGAATAAAATGAGCACTCTTGGTTAACTTATCCACTATTACAAGAATGGCATTGTGTCTATGAGATGTGAACGACAACCCCACAACAAAATCCATAGAGATGACTTCCCATTTGGACATAGGAACATCATGTGGTTGTAGGAGGCCTGTCGGGTGATGGTGGTTGGCTTTCACTTGTTGACACTCAAGGCATTTGGCGACGAAATGGACTACATCGCGCTTCATGCCTACCCAAAAGAAAAGCTTCCTCATATCTGCGTACATCTTCTTCACACCCGGATGCGCACAATAAAGTGCTCTATGGGCTTCCTTCAGTATGATGCTTCAAATATCCCCATTCTCAGGGATGTACATCCTTCCTTGATATCTTAAGAGTCCATCTGTTTCCAGACTATATCATTCATACTTTGGATTTAACTGCCTCCCGCTCTGGAGGTTTGAAGTAACCTTTAAATACCAACTGTCTCCTGGGAGTTGTGTCAACACGTGTTCCCTCAGATTGACCTTTAAGGTTACCAAGGAGAAGATACGTGGTCTCCTACTCAAGGCATATGCAACCACATTTTCCTTCCCCTTTATGTACGGAATACCAAAATCGTACTCACTCATAAATTCACTCCATCACCTTTACCTGGCATTCAGATCTCTTTGAGTGAAGAGATGTTTTAAACTTTGATGGTCCGTTTTGAGCTCAAAGTTCCGCCCCACAAGATAGTGCCTCCAAATTTTCAGAGCTAACATTACAGCTGCCAACTCTAAATCATGAGTCGCGTATAACTCTTCGTGCTTCTTCAACTTCCTTGATGCATAAGCTATCACTCCTCCATCCTGCATTAGCACGGCCCCCAACCCTTGCTTCAAGACATCCGTTCAGACTGTGAAGTCCTTTTCCATATCCGACACTCGTAGAATTGGCGCACTAGTTAGTAACCTCTTAAGCTTAATGAATGCACTATCACATTCTTCTGTCCATTCATACCTGACCCCCTTGCATTGCAAAGTGGTGATGGATTTCGCTATTTTTGATAATCCTTCCACAAATCTCCGGTAATAACCTGCTAGCCCCATGAAGCTTCTCACCTCGTGGGCATTTTTCGGCACTGGCCACTCCATAATGGCCTTTACCTTTTCTGGGTCCACCGAGATTCCTTCACCGGAAATGATATGACCCAAATAGTGGATCTCTTTCTGGAAGAAGGAACACTTCGACAACTTCCCATATAATTTTTTCTCTCTAAGGCAGGACAACACTATTCGCAAGTGTTCCTCGTGTTCTCTTTCATTCTTGGAATAGATAAGGATGTCATCTAAAAAGAATTGTACAAAATGGTCTAAGTACTTCCGGAATACGTCGTTCATGAGGCTCATGAATATTGTTGGCGCATTGGTCAATCTGAAAGGTACTACAACAAACTCGTAATGTCCAAACCGAGTTCGAAAGGCAGTTTTTGGGATATCACCTTCCTTGATCCTTAACTGATGATACCCTGATCGCAAATCAATCTTTGAGAATACCACTGCTCCTTTCATTTGATCGAAGAGGTCATCTATCCACGACATCGGGTACCTATTTTTCACTGTAGCACGGATCAAGTCCCTGTAGTCTACACACAGTCGTAAGGATCCGTCCTTCTTCTTTACAAAAATTACCGGTGCGCCCCAGGGTGAGACACTGGGCCTTATTAGCCCTAAGTCCAGTAACTCTTTCAACTACATTTGCAACTCACAAAGTTCTGGCGCTGTCATCCGATACAGAGTTTTGGAAATTGGTTCTGCACCAGGTTTTCGCTCAATGGTAAAATCAAGCTCCCTCTCAGGAGGTAACCCTGGTAACTCGTTTGGAAAAACATCCTGAAATTCTGACAATACCGGGTACTAATCCAATGAGGGTCCCTTCCTTTCATTCACTGCTTCCACTACATAAAGTCGACATCCTTGCCTCAAGCATCACTTAACCTTCATAGTTGATATAAAGCGTAATGACACTTTTCTCTGTACACCCTGGATCTCTACTAGTCTTCCTTCAACATCGACACAAAGCACCCTCTTTGCGAAACATTCTACCAAAGCTCGATGAGCTGCTAACCAATCCATTCCAATGATTAGGTCATATGCCTCAAGAGCAGTGACGTATACCTTCAACCTGGTAGTACACACTCCCAGGTCTACTATACAATTATCGACACTAGATCCTACCACTTGTTTTTCCCCCGAAGCCATCTCGACTTGTTTAAAGTCATCGTGCTCGTAGGCTACCAACCCACTCTTTTCTAATGCAGATGGTGAAATGAAACTATCTGTCGCACCAGAATCAAACAGAATCTTGACATTGATATGATTTAGCGTACTTGATGACTCCACCACCGTGGATTGATGTTCGGCCTGGCGATTATTAACCACTGTGTAAATCTGCTTGCTTTCTACTTTCTCTCCCCATCGGTGCCTTTCCTTCTCTATGCACGAACCCTGATTGTAACTCTGAGCAGTCGCGTTGGTAATGGGGTCCCCCGCACCCCCAACAGGTAACACGAGATTGAACATGTGCATTGTTATGTGACTGCCTCTGAAATGAGTTCCTTCCCCTAGAACCCCTGCCCCTACTCGCTGTTCCCTGAGATGGTCGTGGACCTACCTGCACCGTTGGCAGTGAACGAGATGCTACACTCGCTACCATTGAAATCCATGCAGCTACTATCCTTGGCGTGACTTTGTTACCATATGGCGGTGGCCTTGAGCCCCCTCCTCTAGGAAATGTCCTCGGGGCCTTCCCTACGAATCCCGGGCGATGGGAAAATGTCAGTCTTGTACCCCCGGTCAAGTTCATATGTTCTTCCGCATAACACACATTTTCCACCACTTCTGCTACTGAAGACGGTTTCCACATCCGCACCATAACTCTTATATTAGGGTTCAATCCATAGACAAAGCGCTCTACCTGTCGTTGGTCATTGTCCATATACAAAACATATTTGACCAGTTCCATAAACCTGATCTCATATTATTCTATAGTTTTGTTTCCCTGTACTAAGGCATGAAATGCCCCTACCTGTTGTTCCTCGTAGTATGCTGGTAGATATTTCATTCAGAATCTCCCCTCGAAAAGTTCCCAAGATACCGTGTCTGGGGTAAGGTGCAATTGTCTTTCCAGGTTGCCCTACTAGTTCAAGGCGCTGTCTCTTAACTGAAAAATGGTGATCTTTGCCTTTGAGTTGGATGCATAGTCCCTTAAGGCAAAACACCTTGTCATGCCTTCCAACCATGCTTCCGTGCATTCACTGGCGCGACCCCCGACAAACTCCAGAAGTTTGATCTTTTGTAATTCTCGCGTGATATCTTCGGGTGGAGGTCCTCCTCCTGAATCCCTTGACGCTTTTGGATTACCCGTTCCAGACGGTGGGGGTTCCACTTCAGTCCTTGCCGGTTGTTGCCCCTTTAAAGTCTTGTTAATGGCTTCCAACGAGCGCAGTATGAGGGCTAGTTCGGGCGATGGTGGTGGTGGTGCTGTCGGTGTTGGCGGTGCTTGCGACGACGCTCCCCTGCCTCGACTCCTTCGAGTCCTGACCATCCTGTATGCTTTAACCTGCATCAACCAAGTTGTCAGGGTGAGTTCAAGGATGTTTCAAATTGGTGCTACTCAAACTAGAAACAGGGTTAGGCGTAAGTTTTCTTTACTTGTATGTAAACAAACATTACTCCATTAGGGGATTGGCTAGGTTAGGGTTAGGATTAAGTGTCTAAGCTTGATTTCTTCGCCCCTACGAAAAGAACTATTGGTTCCCTTGCCCTGCAACTATGCTAGCCTTGCGCCATACTCGCCAATTCCTATGCTTACTCTCCTAGTGCATCTGTCGCCTCCTTCCCGCTTGTCCTAGTCTAAGACCTTTTAACTTTTTGCTTACAACTTGATTAAAGTGACTTCCGACCTTATGTTTATTAATTTACGCCGAAAGGCATACACCTATTGACAATGGGCACAATTAATGATCTTTTAATCTTATTTAACCTTAAACCATTATCTGATGGCTATGCATTCAAGATGCTGGCATATTCTTAGTCGTCCTCCAAAATCAATGGGTCAGATTTATTGTTCATAACTTTCTTGCATTTATCAAGGTATCTGTTAACAGGTTTACATTTTAACGTTTACCTAATCACATAAAAAAATTTTGCTGTAAGGATATATAATTACCACGTTTTAAATGATTAAATAGGATTAAACCATGGCATCTAAATAATTCTCCACAACTGCCAGCCACGTTTCGACGTTCACCAACTCTATGTACCTTTCTGCGTTAGTGTTCTTCTTAAGACGCTTCGCTTGGTGGGGTCTTGGGTTCAAAACCCGTGGACCCCAAAACAATTTAATTAATTAATCACAATTACTTTTAATTAATTAATATACTTAGTTTTAATTTGCTGTGTATATTATATTATTATTACTGGTTTTTTTTTAAAGGCGCATACGTGGTGCGTTGGTGTTTGGTTGTTCCTTAAGGCTTAGGTAGTGGGTGGTCTTGGGTTCAAAACCCATAGACTCCAAAACAATTTTAAATCTTTTTAACTAATAAAATCTTTAAATAACCATTAAGATTTAATAATCTTTAAATCTTTATAACATTATTTATTGTTTTTTTTTAAAGATCTAAAACATATATAACCTTTAAACGTTTACTAACATATATTTTAAACTTTTTATTTTTATTTATTTTTATTAGATATTTTTCTTTATCCTCATTTTTTTTGTTTGTTAATAATTTAATTAAAAAAAATATTACGATTTAAACCATTGAAATTTAAATTTAGTAAAATTTAAAAGTTAATTTAAATAAGTAATAAATAAAAAAAAATTAAATATAAAATCAAAATAAAATAAATAAAAAAAAATATTAAAAAAAATCAAATCGGGCACGCATGAAGCCCACGTGCCCGCTTCCTCCAAAATAAGCTTACGCTTGTCTCTCCAAACCCTAAACATGTCCTTCCTCTGCTGCCTTTGCACTTTTCTCTGTCCCTCTTCTTCTGATTCCTGCTCTTCTTCACCGGTTTCTCCGCGGCCTTCTCCACCTCCCCAGTGGTGCCGGGGAGATTCGAACCCTAAAATGCATTGAGTGCATGTTTTACTTTTCCGTTAGCTGTGGCAAGTGGTGTATTGTGAATAGAACATTTGATCTGTTTCGAGAAACAAGCGGGTTGCTTGCTCTTTCGCAACGCGCGGGCAAGTTGAAAAGAGAAGGAGGGGGGCAAGAGCAACCATCGAGACAATCTACAAGCAACAGATTAGCCATAGGGGACGCTAAATTTGGAATATGGGAGATTGGACGATACCTCTCTCAGGAGAGGGGAAATCCCACTGAAGTTTGTAACTCGGAACAGGCTTTACAAGCCGTGGGTTAATTAGTATGGAACTATGTTTGAGGGTTGATAAGGGTCGGCTGCGTATGTTAGCATTGGGCAGGCTAGCCTTCTATTGTGAACACCCTTCTTGCATAAACACTGTAATGTAAGGATTTTTATCCATTACGGATCAACATTTTGAATCAGTGTAGAATTTACAATTGGAGTTATAGTTGCACTTGTCCGAGTTTAGGTGCCTTGGCTCCTTATATAGCCGGTGAAACGCTAACCGGTTCATCGACTGGCATGGACTCCCGAATTGCCTCGCGTGGTGCAGTCTCCTTCCTTCCTATCTTTGTTGGAATTGCCAGTGGACACAAATGAAGAGCCCCAGGAATAGGATTTCCGGTGTATTATTGCCTAGTGTTTTATCCCGTAAACCCAACGTACTTTCAAGCCAACGATGGTTGCTATCTTTACAGTGCGTCCTTTAAGGACATGATATGTTCTAGTCGATCTGCTTGTGTGCGCGAGATTTTGTTCACACGCTTTTGTTCCCTTCTATTTCGACGGGTTTATTACGTGACGCGTTTACACCAAATTCACCAAACAAGCCCCGGGGTCAAACCCGCGGGCTTCCCTTCTATACTCATATATTTGTTATCTATTTATACCTGGGCGCATTTTTATTTCATTTCCTTCTATAATTTTATCATCTGTAACAAGTTTGAGGCAAAAACCGCGGTTTCATTTGGTCGCTTTGAGGCCTCTTTGTAAGGTATTGAGCTTCTTGTTTTGCTCATTAATTTTGCGTGGATTCTGCTATTTCTTACAGGGTTTTGGAGCAGTTTGAATTCTAATACCCAAGGAAATCATTGAGAATTTTTGTCAGCTATGGTAGAGGCAAAGCCAGGGATGAGGAAACCTGTATTCACCAAAGTTGACCAGCTGCGACCAGGCACTAGTGGTCATACTTTGACTGTGAAGGTTGTCACTGTGAAGATGGTTTTACAAAAGGGCTGGCCATATGGTTCTCAGGTTCGTCAAATGTGTATTGCAGAGTGCTTGGTTGGGGATGAAACCAGTGTCATCGTTTTTACAGCCAGGAATGAACAAGGTATGTTTTCTCTTCATCTTTATGCTTGGAGAAATGATTACATATGAGATTTATGGTGTAAAGTCGGTTCTTGAGTTGGATATTGTAAAAAGAAAAACAATCCAACTTTTCTAGAGTGTGCTGCATGTTGTTTTGGTATTACCAAAAATTTATAAATATATTAATATGATATTGCCTCTGGTTTGTGTCATGTAATAATTAGATTGCAGAAATTTCTTCTTACATTGCTCATTTCCATGAAACTTAACTCTCAGAACCTAACACGGGGTTTTTAAGCCATAATACTCTGCTGGGATAATAAATCCTCCAATTTAATGCTTATACTATGTTCTGATATTTATAATTAATTACATGGGTGTATCTTCTCTTTTCTTTTCTAAGCATAAAGAGTTATTAATGCATGTTCGCTTTAATGGCCACTGATATTCACATTATTGGTTGTTGTTATGCGTACTTAGATTAATGTTCCTCTCACACATGAGATCCTTTCAACTCCACTTATAAATGCCAATTATCAATAAGTGTTTCTCCCCTTTTCTTGGATTCCGTAAGTATGTAAATTTGCTAAAAATTGTATGTGTTTGGTTTGCAGGTTAGGCGGAGCTGGGGTTGGAGCTGGGAACTTGGCCCTTAAGGCCCAAATTTATATTTACCCTAATACATTTATTTAGGGATTTAACATAACTAAATAGGAGTGTTTAGTTAAATTTATGGGTGGGTAGGTAGGCCCTTGGTTCCAGATTTTGAACCAGGGCTCTGATACCATTATGTAGGGGCTGAATAGATTTTACGTCTAATAATTACATGAATTGTAACAGTATTAATTTCAGAAAATTCACTAAATTCTTTTAATTGAGCAAAATAGTAAATATTCATATATTCCTTATTTTGAGCATATTCGCATATAGATTTAACAACGAATATTAAAATTTTCTAACATAATAAAAAAAATTACAAAATTTTAAATACTTGGGTCTGATGCTAATAACCCTCTGTTTGTCCGCTTGCCTTCTTGACCGCTGCTGCACTGTGTAAACACTGCCCAAAACCTAGTTCCACCCTGCCAACTAGGTAACTTCCTAGCTCCAGGATATCATATGGATATCCTGGCCCCCGTGCCCAAAACCTCCAGCAACCCCGGTGCCTGTACTGATACAATCCCACTCCAAAACTCCACTCCTCTCTGCAAATCCAAGAGCCCCCAAAATCAATCCCCAATCTCTCGTAGAATGACCTCTCGTAAACCTCCTTCGCCTCCCTATCCTTCCTTCACCACCTCATGCATTTACTTCCTTACCTACCCCTCGTTAATGCCCCTTATCCTTTCCTTTAATATTTTATCCTCTCGTGATTAATATGTTATCCCTTTCTGTGTACGTAACCTTTTAATTTAAATAATATAACTTATTAATCTATTAAATTTAATACTCATGTTATTAAATGTAATAGGTAGTTAATTAATTAAAATTATAACCTTTAATTAATTAATAACTACTTAATTAATATCTTTAGATCAATCTTTGTTTAATTAATACCTTGTTAAGACAATTAATCCCCTAAATAAATTTTTACTTAATAAACCTTAAACATTTATTCAACTAGGGTTGTTACAAGAGATACAATAAAACTTGACTTTTATTAGATAAGAAATATGCTGAAAACTATAAAATGCAGACTGAAAACAAGCTTGCTAGAATGGTGACAGCTTATTCGCAAGAATATGAGTACAATGAGGCTTTGGAGGCCTTTTTACAATAAACATGAATGCCAAAACCGTAGACATCCAAAAACCTAACCCTAGGAGATGAAGCACAAAAATTCATGTGGGCCCCGTTGGGGTAAGTTAGTACATCGGTAAGTTAGTACATCAACTTCCCAGGGTCGTAATTTTTGCATATGATCTCTGTTTAGGGCGCACGATAGCTTGCTGGAAAGGCATTGATGAGGAGCTTCGTTCAAGCAGATCAATCAGAGCCTTAGTAAGTCAATGGGGTTCTCGATCGTGAAAAAACGTCGTTTGGGCCTTGAAAATGGCCCCGAAAGTTTGGGAACTGAAAAATTGCTAAAAATAGTAAGTTTCCAAAAACTCTTTTGAGCCAGTTGTAAAAGGTAGGTGGCCACCGAGATCCTCCTATATCAATCATCCCCCATTAGGAAGCAATGGTCTCCATTGCGTTGAGTACCCCCATTAGATGAGGAATGTTTTTTTGAATTTGGCCCCGGGTGAGCCACTTGCCTTGGTGTAGGAGCTCCCTGCTTTGACAACCGGATAAAGCTACATCCTATGTTGGCGAGTGCCTTTGACCTGTCTGTCCATGATATGACCAGTGGATGCATGTTCCCTTCAGCCAGGGTTGATCTTCGTTGGTGTCAATTGTTATGCTATCTCCGAGGTATCCAATAATGGTGGAAAATAAGGTCGAAGGAGGTCCACATTGAACACTGGGTGCAAGCCAAGGAAGGAGGGAAGGTTGAGCTCAGAAGCATTTTCACCCACACCCTTGGTGATGGTGTAAGGTCCATAACGAAGTGGATGAAGATTTCGATGAGGCCCTGTAAGGTGTTCTTTCTGCAAGTGCAACCTGAAACTTTCTCAGTGAGCGTGGTTGGGGCTAGCCAGTCACGAATGACTTGGATATTGGTTGGATCAACATGCACATCACGCGCATCAAACATGTAGCCTAGGTACTGGATCCTGTCTCCCACCAATATCTACAACATCTGCATCTATTTGACCTTCAAATATAGGAATATCAAAATTGATCTGTACCTTGAAGGGGGAGGTGGATGTGTCACTTGTCGGCAGTCATCGAATATTTTGTGCAAAGTTGTCCATCATCTCATTCCTCTGTCACTCAAGGGCTTCCTTGAACGACATTTTGAAAGGATCTCATGTCCCGTAGTCTTTTTTTTTTCCCACCATGGATGGTTTCTTGGGCATGCGAGAGCAGTTGTCCTCAAGAGAAACAAGCTCGAGACCCAACTCTCTATACCTTGACCACGTTGGGGATATGCACTAAAAAATGATAGGGAGCAAACCCCTCTGATACCACTAATCTAGACTTTTGAGCGGAACGAAATGAAAAGACAAATTTATAATATTAACACAAAGACACAGTGAACAGTAACAAAGATACAATAAAACTTGACTTCTATTAAATAAGAAATATGTTGGAAAATATAAAATGTAGACTGAAAAGAAGCTTGCTAGAATGGTGGAAAATTATCTATGAGAGGATATGTGATGGCTACACTCATTCACAAGAAGATGAGTACATCAACTTCATGTGGGCCCCATTGGGGTAAGTTAGTACATCAATTTCCCGGGGTCGTAACATTTGCATACGATATTCGTTTAGGGCGCACGAGAGCTCGTTGGAAAGGTATTGACGAGGAGCTTCATTTACGGGGCTCAATCAAATCCTTTGTATATTATTGAGGTTCCCGATCGTGAAAAAACGTCGTTTGGGCCCTCAAAATGGCCCCATAAGTTTGGAACCGAAAAACTTCTAAAAATAGTAATTTGCCAAAAAACTATTTTGAGCCAGTTGGAAAAGGTGGGTGGCCACCGAGATCCTTCTGGATCATTACTTTTTGTTTCTTGTATCATCATGATAGAGGGTTTTTCATCATCAATCAAGATCTTCAAACTTCTCTAATTGCTTGGGCTGTTGAGGCCTCTTACATTCCAGGAGATGATTTTCATTAATAAGGTCGGGGGTGAGATGAGAATTTCTCTACCATACTCTTGATTCTTCCTAAATTTAGAATAAGTTCTCCTAATTATTGTAATAGTTATTTGTTGGCGGGTCGTCCTCTTTTCTTGTCTCCTTTTGTAACCTTGATAATTTCTTTGCTTGTAGAATTCTTGATTCCAAGAGAAGAAGAGGAAGAGTGCTTACCTTTTTGAATGGTTGTCCCTTTCTCCTTTTTTCTTGATTTTATAAGAGCACTTTGCAATAGCTTGATTTGTTGGTTTGGTATTGATCGTTCTTCTTTCCTTTCACATGAAAATGCTATGCCTTGCGGTCGAGATCCTCTAGGTCCATGTCTTCCAGATCGTCCAGATACATCTTTAAGGAATTGGTTGGAATCATAGAAGCATCTTGGTCCTGTGGTTGGGGGCCGAAATTGCGGTAATGGGAACTTGTGGAGCCAAAGAGTTCTTGTCTTGATAGGGTAAGGAACTTGGTTGGGTCTCAATAGAAGGAATGGGATTGAGTGTTTCTTGCTCAAGGAGATTTGCTAGCGATTCGGCTATTGCTTGTGCGGGGGACTTTGGGGTTAGGCTAGGTGGGAGCTTTCTTTTGGGCCTTGCGTTTTGTTGGAAAATTTTCAAATCCTGCATCGTCCTTTTCAGATTGAGATTTGGGGGGGATCTGGTTGCTTATTCAGAGGACGATCTCTAAAAAGGTGCCCGTGAGCATGGAATTTTCTACACCGAAAGGAAATGTGCTCATAGTCTAAGGTCTGGATCCAATATACGTCCCTGTATCTAAGGTAGACAAAGGCTGGTAGAGCTCTAGAGACATTTGGGTAGACATAGATCCAGGCATAGGAAGTATATCGACCTTGAAGGGTGGCCTTTGCTATCCGTACAAAGGATCCTAGATTATTTCCAATAGCTTCCATAATTTTCGAACACCAGTACTCCTGCAGAAGCGAAAATAGCTTGATCCAGACTGGAGCAACGATGAAATATTCCTTTTCCAAGCTAAAATTTTATTTCCATATGGGCATGCAGAGACCAACTGAGTTAAAGAAACACAAGCCGCCTTGGAAGACATGTTCTCTGTCTTCAACTAAGTTGAAAATTGTAGTAAAGAAGCCTTTGGAACCCAATTTGAGGGAGACATCACCTTTTGGCTTCCATCTAGTTTTGATCCATCATAAGAGCATTTTTTCTTATGGCTAAAGGCCCATGAATTTGCAAATAAGGGCATGATCTTGCATATATTGGATATCCTGACCTAGGAGAGGAGACATGATTTCATATTACGGGATTTCCTTTGATTGTGGGATACAAGTCGTTGGACTTTTCTTCTCAACATTCGTATTAAATTTGCTCTGAGTTGGGAGTGATTTCGAGGTTTTTGAAGCCTCCTTTGTCGGTTCAGTTTCCATGGGGCTGGGAGAATTGGGAGTTACAGAAGTGGCGACATGATGTGGAGGCGATCAACTGCTGCTAGCCACCACGTTGCAGAAGGTGGGGGCGACTCCTCCTTGAGCGGGGGCCACCATTACAGGTTCAAAAATGTAAAACAGACTAGAAAAAGTTGCAAAGCCCTAGCGGATCCAATTAAATAAATTATTTTTACTTCAAAATTAAAACTTGTATTATTTATAGATATCTTTTACATTAATTATTATTTTTTATCTTGTTTAATATTTATATTTTTAATGTGATGTGTTTTTATCTTATTTAATATTTATATTTTTAATGTGATGTTAAAAGATATTGTATATTTCAAAACTTATTTAACATTTGTATTTTTTAATGTAATTTTTATTATAAAAGAAATTACATTTTAAAGATATTGTTTTATTTAATATTTAGTATTATTTATTATTTATTATTGAATATTTTTGTCAACTAGGTTTAGTTTTAGTGGTTGGAATGACTCATTGTTATCCCTTTCAAATGGGTTCAATTCCTTAAAGTGACATGTTGAGTTCATAATAAGTACATTGATGTATTGGTTTCAAACCCTCTATTATTCACCTTGAAGTGTTAAAAGATATTCTCTTTTTCAAATCTCATTTAACATTTACATTTTTAATAATTTTTTCTTAAAATAAATCATCATTTATATTATATAATAAATTACGTTTTTAATATATAATTAAAAAAAAATCATTTCATTATTAGAGAAATTGCATTTTTAATATACAATTGCACTTTCATATAAAAAACAATCTAAACCTCATTTCACTTAATATTAAAAAAATAAATCCACAAATTAAGCTACGAATAAAAGTAGCATATCTAAACCTCATTTCACTTAATATTAAAAAAATAAATCCACAAATTAAGCTACGAATAAAAGTAGCATTTATATAATAAAAAAGTCACATTGATCTCAAAACATGGCCTATGGAAATCATGTACCCATGATATCTCATAATTTTAAATAAAAACATACACATTCATAGATTTTCCTGTCACATGTCCAAAATAAGCTCCGGCACTATTCAAATACTTATGAGTTTGTTTTATGAATAATTGTCTTCAAAAACTAAAGCATTTCCCTTGTTGAGCTCTTTAAAAATCTTCTTTCGCTAACTTGTTGACCTTCGTAGAGATTTAATCTATCTCCAAGTTCTATTCTCTAAATATATAAGTGAAAGTGATTACTTTAAATCTATTTGCAATAGACCTTTATCTACTCTCCTAAATAAAATGGATATTTAAAAACGTACTATATCAATTTATCCATTTTTTTTTTAAATGTAGAATTGTTTTTTATTTTTTCTTACATAGTATTTTTTTAATAAAAACATTAAAGTCATTATTATTTCCTGTTGAAGGCGTAGAGGGATTATAGCGATCGATAATTCGTTGACTTTATATTAGTTTGATGTTTGACTACAAATTTTTGCATACTTCCCAATGTTCGACCTATAAAACTAAAAACATTAATTTTTATATAATAAAAAAAATCATATATGTCATGATGTGATTGGATGATAGATTTGAGGTCTTATTACCAGCTTCGCTATTCCCATTGAATTATACGTTGCCATATCCAAAGTTTTATCATGTACAATACTTTTTTTTATTTGTACTATTCATATTGAAATGTTTAGATATCCAAAGTTTATAGTGATCGATAATTCGTTTACTTTATATTAGTTTGTCGTTACTTTAATGTATTTGTCCTATTATTATTAGTCCTTTGTATTTGTATTGAAATGTTTACATACCGAAAGTTTAGATCATTGACACTTTTTTTGAGGTGCTTGAATAGGCCCGACAACTTAAATGTTTACATGGCGCAAGGTCCTAAAACAGGCCTGACAACTTAAATGTTTGCACACCGCGAGGCCTTTGGACAACCTAACAACCTTAAATGTTTATTTAAATAGGCTTCTCAGAGTACATTTTTCCTCAAAATTTTCCATACAATGTTGCAGTGAATTTGGACAATAATGTTGTCCACCGCCAGTTGAATAGGCATTGTATGTTTCATACTTCTTTTAGGGTTAGAATGCAATTTCGTCATCGTTGAAGCTACATACATTGTTACTGGTTTGGTGGGTGCTTCTTCTTCGTTGGTTCGTCGGTTGCTGATTGTTGTTGTTTGGTTCACATTTTGACCTGTGCTTCTGTCTTTTATCGTTTTAGAGTAATTTTCCATGTCATAATTTCATTTTCTATTCCTTCTTTGTTGTTCAATGTTTGCAGATTGCAGGTAAGAATGTTTGCTTATTTCTACTGGCATGCTTGTCATATGTTTCTAGTTTCTTCCGTGCTTCGGCCCCAGTTTGGTAATCGTTGGAGATACATATGTTGTTTACTCATTCGGTGGTTGTTGCTTGTTTGCTGGTTCATTGGTTCATCGGTTGTTGGTTGTTGTTGTTTAGCTCAAATTTATGAGTTTGGGGCCCTAGTGCTATAATTGGGCCTATTCGTGCTTTCTCGCCAGGGTCATGCGCCGACAGTTGGAGCTGTTTTTTTTTTTCCTTATTTTTTTTATTTGAGTGCTTTACGGTGTTTAGGCCTTGCACCTGCAAGTGTACCTGCATTTGTCTTATTTGTCGTGTCTAGCGAGGTCAATATCTCGTGCCTGTTCCGTGCAGGCCTATTCTCCTATACAATTTTGCTCATACTTCAATGTTGACATGATAGAAAATAGTGGCATAAAAAATAATTGGACAACTACATGTGCAATTGCAATGTCCGCTGTTAGTTTGTTAAAATAAAACATCCGCAAACCACACTTATTAACCATATTTGGTGGAATGTGCCCATATCATAATACATGTTCTTTATCCTCTACACAGACTGGTGTCACCACAATACAATTTGTCTTGTACTTGAGATATGATATGTACACTAAAGATACTGCAAAATTATATTTCCATGTCTGGAAGCATATCTGGATACTTTGCCACGGAAAACCAAAATCATTTAGTTATGGCCATGCAATTTTTTAATATTTTGTGGCTTGTAATATATTTTGGCCAGGGAAAAACTTTATATATTTACAACCATGGATGGAGAAAAGCAAAGGTTCATATTTCTGGCTATCTTTTATTCTATTCATTGATTCTCATTTATTGTATGTACATATTACTTGTTCTCCGATGCATACCAGTTTCCATTCATGTTCATTGTATTTTGTGCGTTCCCACATTCAAACAAACATAATAGCTGGAGAAAACGACGGAGTCTTGACTACAGCGGTGGAAGAGGAGATACAAAGGTGCATGCTTGTACTCTTATTTCATATTCGATAGTTTTGTATTTCATTTATTGTCTGTATATGTGTTCACCTAGTTTATTGTATGTAGATATTGATAATAACTTATCTTCATTACATCTCTTCCTGCATACTAACTTCCTTCATGTCCATTGTATTTTTCCTGCATTGCTACATTTAAACAAACATAATGGCTGGAGAGGACAATGGAATCTTTGGCACGAATGTAGACGAGGAATTACATAGGTGCATACCTATACTCTTATTTCATATTTCAATGTTGAGTATTTCATTTATTGTCTATGTATTTCTTCTACTTGTTCTACTACTTTGCACCTTTTTTACTGTACGTATATACTACGTATCTTTATGCTTATTCTCATGTTAATCGTATTCTCTTTGATGTTACATTGAAATAAATAGAACTATATTTATTTCTTTTACATGTATTTCTTCACACTAACTTGCCTTCATGTCCATTGTATATTCGACGTTGCTACATTGGAAGAAACAAATTGGTTGAACAAGAAGATGAATTCTTGTATGCAACAAAAGAGGGGTCTATGGTGCAATCTTCGAAAAGGTATACCAATTGTGCTAGTAAATCAAATATGCAAAGCGGGTGGGGGCATACCATATTGGACTAGAAAACCATGATTTGGAAACAATGGGTCTTTGTGCCCTCCCCATTTCTACTTTTTCCATTTTCTATTATCCCTTTTTCTTTCTAATAGCTCTGCTTAGTCGTCTTTCTGAAAAATCTGAGGCATACAATTTGACCCTCGGTTCCTCATGTTTCCTGGGTATCCCTTGACACCCTATTTCGTATTCCATCTTCTTCCACCTTGCATGTTACATTAAGAACAATTATGGACAATATACAATGCATATGTTTGTTTAGTCCTTCCAATGTTCATCTACACATGCTTTCAGAAAAAGTTGGACTAGTGACATGGCCATGAGCAATCATTCATCCCAAACATCAGTAGATCGACAAGGCCAAAGGTAAATATGCATACATTTTGTTCCTAGTATGTTTATCAAACAAATATCCTTATCTATTTATTCATCTGTGGCATGGTGAATATGTTGATGTCATCTGCAATACATACTTTGCAGTTCACAATAAGTATCAACAAGTACAAGCGAGACACTGAACATAACGCAGGTTCTGCAGACTAAGAGGTCTGGTTGCAAAAATTTGACTCCATAGTTCATCCAAGCTGTGCGTCTACTTCTAAATTTATGCCAGGAAAAATAGAAAACAAAAAAATAATCCACACTACCATTCACTTTACTTTTCCTATTCAAAAATTGTTACCAGGTCTAAACTTGTAACACCCAAAATACTATCAATAGAGGGCTTGAACATCCGTCGAACTGGACAAGTGTTCATCGGGGACATAATGGTTGTCTATAGCAACTACTTGGACAAAGCAAACAAAACTAGATCCATTATGCGTGTTGACATGCCAGACAAGGAGGCCATGATGGCAGTGACATTGACTATTCCTACACAACTTTTCCACAAACATGCAGAAAAGATATTGTTGGGTAATGGGATATCCATTACAAATTTTAATATATTGCCCAAAATAGTATATGACCGTGGTGATTGTGATCTGATTATTTCGCTCAACGAAACAAGTATTATGGAAAAAATTGTCGCTATTTGTTCAGAATATCGTTTCATCCTGGACGCAACTATCAACGAACTTGCATAGAGCAATGACATTTACCCAATCAGAACCATTGGCGCAGTTGTCACACTGGCGAGAAAACTTGGCTCGCAACACATTCTCCATATAAAAGATGGAGAGTCAGACAATGACAAGGCAATGGTACCGTTCTCCATATCCAGTTTTGTCCTTTACTTTCGCATGTCCATGTATCTCTGTTAAGTTACTCAGATATTGCATTGTTCCATGTTGCAACTGCAATTCTTCGATACCTATTCAAATTTGTTTTCGTCAATGGAACAACAATTACATAAAGGGCAATTTCCACTTATGCTCTTCAAAAATATAACAAAGAAAAGGGATATTAGAGAAAGGATCTTTCACACAACCCAAGCAACATTTGTAACAGAACTGTGAGCAGACTTAGTACAAGATCTGAAGAAACTAACTAGCTCTACAATTGTTGTGCATATACATCTACAGATTCATCGTCAGTTTGCTCATACAAATAGCCTTCACCAAATTTCTGTGGTTATTTTTATTTATTTTTTTTATTTTTTTGGGGGGGTGTAGTTATATATTATATTGTTCAATATATTAATTACTATGCTCACGTTTCCAGGTTGAAGGTGTTTTGGTTGCGGCGAATGCGTACTCGACCCCCTTTGAGCATGTGTGAAATTCAACTCTCCTGCTTTTGCTTCTACTTTGATAAGTGATGATACGATTGATTGTTTGTGATGCAGTGAAAAATGTCCATACATATATGGACATTGCCTCAATGCTGCCATCAGAACCGTGGGAAACACAACCGTGCACTGTACAATTAGACAACCTCTGTTACAAGATGTGCTTCCTGGGTTAGCATAATTGTCATATGAAAAATACCTACAGAAAAAGCCAAGTAATGTCTACATGTTGCATGACTTTCGGATACATAAAAAAAATAAAATATCAAGCTTTGACAGGAAACAAAAATATCTTGTGTGTCTCTGTAATATTTCTTCAACACACAGATGAATGTTCGTTGGACTCGAGTACTTGAGAATCTAATTACAAATGCAACTGATGTTGTTATTTTGATGTTTTTTTGCATCTGCCAGTAAGAATTTTGCATATTTATTTCGGTGTGCAAATAAAAAATAATAATGGTAGCTGGTTGTGGCTTTGATTGAGGAGCATGCACGTTTTTTTGGGTGCCCAAGTTGGACAATTGTTTTCCAATTGTATAGCCATGACAAGATTTTTCTCGATGCCATATTTGAAAAAAAAAAGGACTCGGCATGGATTGAAACATCAACTTGAGATTTTCAGGAAAAACAAATGGTACCTGGCTGTGGCTTTGATGGAGGATCTTGCACATTTTTTGGGTGCCCAAGTTGGGCAATTTTTTTCCGAATATATAGCCATGACATGATTTTCTCGATGCCCTATTTGAAAAAAGAAGGACTCGGCATGGATTGAAACATCAGCTTGAGATTTTCAGATCTCACTATAGAGATTGCACGCACATAAGATTGTTTAGTCTATAAATGGGGAGCATGAGAGAAAACCCAATAAAAAGTATCCAACTGTAAATAACTCGGGCCCATCCTTTGAATCGTCGAAATAGCTTTCTCATCTGGGCGAAATCATTAGGAATTTCCAATAATATTGGAAATTTGGCATTGTTAAAACTGGTAGTGATAGACCATGGCACTCTAAGAAGAAAATGTCCATAGTCATCTTGCTTAATGGTAAAATAGTGATCGACAAATTTCTTGTTCCCCATTTTGAGATCTAGTTATAGCTAGCATGCAATGGCGAAGCTCCGCTGGTTTTATGCTATCTTGTGTTTGGCAGACTTTTGTTCATATCCCATGGCCCCGATTATTTTCTCGTGAGAACATATACCAGATGTAAGACAAAACCAATGCCACGACGTGTTTTTTTTATATATCAAATTGTTTGATGCAAATGGCGATGCGTGCTTCTCTATGGAACCTCGTGGGATCTTGCTTGAGGCCTGTTTGGTGTTTACTTGGTTCTTGGTCGTATGCTTCATTCTGGAAAATTAATAATACATTCAGTATCTTCACAGTTTTATTATTATCTTAAAGACTATAGAGGACATGCTTTGCCCTTTAATATAAGCTCAGTGATGCGAATGTAGCATGTGGCTCGTTTCAACACTTTTCCTTGATCGATGAACTTAGTAAAATTAATCTCCTGGAACAATGTGAAATAAAAGAATATATATTGTGCGAAGTTCAATGGAACTTTCATATCAACAAGAGGCCATTCAAATTCAAATTCGTCGTTGTTATACTTGCGGTGAAGCTGACAGTACAATAACTTTACTTAATCATCCAAAAATTGATTTTTTTGTAGCTTTTTGAGGCTTCTCTTATACAAGAAGATCCTGGAACCTATAAGCATGGCTCGTTGTATCTATTCCTTGATTGAAGAACCCGTTCACATGTTTAATGCACTTCATAGTTGTTGCTAAAACCATCAATGGGGATTTCTTAAACCAATTCCCGCTTCCGAAAAATGCCATCCCCTTTGTTTTTGCCCCGTGCTTTCCGTTTCTGATTACTTAACGTTTTTCGGAAAATGTCTAGGTGCGGAAGTTGGATTTGTTGTTAAAAACATCAATGGGGCTTTCTTAAATCAATTCCTGCTTCCGAAAATTGCCATCCACTTTCTTTTTTCCCTGTGCTTTACGTTTCTGATTACTTAATGTTTTTCCGAAAATATCTAGGTGCAGAAGTTGGGGGATTCACGTCTTCAGATTTCCACTTACTTTTATATCACCAACCCAACCGACCACTTCCCAGTTTCATATTGAACAAACTTTTTGGATCGCGGGTTCCCGAATAGGCGGGTTCAACATTGCGTTTCCATTGTTCCGTCGCCTGCAAACAACACTCAGACTTCCGTGATCTACAAATTAGCAAACAAATACCCCTTTATCTCGTTTTTAGCACTTTTCCTTAATCGATGAACCTAGGGAAATTAATCTCCGGGAATAATTTGAAATAAAAGAATATATACTATGCAAAGTTCAATCGAACTATCATATCAACGAGAGGACATTAAAATTCAAATTAGTCATTGTTATATCAATTCAATGAGAGGACATCCCAAAATTGATTTCCTTGTAGCTTTTCGACACTTCTCTTATACAAACAAATTTTGGAAACTATAAGTATGGCTCGTTGTATCTATTTCTTGATTGAAGAACCTGTTCACATGTTTAATGCACTTTCTAGTTACTCTTAAGACCATCAATGGGGCTTTCTTACACCAATTCCCACTTCCGAAAATTGTTATCTCCCCCTTTTTTTTCCATCTGCTTTCCATTTCTGGTTACTTACTTCTTTTTTTTGGAAGTTGGAAGATTCCCGTTTTCATATTTCCACTTGCTTTTATATCGCCGACCCGACTGACCGCTTGCCCATTTCATATTGAACAAAATTTTTGGATCATGGGTTACCGGATAAGCGGGTTCAACATTGCGTTTCCATTGTTCTTTCGCCTACAAACAACACCCGGACTTCCGTGATCTACAAATTAGCAAACAAATTCCCCTTTATCTCGATTTTAGCACTTTTCCTTGATTGATGAACTTAGCAAAATTAATTCCCTGAAATAATTTGAAATAAAAGAATATGTACTATGCAAAGTCTAATGGAACTATCATATGAACGAGAGGACATTAAAATTCAAATTCATAGTTGTTATATTTGCGATCAAGCTAACAGTACAAAAGATTTACTTAAACATCCCAAAATTGATTTTCTTGAAACTTTCTGACGCTTCTCTTATACAAACAGATCCTGGAAACTATAAACATCGCTCGCTGTATCTATTCCTTGATTGAATAACTTATTAACATGTTTAATGCACTTCATAGTTACTGTTGAGACCATCAATGGGTCTTTCTTACACCAATTCCCGCTTCCGAAAATTGCCATCCCCTTTCTTTTTTCCCTTTGCTTTCCCTTTCTGGTTACTTACTCCTTTTTCAAAAAATGTCTATGTGTGGGAGTTGGTGGATCCACGTATTCATATTTCCATTGTTACTTTTATATCACTAGCCCGACCCACCGCTTCCCCGTTTCATATTGAACAATTTTTTTGAATCGCGGGTTCCCGGATAGGCAGGTTCAACATTGCATTTCCATTGTTCCACCGCTTGTAAACAACATCCATATTTCTGCGATCTACCTGTTAGCAAACAAATTCCCCTTCATCTCATTTGCTTTCTCTTTCTGTTTACTTGGTCATTTTTCGGAATGTCTCATGCTTTTATATACAACACCCGAAGTTCCACAATATACAAATTGTTTGCTCAACATTGCGCTTCCACTGTTCCCCTATGTACAAAAAACACCCAAAATTCTGCGATATACAAATTGATGGCTGAAAATCTGTCATTGTGACATACAATTTGACCATTGGCCCCTCACGTCTCCTGGGTATATCTTGTGACCCTTTTTTTTTTGTAACCTGCCCGACCGCTTTCCATACTTGGGCTTTTTATTGGAATCTGTTTCCCAGCTTGGCAGGTGTACACCAATGCCTGCTTTTGAAAATTGCCATCCCCTTTCTTTTTCCCATCTGCTTTCCATTTCTGGTTACTTACTCATTTTTTTGGAAGTTGGCAGATTCAGGTTTTCAAATTTCCACTTACTTTTATATCGTCATCCCGATCGATCGCTTCCCCGTTTCATATTGAACAAAATTTTTGGATCGCGGGTTCCAGAGTAGGCGGGTTACCGGATAGGTGGGTTCAACATTGCATTTCCATTGTTTTGCCGCCTGCAAACAGAACCTGAACTTCCACGATCTACAAATTAGCAAATAAATTCACCTTTATCTCATTTTTAACACTTTTCCTTGATCGATGAACTTAGCAAAATTAATTCCCTGGAATAATTTGAAATAAAAGAATATATACTATGTGAAGTCTAATGGAACTATCATATGAATGAGAGGACGTTAAAATTCAAATTCGTCGTTGTTATATTTGCGTTGAAGGTAACAATACAAAAGATTTACTTAAACATCCCAAAATTGATTCTCTTGAAACTTTTCAACGTTTCTCTTATACAAACAGATCCCAGAAACTATAAACATCGCTCGTTGTATCTATTCCTTGATTGAAGAACCTGTTAACATGTTTAATGCACTTCATAGTTACTCTTAAGACCATCAATGGGGATTTCTTACACCAATTCCCTCTTCCAAAAATTGCCATCCCTTTTCTTTTTTCCCTCTGCTTTCCCTTTCTGGTTACTTACTCATTTTTCGGAAAATGTCTAGGTGCGAGAGTTGGCTGATTCACGTCTTCGGATTTCCATTATTAATTTTATATCGCCAGCCCGACCGACCGCTTCCCCGTTTCATATTGAACAAAATTTTTGAATCGCAGGTTCCCGGATAGGCGGGTTCAACATTACGTTTCCATTATTCTGCCACCTGCAAACAACATCCGTAGTTTTGCGATCTACAAATTAGCAAACAAATTCCCCTTCCTCTTGTTTGCTTTCACTTTTTGTTTACTTGGTACTTTTTCCGAATGTGTCTTTTTTCCGAATGTCTCATGCTTTTATATACAACGTATATCTTGTGACCCTTTTTTTTTTTGTAACCCGCTCGACCGCTTTCCATACTTGGGTTTTTTCTTGGAATCTGTTTCGCGGTTTGGCAGGTGGACAAAATGTACAATGCTTAGTCGCTCTTCGACATCCCCGCTACCTTTTTACTTCTTTTAAGATATGAAATTATTAAGCTTTAATGTTAGTAGTCTATCGTGCAGGAACCGTTAAGATTGCCATTAATGTCCAGAAGGCTGAAGAAGATTTGTCATTAATACAAATTTAACCAAGATTTGCGGTGAAGAGTGTTATCCTTTCCAAGTATTCATTTCAAACATGATGCAATTTCTTTCGTGCGTCGATCGGTTGGTGCCTTTAAGAAATATCCAATTCTTAATTGCTCTTCGCCGTCACCGCCACCTTCACACTTTTTTCTAAATATGAAATTAGTAAGCCTTAATGGTAACAACTCATTACGCATGAACCCTGGAGATTGTCATTGATCAATGAAAGGCTCGAGGAGATCTTCCATTGATACAAATTTAACCAAGATTGGCGGAGGGTTATATTATCCCTCCCCATTTTTCATTTCAAATATCCTCTAAATAAAATGGAAATTCTCGTTAACTTATGGCAACAGTTCTGTCCAGATACAGTAAACACCTTCATGCATGATGGCCAGAGGTTCCAGTATTCCTGGGTATATTCTTACTACTCATCTCCCTCCGCCCAGGAGAAAAAAGGAGATGGTTCGTTGGTACACCGAGAGATATATTTCAAGCCAAGAAATTCCAAGGCAACCATACCTACTTGGACAACCTGCCCAGTTGCATTGATGGCTGCCATAGGGGTTGATGCATTGGATTCCAAGCCAGAAGAAGATGATCTAATGGATGATGATACAACAATGGATGATGGAAATGTAGAGAGTGTTCCCACTCCTGTGCCCAAATTGAAATCAACCATAACAGACGGTACTTCCCAACTCAACGATGACAGTTTTGACTACACCAAAATAAGGAGTTTCAGAAAAGAAACCGATGTTGATCGCAATAGCCGCTTTGCAGCTCAAAAGTAGGAATTCCAGAGGTCCATATTAGTCTGTTCTAGGTGGAAGTCTTTCACTGTAAGGAAATGAATTGTTGATGCTCCCAGAGATATATTTCAAGCCAAAAAACTATTCAATTGCGGGACCACTGTCTTGTTCTCTGGATATACAATCAACATCTTAGGGAATGAGGACCAGAACTCCCACTGGTGCAAGGCATATTCCTACTAGTCATCTACTTCCACCCAGAATGGACTAATTTGGGCCTCTGGAATTGCACATGCAAGCTATGTCCCTGAAGTTTTCGACTATGGAAAGGTGGTTTCTTGGTGTGTCCTAACTTTCAGTTAAGGGATATTATGTTTGCCCTGCAACGTTTTTTGTCTTTTCCCTCACGGGAAGCTTCCGAGAACCATCAATTTTACCACAGGATGATCCACCGAGAAGACTGCAAGGATTTCCTAAAAAAAAGAGCATTGTAATCAGTTTTTTATGCATGCTGATGAGCATCTCGATGGCTCCTGCATGTTGCAGATCCTGTGCCTGTGTTTATGGAAGATATGCTCAATGTTTTGGCCCAAAGAACTGGGTCCAATTTCTAAGGATAGATATACAGTGCTCAATATATATATATATATATATATATATATATATATATATAATGGATTTACTATTAAAAAATTTGCCTTGGAGTCTTGGTTGCTGCTTCTTTTCTGGATTTAACACCTCTTCTCATTGGCATGGTTCGATAGTCTCGTAGTTCTTCGATATTGTATTTTCTTAGGTAATCTGTTTTAGAATGGAGCATCTAACAATTATATGACAATGCACTGTGTCGATCCATCAGGATTTTATGGAAACAAGAAATGAATTTCAGACAGTTTCAAACCAACGTTCAATTCTATTCGTAATGCAGATACAACATAGCAATACCAAATCACAATTTTGCAACAAGATCGTCATTCTTGTTTCTAGACATGCAATTATTAAGATTTAATGCTAACAACCCATAATGCAAGAAGTTTAATACTTAAGTTAATATGTTACAATCATGGATAAATGTATCAAGAACACACTTACTCCCACAAGTTGCAATAAAATCTAATCTTCAACAAAGCATTTGCTGACAATTACTAGAAAATGATGGTTTTGCAACAATGGGGCTTGTTTGAAATCAATTCGCGCTTATGAAAATTTCCCTCCGCCTTTCTATTTTCCCAGTATTTTATCCCCTGTAGTTTCTCTTTCTGGTTACTTAGTCGTTTTTCCAAAAATGTCTTGTTGCACGGGTTGGCGGATTCACACGCTTAGACTGAACGCTTCCCCTTTGTCTAAATTTCACTTTCCATTGTTCTATGACCTGCAAACAACACTCTGGCTTCTGTGATATGCAGATTTACTTCGAGATTCCCACATCATCCCCTCTTTCGTGTTACACATTTTGCAACGAAATGTTCCGATATATACAATTTGACAGTTGGGGCCTTACGACTCCTCTGGAACCCGTCACCCTATTTTGAAGCCCGTCCGACCGCTTTCCACACTTGACCATTTCTTGACATGTCTTTGGTAGATCGTCGAGTTTGCGGGTTCAGGAAATTTCAAATTTCTAGTTGTTGTTTCTTTTGCTCGCTACCTTCAGGTTTATTTCCAAGTATATGCAATATGTATACAACTTCTCCAACAATATACACAAAATATATTGCTAGGAAATGGAATATCTATTGCATATTTGAATATATTGGACCTTCTTTTCCCTCTTCTATACTTGACCAAATTGTCGTTTCTTTTTCTCCTCTATTCTCTCTTTCTCGTTACTTAGTAATTTTCCCGAAAATATGACTCCAACCAACCACTAGCCATTCGATGCCTAGGCACTTTTCAGATCGCGAGTTCTTGGGCAGGCGGGCTCTATATTGCACTTCCATTGTTCTGTGGCCTACAAACAACACCCAGACCTCTGCGATATACAATTTTGTTGCTGCACTCCCACATCATACCCTCTTCTGTGATACATAGTTTGCACACGAAAGTTCCGAGACCTGCAATTTGACCATCTAGTCCTCACATCTCCTGGGGAACTATTGTCACCCCGTTTTGAAGGCATTGGGTCTGCTTTCCGTATTTCACCATTTATTGGAATCTCTTTCGCACCTCCAATTCCATACTTACATGACCTTTTTCGCTAGCGGATTCCCGGACATGCGGACTGCACTTCTAGTGTTCCTTAACCTGCAAATTTCCCCCCTGCTTCCAAGATATACAAATTGACTTCCAAACTCCTACATCAGCCCTCTTCCGTGTTACACAGTATGCACTCAAAAGTTCTGATGAATACAATTTGACCGTCGGGCCTTCATGTCTCCTCTGGGAGCCTATTTTGATGCATGTCTGACCACTTTCCACAACCATTTCTTGCAATCTCTTTCATGGATCGTCGGGTTGGCGGTTTGAATCAATTTCCAATTCCTAGTCATTGTTTTCTGTGCCTGCCACCTTCGCACTTCTTTACAAGTATATGCAATAAGTATATAACTTCTCCAGAAACACACAGAAAAGATCTTGCTAGGAAATGGAATATCTATTACAGATGTGAATATATTATCCCTTCTTTTTTGTCTTCTATACTTAACCAAATTCTCGTTTCTCTTTTCCTTGTACTTTATCTTTCTCGTCACTTAGTCGTTTTTCCCAAAATGTCTAGCTGCACGAGTTGGAAGACTTGTGGGTTCATGAATCCTACATCAACCCCTCTTTCATGTTACATAGTATGCACTCAAAATTTCTTATCAATACAATTTGACAGTCGGGCCCTCATGTCTCTTTGGGAACCCTTGCTAGCCTATCTTGAAGCCCTCGTCCAGATTTCTATATCAGTCCCTCTTCTATGTTACACAATATGCACTCAAAAGTTCCAATCAATACAAATTGACCGTCGAGGCTTTATGTTTCTTTGGGAACCCTTGTCATCCTATTTTGAAAACCGTCCGACTGCTTTCCATGGCCATTTCTTGCAATGTCTTTCGCGAATCGTCGGGTTATCGGGTTCAGACAATTTCCAATTCCTAGTCGTTGTTTTTCGTGCCCGCCACCTTCGCACTTCTTTCCAAGTATATGAAATAAGTATATAAATTCTCCAGAAACATGCAGAAAAGATCTTTCCAGGAAATGGGATATATATTACATATGTGAATATATTAGCCAAATATCTGTTTCTCTTTTCTGTGTACTTTCTCTTTCTTGTCACTTATTCATTTTTATGAAAATCTTTGGTTGCGCGGGTACGTGAACTTACGGGTTGAGGTTTACACTCGTACTTTGATATCACGACACCAACTGATCGCATCCCCATTCCACATCCAACCACTTCTTCGACCGCGAATTCCCGGGTAGGCGGGATCTCGATTGAACTTCTATTGTTCCATGACCTACAAATAGTACCCCGACTTCCGCGATATACAAATTTACAACCGGACTCACATCATACCATCTTCCGTATTATAGTCTACCTATCATGCCCTCTTCATTGGTACACATTTTGCACTTAAAACGTCTGAGACATACAATTTGACAGTTGGGTCCTCATGTCTCCTGTGGAACAATTTTCACCCCATTTCTTTTGCATATCATCGGGTTGGCGAGTTCAAGAAGTATCCAATTCCTAATCGATGTTTCTTGTGCCCGCACCCTTTGCAATTAGAAATTAGAAATTATATATAAGATCTTATTTCTAAGTATGCAATTAGAAAGCGTTAATGCTAAACCAAGATTTGAGGAGATCTCCCATTAATACGCATAAATCCAAAAATTTTGGATGGTTATATTATCCCTCCGAGTGTAAAATTTCAAATATCATGGAATGTCATTTGTGCGTCGTCGGGTTGGTCCGTTCATGATATCTTCAATCCTCAATTCTGAAAACGAGTCCGACTGATCGTTTCCCTATTCCATACTTAGCCACTTTTCCAGAATTCCGCAAATATAGAAACTAGCCGTTGAACTGCCCCATCACACTCTGTTCCATTTTACACGTTTTGCAGTCAAA
The DNA here is from genome assembly GCA_009831015.1 of Picea engelmannii. Taxonomy (NCBI): domain Eukaryota; kingdom Viridiplantae; phylum Streptophyta; class Pinopsida; order Pinales; family Pinaceae; genus Picea; species Picea engelmannii. Next base: position 85,949 of record ML786850.1, read on the forward strand.
AATTCTGATCGACAAAATTTGACCATCGGACACTCACTTCTCCTGACTATCCCCCGTAACCCTATTTTGAATCCCATCTAACCGTTTTTCAGACCTTTCCATTCGTTCCTTGCTCTTCCTCGTCTTTGTGACCTTCACACCTGTCTATAATAAAAAAATGTTTATATATATAGATATATCTTGTTTCTAAATATCCAATTAGTGACATTTAATTCTAACAACTCATCATGCAGGAACCGTATAGATTGTCATTGATGGGCGAAAGGCTCGAGGAGATCTCCTATTAATACGCATTAAACTAATATTTGCGGAGGGTTATATTATCCCTTCCGACTATTGATTTCAAAATCATGAAATGTCGTTCGCACGTCGTCGACTTGGCACGTTCACGAAACCTCCAATCCATAATTTCTCTTCATCGTACCCCCCAACTTCGCACTTCCAAATATGCAATAAGTAAGCTTTACTGCTAAAATTTCATCATACAACACCCATAAAGTTTGTCATTAATCAGCGAAAGGCTCGAGGAGCTTTCCCATTCATAAGCATTGAACCAACATTTGCGGAGAGTTATATTATCGCGTCCAACTGTTCATTTCAACCATCGTCTAGAGAAAACGAACATTCTCATAAACCTATGGCATCAACTTGACAACATTTCTGTGGAGATACAATGAACATCTTCGGACGGGAGGACCAGAGTTTCCAGTGGTCCAACGCATATTCTTATTACTCATCCCCTGACGCTCAGAACGAAGTAATTTGGACCTCTGGGATTGCTCGTGCAGGCTGTGTCCCTGAAGTTTTTAACTGTAAGGAGCTGGACTCTTGGTGCGCCGATAAATTTATTTCAGACAAAAGAATTATTCCACTGCAGGATTTCTCTTCGGTTTCATTGTTGCCTCAGGTCTTCCGCCAGATGTTAAGATTGTCGGAGCCAACATTGACGTTCAAAGGAGAAGATTTCAGGCAGTTCCTAATAGAACATAATAATGAGTTGGACCTCTTGCCTGATTTCTTGGAAGACCTGATGGTAATTCCTGAAGATATCACAAGCTTGCAGGTTAGTTCATTTAGAAATCCATTCCGGGAAATTGCCTGGCTGTTTACAAGAATAACGGGACAGGAGTCCACAAAAAGTATTTCCTGGATGGCTCTTTATATTTTGTATTTCACAGTTAAGGAACAAGCTATTTTTTACTCGGGCAAGCTAATTTCCCATGAAATATGTTCCCAATTGTCAACCTTCAAAAAGGAGAAGAAATTTTATATGTCATCCTACTTAGTTTTTGTAATAGTGCATTGCTGCCAGTTTCCAAAACTGTCTTTGTCCAAGAACGTCAACTAGGAATTCGATCCAATAACATTATGGTACCAGGTCTTGTGGAAGCACAAGGCCTCCCACTATTTTTATGAGGTTTTTAATGGCTTTCTGTCTGTTTTCAAAGTTTTGTTTTTAGGAGAAGATGTTCCCCACATATTTGAACATGCAACCAATTTTTTGGACAGGAAGGGGGCACTTGAACATCTGAATAATTACACTATGATAAGGATTTTTGGCTCCAAGGAAAAAATTGTTCTCCTTCCATGTCACGTTACAGATAAAATGTTTGTTACATAAGTAGCAAGGCAATACAACTACTGGTTGCATCTATTCCAAGAGAAGAGAAAAAAACAGTTCATTCCTCTGCCTTGGAAAGTCAAGGATTTTGTGCTGAAGAACGTCAACAAAATTGATGAATTTGCAGGCCATTCTTGCAACTTGAACCTAAGATATGTTGAAAGCCTAAGAGGGTTCAACCCCGATATTTTTTTTTTACAACATTTACAAACACTTGGCTTCGACAATTCTTTTTTCAAAAAACACCTGACAGAAAACAAAGACACTAGCGACACCGCTCCTGCTTCTAATGCCGACGACCTAGACACATTGTAAAGCACCACTAAATTGTACAAGCAACATGGAAAATGCCTCGGTGAAAAGAGTGTTCAATCGACGAATAACACTCCTAAAGGTACGACATCCCAGAGCATCGATCCAATGACCCACCACAACAACAAAGAAACTCAGAGTTCTTCAAACGAAGGAGGAGATAATGACCCTCCTCACCCTAAAATTGATAGTTCTCACAAGCTTCCAATAGATAAGAAGAGAAAAAAAAATGTGGGAGAGGCGGAAGAGCCCTAAATTCAGAGTGAGAACATGGAACTTGAGCCTCATTTGGATAGCGTATTCCACTACCTTGATTAGTCTGGAGAAGCGATCTAGCATAGTCGTCCAATGGACATATCTGATACTGAAAATTTTGACGAAGATGAATCCTTCATGTTCCAGAGCGATGTTTTTGACAGCTAGTCCGAAAAATTGATTATTGAAAAAAAGGATGTAAAAAATAAGAAAGGAAAATATCGTCCAGAGATTAACCTTGCGAAGATGCGGTCGTCCCAAATCTCTCGACTTCACTTAGCGACCACAGATGCACTTAATGATTCTATTGGAGGCATTGATGCCGAGAATGCCAGACTGAAGGACCGTGTCAAGGAATTGGAAGAGGCTTTGATTCCTATGCCATTGCTTGTCAATCCTTTGACAATGGCCATGGCTGCCACCCCTGCAACCAAGCTAAAAGGATCCTCCAACTTCCTCGCATTGTGTAGAGGATATGTGTTGAATAATATCAAGAAAAGAATGGAACTTATTACTGAGGCGTGGGAAACATCATAAACCATGACTTCCCTTGGAACAAGGGCACATAATTTGTTCGAACATTTGCAGGCGGAGTTAAAAGATGAAGAACATTTATATTTAAACATGGTCCTTCCTTTTGGCACCATTGTCAACAACATGTCAGAAGAAAGAAGAAGATCTTCCACCAATTCTATATGACAAATGCGTTTAAATTCTTCCACCAAGTCTATATGACAAATGCGTTTAAATTCCCAGGAATATGTAACTTTTTTGATATATTTCTAATTAAACTGTTTTTATCTCCTTTTATATATATGTCATCATAAATTTTTATATTCCACTATGCAAAAATTGTATTTTCTTACTTTGAATATAACTTTTTTCCCTCATGCCACATATACAGACAAAATAGACAGAATTTTTCAACATAGCAAAATAGATTATATACTTTCAAAAAATAAATGGGGCTCTAGAGGCCACATGTCATTTACTTCATGGATTCCACGTGTGCTTCATGTTGCTTGCCACATCTCCGTTGCAGTTTCCATCTTCCTTCGCTACTTTTTCCTATCCCAATTCAACTCGGCAGGGACTACGCTGCCATACAACACTTGTTTATCCAAACTTATTGGAAACCGAACATAAAGTTACCTTCATTTTTATTGAATGGTTTTCATAAATATATAAAATGTGACTTACATTGCTTCTTCTCGCTTAATCTTAACTCGATCCATCAAAAAACCCTAGACCTACTTCTTCATAACCAGTTTTGAGATCTACCTTTCTAATTTCTTGATATCTACACTTCTAATATATGACATTTTACAAAATAATACCCATCCTTTCCTATACATGGAGAGAAGTCAATGATTTTTTAAATAAGGGAAGATATAGTAGAATATAAAATCATATATGATTGGTTTATTTATATCCAATAATATATAATTTTGTATTTTATTTTAATAAATAATACATAATACAATATAATTTTATTGAAAAATTGGAATTTCTATTTTAAAAATCTTTATGAAACTATACCAAAAAATATTTTTTCTACATAAAGAGATATAGTAGAATGCAAAATCATATATCATTGGTTTATTTATATCCAATAATATACAATTTTGTATTCTATTTTAGTAAATAATATAGAATACAATATAATTTTTTCTAGAGATTGGAATTTTTATTTTAAAAATCTTTACGAAACCTCGTTGTTGTGGACAATATTTAAACTCTTTCTACGGAGAAAGAAGTTTTGTTTTTTTGTTTTAGACAGTCAATGACTAATATCGCAATAGTGATGGATTTGGATTACTAATAATCCATTGAATTCTTAGTAGTTAATAGTCAAAAGCACTAAATAAAGAACACAAAACTCTAATACCCATACTGATGGATTTGTATTACTAATAATCCATTGAATTCTTAATAGTTAATAGACAAAGCCACTAAATGAATAACTTGAAACTTAAGCGACAACAAAGCAAGACATGACTTAGGGCTCGATCACTCACGATAGATTCCTTAAAGAAGACAACAACAAACACCAAACACCGCTAAAGAATTTATCAATGAACATACTATATTGCAAACATAGTATCATCGATACCACAACAAACTACAATAAGCATAAACAATAAAAAAGAAACAATGTGTACCTTCCAAGTAGGCTAAAAGATTTTAACAATCCAAGGATGGGCATATTGAGATCCTACTTCTGATAGATGAGAATCAAGATCAATAGACTATAACTCACATGAAATGTTGAAATGGAAAACTAGTAGAATTTTGATGCAAAGGTTGTGACCCCTTACAATAACACACACAGTGGAATTTCTCTCCAATTGTAATAAATAAATTTAATTCAAATATTAAATAGACAACTAACACATTTTGGGATGCAAAAATACACAACAACAAATATGCACTACTTATTAAAAAGACTAGCCAAGCAACCTCTTTTACAAGAGTTCATAATGAGCATATCCCTCAAAATTCTAGGGTTTACCCTTGATACCATCCTCAAAAATGAAGAAAAGTACTCTAGATTTTTCTTGAAAAAAAAAAAAAAAATTACATTTTTAATATACAAATTTTTGTTAAGGAAAAATTATAATTTCTATTATAAATGAAATTACATTTTAATATATAATTACACTTTCATATATGAAAACATACAATTTAAACCTCATTTCTAATATAAAATAATAATAATAATAATAATCTTCAAATTAAACTACTAATAAAAATAACATTTATGTTTAAAAAAACATAATTATCTTAAAACGAGGAGGCGAGTAACCCTCAAATAAAAAAACATGTATCCATGACATCTAATTATATTTTAAATAAAAACATACACATTCATAGATTTTCCTCTAATATGCCCAAAATAAGCTCCAAGACTATTCAAATACTTTTGAGTTTATTTAATGAGTAATTGTCTTCGAAAACTAAAACATTTTCCTTTTTGAGCTCTTTAAAAATCATCTTTCGCTCAGTGACCTAGTGACCTTCCTAGCGAGTTAATGTGTCTCTCAGTTACATTCTCTATACGTATAGGCAGTCTCTATACACATAAATGAAAGGTATTACTTTAAAGGTATTTGCTATAGACTTTATCTACTTTTCTAAAAAAAATAAATGGAAATTTAAAAAGTTATTAGATCAATGTATTCACTTTATGATTGAGTTTGAATTTTTATACGCGGAAATGTTTTTAAACGGTTAAGAACATGTGTTTCCTCTTAAGAGGTTACAGGTTCAAATCCAGAGGGGGGTAGGGTATGTATACCTTCGTAAACTTTACCAGTCAAATCGTTGGGCGGAGGGGGATCCCTTGTCCCATAAACAAGGGGGTCTCATACACCAATTTGATGTGCTGACTTGACTATGACCTTAAAAATAGATTATTATTATTATTATTATTATTATTTTTTAATAAAAATTTTAAACTCATTATTTATGTAAAGTTATTCAAGGCTAGACCTAAAGTTACCTTCACTTTGATCGAATGGTTTTCATAAATATATAAAATGCAACTTGCATTGCTTTTACTCTCTCAATCTTAACTTATCCATCAAAAAAAGCCATAGACCCACTTCTTCATAACTAGTATTCTCTCTCAATCTTAACTTGATCCATTAAAGAAACTCTAAACCCACTTCTTCATAACTAGTATTGACAACTAGCTTTCTAATTTTTTGATTTTCTTCATAATTAGTATTGACAACTGCCTTTCTAATTTTTTGATATTCACATTTCTAATATATGGCATTTTACAAAACAATACCTATCCTATACATGGAGATAAGTCGAATAATTTATTTATGTAAGGAAAAATATAATTTTTCACTACAACATTGTAGTGATGAGGGAGATATATTAGAATGCACAAACATATATTATTAGTTTATTTATATCCAATTATATATAATTTTGTATTATTATAAATAATATAAAATACAATATAATTATTTTAAAAGATTGAAATTTCTACCTTAAATATATTTGTGAAATCTTGATGTTGTGGATACCATTCAAACCTTTTTTACAAAGGAATACACATTTTTTTTATACCAAGCCAATGAATATTGTCGTAATAGTGATGGGATTGGATTATTAATAATCCAATGAATTATTAATATTTAATAGTCAAAGTGACTAAATAAATAACTCAAATTTTAAACGAAGGTGTGAGTATCTCAACAAAGTAAGACGTGCCTTAGTCCTCGATCACTCAATATAGATTCTTTAAAGAAGACTATTATCCCCTATTTCTAGCGATAACTAGGAGATCATGTCTCGAGGCCCACAGGTCCTAGACATGGAGTACCGAGAGCAGGATTGACCCGAGCATGGCCCTGGAGGGCCCATCTTTCTTCTCTTTCATCAGATTTGTCTTGTCAGCAGCAACAACATCCATCACCTTCGGCTTGGACTTGTATAGGAGAAGACTCTTGCTCCATGAGGTAATTGGTTCAGGTAACATGGTATGTGTCATTTTTTTATTATCATTATGACCTTTAGATATATGCATCAAATTCCTTTTATTTCTGACGACTGCTTGGATCTTACATTATCCCACTTGACCATGGTTGGGGGGATTGACAGGATATCCTAGCAAGCTTGTACCCATAGGTTTTGGTTTGCCACCGAGGGGATTTCTGAAGGGCCATCGTCAGCTCCATCATATCATCACTTTTACATCTTATTTCCCACTCATCTGCCCCATTCCCCTAGTCTGGGCATTAGGATGATCTGTTTGTGGGGTTACACCTTATCTCGTGGGAAGAAGGGGCTAAAGGCCCATAGGGTAAAAGCAACTGGTAAAAGTTAAAAGACATAAAAATGAAACCTAGACATGCCTCGCCTAGGGATCCCTGAGAAGGAAATAAAAATCCTCTCAGCAAGAAATAGAGGGACCCGAAGAAAAAAAAAAACAAGACCTAGCCAAGAGGATAGGGGGTCTCATCACGAGATAGCATATTATGTTCATAAATACCTAGCAGTATGACATTGCCATCATTTGGTTACCACGCCAAGGCAATGACCTTTGGTTGCATGGCCAAGGGAAAGGGGGTCTCATCACGAGCCAACCTATTATGTTCATAAATACCTAGCAGTATGACATTGCCATCATCTGGTTACCACGCCAAGGCAGTGACCTTTGGTTGCATGGCCAAGGGAAAGGGGGTTTCATCATGAGCCAACCTTATCATCTCTATGAAAGTATTTGTGGGTAACACTGTCAGCTCTGGTCACCACACCAAGGCAGTGTCCTCTAGTTAGACCTTGAAATAAAATAAATAAGAAAAAGCAATAAAGAAAAGAAAGAATAAAGGCAATGAAGGGCTTGGAAAGAATTGCATCCATGACAGGTACAACTCGCCTTCTACAAAGGCACCCACAGGTAATATCGTACACCCCTATCTTTCACTCTACCCATATGTCTGGACATCCCTTGACCACATCACCTTGTGTTACATGGCTTGGATGATATCCTCTAGAGACTTTCCTTTTCTTATGGATGCTGGCCCAATAGGGTGTTTTGTCTTTTTCTTCGGCTTTGTATTGTAGGTCATTGTACTATCTTTGAGCTATTGAATGATATATCAGGGGTTTTATGCATGTATTTGATAAAATTAATGATGAAACGTGATTGACATTGCTATGATCCCTGTGACTAATGAGCCCGTGGAGGGCGAAGTTTTTGATGTGCAGGACCATGCCCGACGGACAAGTACCAGTTGGACCGGTACACATGGGGAGATGATTAGCTCAGACCTCCATGGGGGTGAAGAGCCCATCAGGGGCAGAGACATGACAGTGATTGGTCGAGCCTTTGCACATGAGAAGAAGAAGGACGTTCCACCCAGGACACTTTGGCTGAGCCCAGCCCACGGGGGTTGACCTACTTTAGATGGAGTGTTTTCCTTTTGATGGCCAGGACGTCACCTAGGAGGCCTTGACGTCACCTTGAGCGCGTGGAAGTTTGACATGATGGATGGCACGTGTGGTAGCTTGGAGGAGCCCAGGAAGGGCTAACGTTTGACTTCTAGATGCTGGACTAGCCCCAAAAAGGCCTAACGTCTCCCTCAAAGGGGCTTGACGTCTCACTTTTTGCTCATTTATGTCTTTTGGTTAACAGTGAATGTAAAAACAATATGATTTTGGTTTGTAGCCTTGTCGGCTATTTTTAATGACCTAATTTTAATTAAAGGTCATGATACACTATATATTGAGGATGTTTTTCCCTCATTTGAACACAACACACAACTCACTCTCTTGTGAGGTCTGATTTTTGCGCCCTACTTGGGTATTTGGTCTTTTAAAGTGAGGCACACTTTTTGATGGAAGGATTTTCTTGGCATCTTTGGCATTTCTCTTGAAGGAAGGTTTACGACTAGGGTTTGCATATGCTTTTCATCATGATATGTAAGTGTTTTTCTTGCAAAACTTCTTAATTGAATGGTTGTAGGTTTATATTCTTGCATTTACTTATAAATTTGTTGATTTTAAAACTCTAGGTGATAAGCACACAAGTAGGTCCTTGTTTCATATCCCCTTAGAGAGAAATTTTCAGCCATTGAAGAAGGAAGAAAGAGGCTAGCCTTTGCTACACTCTTATCACTTCTTCCCTTAAGCTAGCTTTGATTTTTAAAGGTTAAGAAGGAGGTGATGTTCTAGGCCTAGGTTGTCTACACCTAGGACCGTCCATCTTCTAGGGTTTTAGTGATAGAGCCTTGCCATTGCAACACTCCCCCTCACCTGATCCTCTTGTTTTAACTCTTCTCATATGCTAGCCGTTTTGCCAAGTTTGACCTAAAGAAGGAGGAAAGAGCACGAGGCCTTGCTTAAGCAACACTGGAGTGAGCCTCTTTCCCCTAGGGTTTTGGTTCTAGGGCCTTGCCATTGCAGCACTCTAGAACCCTTCCCTCTTGTCTTTAACCTATTATTCCTTCAACCTTGCGTCCTCTCCTTAAATGACTCCGTCTACCCTTAGGCACTGATATTAGACACACAATGTTGAAGTGATAGTGCTCAAACCAACTCTCAAAACTTTAAATTTTGAAACCCTAACTAACTAGCTAACCCTAACTAGGCTGACGTCACACTTGGTTATTCCATCTTGACGCAACATCTTTGAATAATAAACAATTAGATGATGATTGAAAGCATTTATTGAGTAAAAGATTGATTAGATACATTGTTGATTACATCATCTCAATAGTTATTGATGAATTGATACTTCTCCATTGCTATATTGATAAAATGTTGATCTCATTAATATCTGTTGCTTCATTGCTTATATATTGATGTCAGATAGTTTCATGAAGTACTAACCCATTGAATTATAGCCTGCATATATTCTTTTTCTATTGTCTTGTTCCGGGCAGGTGTTCTCATCTGGGCATACACTTCATTTATTGGCTGATTAGCCAGACTATCTGACCTTGGTGGTAACCTGTGAGGAGGGACTTTAACCTTAACCTTTATATCTTTGCCTCTTCAAAACCCCAGGTTATCGGGGACGTCTCCCCTGGGTTAACCTCCCTAAATAGAAAGAACCTCCCCATTGAGGTGACATTGGATGGGGTAGGTTCCTGTTACGCCAATTTGGCCTTTATCCTTTAGCCTTTTGACCTAGCTACAAACTGTGAGATAACAAAGACAATAACAACCATTGCTAAATAATTTATCAATGAACATAATATAGTGCAAACATAGTATAATTGATATCACAATAAACTACGATAAGTATAAACAATCAAGAAGAACCAATCTCTACCTTCCAACTAGGCTAAATGATTTCAACAATCCAAGGATGGGCATATTGAGATCCTACTTGTGATAGATGCGAATCAAGGTCAATAGAATATAACTCGGATGAAATGTTGAAATGGAAAACTAACATAATTTTGATGCAAATATTTTGACCCCTTGCAATATTACACACATAGTGGAATTTCTCTAGAATTGTTGTAAACAAATTCAATTCAAATATTAAATAGACAACCACCGCATTATGCGATGTAGAAATACCACAACAACAAATATGCACTATTTATTAAACAGATTGGCCAAGCTCTCCAGCCTCCAATACATTCAACATATCCACGCTATAAAATTTCTCACCTACTCACTCATCCACAAACCTCTTCTACAAGAGCTAAAAGCATTTCCTTCATGGAAAGAAAAAAACATACATAGATTTTGTAAATTGAACAACTTAAACCATTCCAATTGCCATTGATTCGGTTGATCAATGAATTGATTCATTTCTTCCTATGCATAGTTTGTTTTATCTTGTGGTCGAAGGCCACATGTTTATCGTTGAAAATAGTCAAGTCTTTGTTGGTGTTTACTAATTCATATAAGCATTAACACCATGAGGACTACTTTTTCATTTCTTTGATCCTCGGGAAGTGGCATTTTTTTCTCATGGTTCCACTATCTACATGTGGTTGTGATTACCGAGGGTTTGACCCTTGACAATCTCCTACGATCATTTTGAAACCTTATTCGTTTACAACTTGTATAAATTTTACAAATGTTAGATTATGAACATTTAAGGCCTCTGCGATCTATTCATCCATAATATCTCCTCATTGTTACACCTCGTATGTATAGAGTTTAGAACTCCATAAGCTCTATGACAATGTGATGGAAGGTTTCCAAGACCATGATCATTAATACTAGATTGTTGAGGATTAAAACAAATGTAGGTTGAATTTATATACAAGCTTCGACTATGCTCACCAAATGAGAAATAAAACAAAAAAACCAACATGAAAGTGAACTAATTACCTAAAAGATATAGCCATGTAGGATTGCTACATTACCAAGGACGTTCTTGCATAAAATTTCACCAGTTAAAAAATGTGAGCATCTTGCTCACAAGGTCATTGATATAACAACTGTTGAATATCTTTGTATTTTCTTTATTTTATTCTTCCTTCTTGACCATACTTTGTATCACTCATCCTTACTTGTGCTCTATTTTGCATCCATCTTCTTCCTCTTTGTAAGATGCACCTTTGCACTTTGAAATTGTAGGTAATTCATCACACCTACACAGAGTCAATTATATCAACACATAAACTTGGAGAAAATAACAATGATTGATATTGTCCAAGAGAGATTAAAAGGTGGAATCTTTAGGAATAGCACCTTAAGTCCTCAAGTGCCAATTTGTGGAGAGAAATCTCAACTAGGGTGTAGGTACTTCTAGGCCCTAGTGAATTCTCTTCTTCTTAGACTTTGAAAATATATTCTGTGCAACAATAACTAGACAAAGCTTCTAAAGTGCTAGAACTTTAGGGCTCTAGAAGTTTGTCTAGGCAAGATCTCCTTTGACAAAGCTTAACAAATAAAGAGTAAGAAAGAAGCACCTTATATTTTGTTGTCACAAGAGTTGGTTCTAGGCTGTAATAGAGCCAAGCCTTAACACATTTTTAATGAGAAAATAAATCATTGCTTGGAACTTGACTTGGGTTGCTGCAAGCCAATCCCCAAGGTAACCTGAAACCTGCTTTAGAGTGTGTTTCTGACCTAATACACTCAGAGAGGGCTCTCTCAATAGCCAAAGGCTCTTTACTCAAAGGATATTCAATAATCACAGTAAGAAGGCTAGATTTCTTATAAGCCAGAATATTTTGATAAGGTTGGTGGTTGCACAGATTTTAAAAGACCTTGTTGACCGCCTCTCCAACACATGTGGTCAACCCCATGTACCATGAAGAGATGCATCATCAGATGCAAATTTGTCAAAGACTTTGGTTCTATAGGGCATGTTTGGCCCCAACACTTCTTTTTGTAATTGGAATTTTCGCACCCCTGCGTGGGTTAATAATGTAATAGGTCTGCATGAGTCATGTCTAGGTCAGTTACCTTGGGATCAGTTCACTGGGAGAGTTCCTTTCACAAAGGGTTTTTTATCCTCAAGTTATCAATTGGGCTTTTCAGCGTTATTGATTTCCCTTGAGTTTTTCCCTCACACTTGCAATAATTCCTCCAAAGTGGTGAACGACGCTCTAGTGGGCTTATCTTTTGGTAACTATTATAGGGAATCATTGTAAATGACCAAGAAAGGCATCTTAGAAAGTTTCGCGGAATTCCGTCGAGTCTAGTATAGTTTTTTTTAATTAATTAATTTTTAATTAAATTTCCCTAAGTTTGGAGGTTTAATTAATTAATTATTTTTGAGCAATAATTGTAAAAACTAGGTCCTTGGACTTTTGATAGGGGAATTTGTGCTCAAAAGAAATGGAATAGCACCCCCCCACATCCATGGACCAAGTTTCATCTTAGTCGGACAACTTTAGCTATGGGTTTGTCCACCCAGAGTGTCGGTCAGTCTAAAACAACAATTTTAATTGCTAAAGTCCTAACATGGAAAAAATGTAAAAATTGTAATAATGAGTTAGAGGATGTAAAATGATGGAATAAAGGTTATAGAGAGACCCCCTAAGAATAACATACCCCTCTCAACCTTTTCTAATCTATTCTAACCCTTTACACCTTCTCTTTACCCAAAAGTTACGCCCCCCCTAGGGGGATTGACAATTTTCCTTGGTGGAGGACGTTGTGACTTAGATGGCCCCCCTCTCTTGTGTTTTTCCTCCCTTTAGCCTTCACATCACCTCTTAAGGTGATCCCACTCCCCTTTCCTCATTAATTCATCCCCTTTCTTTGCCTTTCCCCCATGTGGTTCGCCCTCCAAGAGGAGTTGTGCCCCCCTCCATCTAAAAACTCCACAAATAATTTTTTAAAAATTATTTGAGACCTCTCACCTTCCTTGGCATCAATCCCAAGGCCTCCCACACCTCTTTTCTTGATCCCAACACCTCCTACATTTTTCTACACCCTAGATCTAGTTTTCAAACCCTAGATGGTGTGCCCTAGCCTTGAGATCTACTCATTTTCTTGGTGGTGGACACTTGGAATAGATCCAAGAGAGATAGGTTTGCCTCTCCAAGTATAAATAGATCTCCTTCCTCACTCCCAACTTACCATATATTGAGCTATTGTTATGCTACTTGATTTTCCACTCTCTCTCTCTATTCCATTCATTTTCATTTTTCTTCTCTTAGGGTTTTGGAGCAAGTATTTCTCCAAGATACCATTTCTTGATGCAATAACAAAAGAAGCTTTGGAGGATTTTGGGAAGATCTAAAGTATTTTGGTTCTTACAAACATATGAAGTAAACTTGTTTTAATTGATATGATGATTGCATGAATGGATCTTAGGTAAAGTATTTTATTTGAGTAGATCTTGCAAAGAGTTAACTTGTAGATCTATATATGTGGTTAGATAGATAGGGTGCAAGTATTTCACTTTATTAGTTTAACCCTCCATATTATCCATTGTATGCATGCTATTGTGTTAAGTTTTGCAGGTTGAACTTCAAAGGTTTCATTAGGGTGCCTTTTGGAAGAGTCTCCCTTTGAGATTTTCATACACTTCAAGCAATCTTCTTCTATTTGCTCTTTCCGTATATATTTATGTTGCAATCCACATTTCAACTAGCATAGTATAGTCTTATGGTCATCATAATATAAATTTTTTCCCTAAAAAAGCAAAAAATTTCTTCATTGGTATAGTTGTGTGTAACATTTCCAGCAAGCATAGCTTACTGGTTTTTGCAGGTTCAGATCTGGTTGAGAGGGGTTTTAGCTACCCAAAGGAATCCACACAACACTCAAAGACCCCCTGAGGGATTGGTAGCTATTTCTCAACGTTCCTTCTTCATTTTCTAAGATTTTTTCCTCTTTTCTTCTCCTTCTTGCTTGCTTGTAGTAGCTCATAGTTGTGGGAGAAAGAGTAGTACGACCTCCTCCCACGTGTGAGCTCTTGGGTAGTTTAGATCTTGCTTTATTAGAACTTTTTTCCCTTTTTGAGCTAGGATGTGAGGGTTTGTGAGATAAAGGGTATCTCCCAAGCCCTAGGACGTGAGGGTTTGTGAGATAAAGGGTATCTCCCAAGCCCTAGGACGTGGGGTAGGGTTTGCTTGTTTGCCTTTTCCCTTTGTTTGCTTCTTGTTTGTCTCTTTGTTTGCTTGCTTCTTGCTTCTATCTCTTGCTTGCTTGTCTCTCTTTTTCTCAATAATTTCTAATTAAGCAACTTAATTAATTGCCTACCTATTTGGGAGAGGAATACCCCAAAAGGTGAGGTTAGGGTTTTAATTTGTGGTTAAAGATCTAATTGGTTAATGCTCTAAATATTCTAGATCTAGATCTAACACTTAATAAGTCTCTAGCTTAAGCCTATTGGGCCTCATCATCAACTTAATTAGATCTCATGCATGCTTAGTTCACTACAAGTCCTTATATTTATGTTTCATGCTTAGATATATAATCTTTGATGTTTAGATGCTTCAACAAGTAGATGGTGTTATTTTTCATTGATGCTACATACTTGAAGTAACTTGTTGATAAGTAGGCACATCTAAATATTTTTCTATTTCACACTAAATGCTCTTATCTAAATGCTATTGAATATGATATAAGTGTGATTGCATATCTTCTATTGGTTTGCAAGTTGTTCTTGCCTTGTTTATTCTTTCAAGCTATCTAATTGTGCAATCTAGTGACATATGCATGTGTTAATGCTCTTAAATTTTTAACTAAATCAACACATCTTTAAGGCTGAAGTGAGTTTCGGCCAAGTCACTAAATCACCATTAAAAAGTGTTATAAAACTCTTAAAACACTCTTAAACACTCCTAAAAGTCTACCTGACTTATATAATAACTTAATAGAGTCTTTAGGGTACCTTAGACCACCATCTTCACCATCTAAAACGAGACTTGAGGAAAACAATGAAGGGTGTAAGCAGGGGACTGTCTCACGGTGCACAGGATGTGTCCTCTCCGAGAAGTACTATTGTCTTAGGGTTGACCTACGAAGCTAGGGTGGCAACACTTATTGAGCATCCAACAGTTATTTGGCAATAGGAGGAGGAGGCTTTGGTGAAAGCTTAATAAAATATGACAACCTTAAGAAATCTTAACATCTCAACCTTGGGTTTAAATTTCTACATACTTGTGGGTTTAATAATTAAGAGTGGTTGATCTTGATCCTTGATACTTGTGCTTAAATTTATAAATATTCTTCTTGATATATTGATGATGATGATCTTGATGCTTTGATGATAATGTTATATGATGCTTTAATCTTTTTTATATCCTGCACAAACACAAATAAATAAAGTGGTTAGCTTGTTGTTGTATTTTAACATTCTTCGAATTGTAAATCTTGTATCTATTTTGATTTTAATTATTCTTTGTAAGTAATATTGTAATCTACTTGTAACGAACAAACCTTTAACTTAGTTGACCCCTTTCCCAATCTTAGGCACTAGTATTAGTTTCCCTAGGAAAAGTCTTGCTTAACATACTAACCCTTGCATCTTGCATTTGCTGCTTGTGCATCCTAGGATTAGAAACCCCTAAACCTTGTAAATAATTGAAATCAACTCCTATAACTTAACTTTAAAATTAATCTAGAAACTAGGGACTACCCCCCTTGGCTTCCCTAGGAGTGAGCCTAGATGGAAGAGGTTCCGGTCAAAGTGACAGCGTGGGTTGTGAACCTAGGTATTGTGTCTCCAAGGACACACTAAGTGAGCCAGACTTAGCTCACATTTGCAAGTGTGTATAAGGACGACAACATCTTTGGCTCCGTTGCCGGGGATAAGTCATTTATTCTTGGTATTAAGGACTTTATAAACTTGATTCTTTAAGAACTAAATAATAAAATTCTTTACGCCTTAAAATTCTTTGAACCTGTGATTGGATAACTTTGTGTGATTCCTATCTAAGTGGTGATTCCATTGAAAAAATCTAGTAGGTATACTACTAGGAGCACTTCACAAGGAGTGGTTTATTCTTTTTTGGAACCTGAAAAGGTTTATCGGAGAAGACTAAACTGCTTAGCTCCTAGGAGACTACTTGAAAGTCTTAGGGAGGAAGCACTCAACGATATCCAATTCTTGTTCCAAACTAATAATCAACCAATTGTTAATAATCCCACTAATAATATGAACGTAACAATGACTTCTTGTTTGAGTCCTTTTAACCTTGCAGCCATTCAGGGTTCCCCTCATGATGATCCAAAGAAAGCCATTGACAAGTTGCCTATTTTTCATGGGAACAACGCGAAGAGGATGTGAAGATGACTTTGTTTGTAGCATCCAGAGGCTTAACATCTTGATGAAGGCCCTTTACCACACTATTAAACTTAGTGTTAAATTCTAACACAGTTTCATTTTCCTTCTTGTGACTAGTGGTAAGAACACCCAGCTGAAATCTATGATTCTTTTGGTCACTCCATCTCTTCCTAAATTCATCCAATATTGAATGAAGGGTGGAAAACTTGTTGGCAAGAAAATATGAAAACCATTTACCAACATCTCCTTCTAAAGAAAATACAAACAAAGTCATCTTCACATCCTCTTCGCTATAGTCTTATGGTCATCATAATATAAATTTTTCATAATTTTTTTCAAGAAAAAATTTGCCCTAAAAAAACAAATTTTTTCTTCATTGGTATAGTTGTGTGTAACATTTCTAGCAAACATAGCTTGCTAGTTTTTGCAGGTTCAAATCTAGTTGAGAGGGGTTTTGGCTACCCAAAGGCATCCACACAACACTCAAAGACCCCCCAAGGGATTGGTAGCTATTTCTCAACCTTCCTTCTTCATTTTCTAAGAATTTTTCCTCTTTTCTTCTCCTTCTTGCTTGTTTGTAGTAGCTCATAGTTGTGGGAGAAGGAGTGGTACGAATTCCTCCCACGTGTGAGCTTTTGGGTAGTTTAGATCTAGCTTAGATCTTGCTTTATTAGACCTTTTTTGCCCTTTTTGAGCTAGGACGGGAGGGTATGTGAGATGAAGGGTATCTCCCAAACCCTAGGACGTGGGGTAGGATTTGCTTGTTTGCTTGTTAGGGTTTTCTTGTTTGCCTTTTCCCTTTGCTTGCTTCTTGTTTGTCTCTTGGTTTGTTTGCTTCTTGCTTCTATCTCTTGCTTGCTTGTCTCTCTTTTCCTCAATAATTTCTAATTAAGCAACTTAATTAATTGCCTACCTATTTGGGAGAGGAATACCCCAAAAGGTGAGGTTAGGGTTTTAATTTGTGGTTAAAGATCTAATTGGTTAATGCTATAAATATTCTAGATCTAGATCTAACACTTAATAAGTATCTAGTTTAACCCTATTGGGCCTCATCATCAACTTAATTAGATCTCATGCATGCTTAGTTCACTACAAGTCCTTATATTTATGTTTCATGCTTAGATCTATAATCTTTGATGTTTAGATGCTTCAACAAGTAGATGGTGTTATTTTTCATTGATGCTACATACTTGAAGTAACTTGTTGATAAGTAGGCACATCTAAATATTTTTCTCTTTCACACTAAATGCTATTGAACATGATATAAGTGTGATTGCATATCTTCTATTGGTTTGCAAGTTGTTCTTGCCTTTGTTATTCTTTCAAGCTATCTAATTGTGAAATCTAGTGACATATGCATGTGTTAATGCTCTTAAATTTTTAACTAAATCAACACATTTTTAAGGCTGAAGTGAGTTTTTGCCAAGTCACTAAATCACTATTAAAAAGTGTCATAAAACTCTTAAAACACTCCTAAACACTCCTAAAAGTCTACCTAACTTATATAATAACTTAACAAACTCTTTAGGGTACCTTAGACCACTAGCTTCACCATCTAAAATGAGAATTGAGGAAAACAATGCAGGGTCTAGGAAGGGGACTGTCTCATGACGCACATGACGTGTCCCCTCCGAGAAGTACAATTGTCTTAGGGATGACCTATGAAGCTAGGGTGACAACACTTATTGAGCATCTGACAATTATTTGGCAATAAGAGGAGGAGACTTTGGTGAAAGCTTAATAAAATTTGACAACCTTAAGAAAGCTTAACATCTCAACCTTGGGTTTAAATTTCTACATACTTGTGGGTTTAATAATTAAGAGTGGTTGATCTTGATCCTTGATACTTGTGCTTAACTTTATAAATCTTCTTCTCGATATATTGATGATGATGATCTTGATGCTTTGATGATAATGTTATATGAATCTTTAATCTTTTTTATATCCTACACAAACGCAAATAAATAAAGTGGTTAGCTTGTTGTATTTTAGCATTCTTCGAATTGTAAATCTTGTATCTATTTTGAGTTTAATTATTCTTTGTAAGTAATATTGTAATCTACTTGTAACGAACAACCATTTAACTTAGTTGATCCCTTTCCCCATCCTAGGCACTAGTCTTAGTTTCCCTAGGAAAAGTCTTGCTTAACATACTAACCCTTGCATCTTGCATTTTCTGCTTGTGCATCCTAGGATTAGAAACCCCTAAACATTGTAAGTAATTGAAATCAACTCCTAGAACTTAACTCTAAAATTAATCTAGAAACTAGGGACTACCCCCCCTTGGCTTCCCTAGGAGTGAACCTAGACGGAAGAGGTTTTGGTCAAAGTGACAGCGTGGGCTGTGAACCTAGGCATTGTGCCTCCAAGGACACACTAAGTGAGCCGGAATTAGCTCACGTTTGTTTTGAAATAATGTAACTGCATAGTGTATTCTTATTATTATATGATATATTATTCATTGGATCAATCCACATTGATTATTCATTGTGGATTGATCATGTTGGATATTGTAATAGGACCAAATCCCCTTTTGCGGATTGGTCAAATGATAATTATAATAAGCAGAATAAGAAGTCGACCCCAACAGATATTAAAGAGGTCCCAGAATATATTAAATGTGGTTATAACCACCCAGTTGGAGAAGTCAGCCCTTCCAGTGAAGAGACACTTCACACGTGCCAGTCTTGTATAAATAAGGAGGCTAGCGCCTCACTTAGTGATCCGAAATCGGATTCAGAAGGCTGATAGGGCTTCAAAAAGGCTCAAAAATGAAAGTGCTCGGAATCCGACGAAACCAGCACCATTGCGTCCGTCTCGTTTTCCTGATTCCAGCGGTATATTTATTTTCGCGAATGGAGTCCGTATGGAGGAGATATCGCGATTTTACCACCAAGTCAAACAGGTCAAAATTGGAGTGCTGACTGTACCTGTCCGTACAGTCCGTACGGCCACGTGGAGGGCCGTACCACCTTGCTGATGTGGCATCATTGATGATGTGGCATATTTTCATTTGATGGTGGATTGACCAATGGAGTGTCGACACGTGTCATTGGCAACGAATAAAATTTGGACACGTGGCCCAACCTATTGTTGCCACGTGTCATTATCCTGTTGGTTTATGGGTTGGTTGTATTTGTGTAAAAGGTTGTGGGAGTCCGAGGGGTTCGACCCCGGGACCTCCGTCTCTATGCCAAGACTTAACAAACACTCCGCTAGCCAACTCTTCCGCGCATATTCCTTGTTATGTAATTCAAAACTTATATATATATTTTGTGTTTTCGTGCTATGTGGAAAAGGGCGCGGGTTGGGGCCTAAGCCCCGACCCCGGTTCTATTATAACCACATATGACCATTGGCGCGGGGGATTAATACAATTGTAGCGTGGTTTGTTTTA
>ML786850.1:106113-142766 GCA_009831015.1 Picea engelmannii
GGGACATCCGATTCAGGTGCCGTAAGTTGTGCATGGTTCCAGAGATCTGAGCGAACAAGACCAGATCAGTCTAGAGACCATTCGGCATTGTAAAGATGTACTAATAAGCTTTCAAACAGAAATAAAAAGCCTCCCCCACAAGAAAAAAGGCCCGGAGACGTAGGCACAGTTGCCGAACTCCGTTATCAACCTCTGAGCATTATGGTTTGCTGTTCTTTATTGCATTTCAGATATATATATATGTCTATGGCTGTATAATGCATTTGCTTTT
Organism: Picea engelmannii; assembly: GCA_009831015.1. Lineage (NCBI taxonomy): Eukaryota > Viridiplantae > Streptophyta > Pinopsida > Pinales > Pinaceae > Picea > Picea engelmannii. The sequence goes on from ML786850.1 coordinate 106,385, forward strand.
CTCGCTCTTTCATTAAAGTTTCCCAATGGTTAATAAATACATGCTAAGTTAAAAACTCAACCATAGTCATTTCGAAAAATCCTGACGGATCACTTAGACAAACAACTCACTTGCTCATTTTGTGAGACAAGTTTCGGATATGCAGTTAGAGAAGAAGGAGAGAGAGTGGCGCATATTTGGGAGAGGATATTCGACATAAGTTTAAGAGATCTCTTGGCATTGTATTGGCTATCTATAATAAGGATGTTTTGCTGGGTTTTCTTCCCCTAGAGGGTTTCCCAGGATAAATGTTGTGTCTCTTGTGATTGTGTATTTCTCAGTGATCTTGTATTATGCTATTGTTATCTAATGAAATGCAAAGAACTATAATAATGGCTTAAACATTAACATGGTATCAGAGCCAAGTTGAAGGAAGCATCTTTCACAAGAGTGAAAACGTCACTGTTGCCATACATGAAAATTAGGGCTTTTTGATGATGAAACTTTTTAGCCCCAAAACCATCTAGAAAAGTGTGCCCTTCCCTAAGGATCACTTTCGCACTCTCAGTGCACCTTTTCAGTGGTTGGATCTCCTGAAAAGTGAAACCCTAGTTTCACAAAGTACCAGAAGTACCAGAAAACTAGTGTACTAGAAGTACCAGAGTACCAGAGGTACCGAAAAACCAGAAGCACCAGTCCTGAAATTCGCAGATCAAATTTGGAGGAGCAAAAGTTGGATTTTCTCAGATCCAAACACACCAGGCTACTTGCCTCGGCCAAGCGCACCTCCTGGTAAGTTCAAATTTTGATTTTGAGCACTTTCATTTTTCGGTCATTTTCCTAGCTCCAAGTAAAGATGTCTGCAAGCATTAAGCTTGTTGACAAGCTAGAAGGAGTGGAAAATTTTTGTGCCTGGAAGTATAGGATTGGCCTCATTCTTGAAGAGAATGACCTAGCAATATTTGTCAAAGAATAAGTACCAGAACCCACCAATGCTGTAGAAAAGGCAAAGCATCAAAAGGACACAATCAGGGCCAAAAGAATCATTGTAGATTCAATCAAAGACCACCTGATTCCTTATGTGTCATCTAAGAAGACTCCAAAAGAAATATTTGATGCCTTGACCAGACTGTATGAAGGAAAGAACATAAATAAGAAGATGAATCTAAGAACTCAACTAAAGAATACAAGGATGCAAAAAGGAGAAACGATTCAGGAATATTTCTCCAGAATATCAGAATTCAAAGAATAGTTAGAAGCTACTGGAGATACCATAGATGAAGACGAACTCATAATGATGACCCTAAATGGTTTCATAAGACCTTGGGATGCATTCATTCAAACGATATGTGCTAGAATGGAGAAACTGAAGTTTGATAGTCTATGGGAAGAATGCATCCAAGAAGAAACAAGAGTAGCAAATTGTGAAGCGTTACTAGCAAGAGATGGTGATCAAGCCCTAGCTACTCACACCAAAGGAGGAAGGAAGAAACCCTACTTCCAAAAGGAGACTCATAAAGAGCCTCAACAGTTAAACAAATTGAATCATAAAGAATCTCATCCAAGGAGATTTCAGAAGAAAGGACAACGAAAGGAAAGGGACTACTCATCTGTACAATGCTATCATTGTGACAATATGGGACACATTGCGAAGTTTTTTCCAGCTAGATGAGAAGAATACAAGAGAAAACATAAGAGGCTCCATGCCCATGTAGTCGAAGATGAGGATCCACCCGCAAAGATGATCATAGAGCAGATCAAAGACCATGTTTTGATCTCGACCCTCTCAGGATTTGTAACACCCGGAGAGGACACTTGGCTCATTAATAGTGGTGCATCCAAGCACATGACGGGACAAAGAAACATTCTCTCTTGTATCTTAGAAAAGAATTTTTCTCAAAAAGTGAGACTTGGAGATGATTACCAATATCCCATCAAGGGAGTGAGAGAATCAAACCACAAACTAAATTCAGGGAATTCACTCAAAATGAAGGACGTACTATATGTACCAGGATTGAAGAAGAACCTACTCTCCATTTCAACTTTAGAAAAGAAAGGCTTCAGAGTTGCCTTTATAGATAGAGAATTTCTTATGTGGGCTAAAGGAGAAACCTGAAATGAAGCAATCATCATTGGAAGTGAAGAAAATGGCTTGTATAAACTAAAGGGTCACTGAGAGGCTGCCATGACCCATGGCATTGAAAACTCATGTGAACTTTGGCATAGAAGGTTAGCCCACATCAACTACAAGGCACTACCATACATATGCAAAGCGGTCACAGGTTTACCAGAACTCAAAGGTGACCATAAAGGCGTATGTAATGGATGTGCACAAGGGAAGAACAACAAGAACCCGTTTTCGAAGAGGGACAGTAAGGCAAAAGGAGTCCTAGAACTCATTCATTCAGATGTATGTGGCCCAATGCCATCATCCTCCATTAGTGGGTATGTATATTATGTATCATTCATTGATGATTACTCTCGTAAAACCTGGATGTATTTCTTGAAATCTAAAGATGAAGTGTTCAACAAGTTCAAGGAATTCAAAGCTTTGATAGAGAACCTTTCTGAAAGGAAGATTAAGATACTCAAGTCAGATAATGGAGGAGAATATACCTCAAAAGAGTTTGTGAACTTCTGCAAAGATGTTGGGATCAAGAGGGAACTCACTACTCCCTATAATCACCAACAAAATGGTGTAGCTGAACGAAAGAATAGAACCATAATGGAAGTTGTGAAGACTATGATCCATGATCAAGATCTTCCTATGTGCTTATGTGTAGAAGCAACAATGGAAGCTGTATATGTGCATAACTGATTGTCCCATAGTGCACTTGGGCTCAAGACACCGGAAGAGATGTTCACCGGAAAGAAGCCAGAGGTAATCCATCTCAAAATATTTGGCTATCCAGTGTTTATTCATATACCTAAAGAAAAGAGAAACAAGTTGGACCCTTCAGGAAAGAAGGGAATATTTGTGGGATACTGTGAGGTCTGCAAGGCCTTCAAAATATATATACCAGGTCACCATCACATTGAGATAAGCAGGGATGTGACCTTTGATGAAGATGCAACGCTCAAGAAATCTAACCTATGCCAGCTTGAAGAAGTATATGAAGAGGAACCCGTAATCCCCAATACTGTAATGAGGGAGGTTCCCAGAGTTGCAGAACCAGTGAGGGAAGTCATAACTTCCCCTGATGAGGAACTTCTAGAAGATCATGATATAGTAGAAGTGAAAGAACCTCCTCAGATGACAATCCTCCATAAAAGAAAGCCAGCTTGGGCTAGAGAGCTTATTCAAGATGGAGAGCAGTACGATGTTCCCCAAGGAACTATAAGATAGGTGAAAAGACCAAAGCCATTCTCCAGTTATACGACTTTGATGTGTGATCTACTAGAAGAGGAGCCTACCCTCTTTGAAGATGCCATTCAGAGGAAAGAATGGGCAGATGCCATGACAGAGGAATACCAATCCATAATGAAGAACGAAGTATGAGAAATAGTTCCCAGACCGAAGAATAAAGATGTGGTATCCTCCATATGGATCTTCAAAATAAAACATGTTGTTGATGGAAGTATTGAGAAGTATAAAGAAAGATTTGTTGCTCGTGGCTTTTCCCAGAAGGAAGACATTGACTATGAAGAGACATTCGCTCCTGTGGCCAAATACACTTTGATCAGAACCATCATAGCTCTTGCAGCTAAGATGAAGTGGAAGCTGCACTAGATGGATGTGAAGACAACTTTCCTAAATGGTTTCATCGAAGAGGAAGTGTATATAGAGCAACCTCAAGGATTTGAGGTTGAAGACAGGAAGTCTCATGTCTACAAATTGAAGAAAGCCTTATACGGATTGAAGAAAGCTCCTAGAGCTTGGTATGGTGATATAGACAGTTTCTTGACGAGATTAGGCTTTACCAAGAGTAAAGCAGACTCTAACCTCTACTTCTAGATCATGAACGATGAGCCAATAATATTATTGCTATATGTGGATGACTTAACTAGAGAAGAAAAGCTCAGTATTGAATGTAAAAATAGACTTGCCTCGGAATTTGAAATGAAAGACCTTGGCCTAATGCATTATTTCTTAGGTCTTGAGGTATGGTAGAGTCTTGAGAGGATCTTCCTTAACCAAGGGAAGTATACGGTCAAAATCCTGAAGATATTCGACAGGTTGGAGTGCAAGCCCATGAATGCGCCCATGGAAGCAAAGCTGAAGCTATTGGTCGATACTTCGTCAGAGTTGATTGATGCCACACTGTACAAATAGATTATTGGATCACTGATGTACCTGACAAACACCAGACCAGACATTTGTTTTTCTGTGAACACCTTGAGTCAGTTTCTGGTAGAACCTAGACGTGTTCACCTAGTGGCTGCAAAACATGTGATGAGGTACCTTAAAGGTACAATAGATTGTGGTCTCAGCTATGATGGAGATCATGATTTCACATTGAGTGGATATACTGATGCAGATTGGGCAAGAAGTGTTTCTGATAGGAAAATCACTTCAGGATGTTGTTTCAGTTTGGGATTAGCTATGATCTCGTGGCAGATTAGGAAGCAATCTAGCATTTCTCTCAGCACAACGGAAGAAGAATACATTGTTGCATGTTCTGCCAGCTCCGAAGCTATATGGATTTGAAAGTTGTTGACCGGCCTATTTGACTTAGAGATGAGAGTAACCTTGATTCTATGTGACAACTAGAGTTGCAAAATGATGACAGAGAATCCTCTATTCCACAACAGGTCGAAGCACATAGAGATCCGTTATCATTACATCCATGACATGGTGCAGAGAGGAGCCTTAAATCTCCGGTACATTAGCATGGATGAACAGGTTGCTGACGTGTTGACCAAGGCACTATCTCGTATAAAGTTTGAGTACTTTTGAGATAAGCTTGGTATAGTTCGAAAGGACCCTCCTCGAAAGGGGGAGTAGATGTTGTGATAAGACATCTCTTGCTTCCGACCTGATGGTTGTGACGTAAAGCAAGATGATGTGATATGACTAGTACTGTGCTTCTAGCTGGATAGCTGTGACGTAAAGCCATTCTAGTATCCTGCTTCCGACCTGATGGTTGTGATGTAAATTAGGACGAGTACCTTGCTTCCGACCTGATGGTTGTGACGTAAAGCAAGATGATGTGTGACTAGTACTATGCTTTCGACTGTATAACTACGACGTAAAACAAGTCTAGTTCCCTACTTCCGACCAGATGGTTGTGACGTAATGAAGGATGTGTACCTTGCTTCCGACCTGATGGTTGTGACGTAAAGCAAGATGATATGACGAGACTAGTAATGAGATTCCAGCTGGATAGCTATGACGTAAAGCCAGTCTAGTATCCTGCTTCCGACTTGATGGTTGTGACGTAAAGCAGGACGAGTATGTTGCTTCTAGCTTGAGTGCTATGACGTAAAGCAAGACGATGAGATGAGACTAGTACTGTGCTTCCAACTTGATAGTTGTGACATAAAGCCAATCTAGTATCTTGCCTCCAGCTTGAGTGCTGTGACGTAAAGTAAGACATTGAGATGAGACGAGTACTGAGCTTCCAGCTTGACAGCTGTGACGTAAAGCCAGTCTTGTATTATGATGAGCTAGCCTTGTGTTGTGATGATGATGATGTATCAATTTTTATACTAATACATATTGAGGCAGATGATGATGACATTCCTTTGAGAATGATGATGTTGTCGATGTGAAAACTTCCGATGATTTATAGATACGCCAGTCAGTGTTCCAAGATGATATTGATGATGTTGTCCTCGCACCCACTTCATGTTGTTGATGATGTTGTCCTCTTTCTCTCAGATGATGATGTTGAAGAATACCCTTCTTGTTAAGGGAGAGTGTTGAAATAATGTAACTGCAAAGTGTATTCTTATTATTATATGATATATTATTCATTGGATCAATCCCCATTGTGGATTGATCATGTCGGCTATTGTAATAGGACCAAATCCCCTTTTGCAGATTGGTCAAATGATAATTATAATAGGCAGAATAAGAAGTTGGCCCCAACAGATATTAAAGAGGCCCCGTAATATATTAAAGGTGGTTATAACCACCCAGTTGGAGAAGTCGGCCCTGCCAGTGAAGAGACACTTCACACATGCCAGTATTGTATAAATAAGGAGGATAGTGCCTCACTTAGACACATAACTCACTTGCTCATTTTGTGAGACAAGTTTCGGATCTGCAGTTAGAGAAGAAGGAGAGAGAGTGGCGCATATCTGGGAGAGGATCTTCTGCATTAGTTTAAGATATTTCTTGGCATTGTATTGGCTATCTATAATAAGGAAGTTTTGTTGGGTTTTCTTCCCCTAGAGGGTTTCCCAGGATAAATGTTGTCTCTTGTGATTGTGTATTTCTTAGTGATCTTGCATTATGCTATTGTTATCTAATGAAATGCAAAGAACTATAATAATGGCTTAAACATTAACAGTTTGCAAGTGTGTATAAGGATGACAACATGCCTATTGGGCGATGGAGTCAAGTGAAAACCAAAGAAAAGTGATAATAACAGTGATCGTGTTACTTGAGGGAAATGAGGCAAAGTAAGTATATCTTTCAACAATCGATAATTATGATATGGTAACAAAAAAGAAAAGGAAAAGACCATCACAATGAAAGCATCTAACAAGGATGAATTTTCACTACAACTTTAGAGGAAAAGACTAGAGGCTAACAACTAGGTGCAGAGCACTAATTTATAGTGAATTCTAACTAGTCATTATCCAAACACAACACATATCAACTCTGTGTAAGGAGCATGCAAAATGAATTCCAAGCAAATTTTAACTCAATCGATAAAGGAAGAGGTATACAATATGAATATAACAAAATTGAAATAATTGACTGTGATGAATCTCACATATCAAGTGAACACATCTCTCCTGCATTACTCCATTCCAGGTCTTCAAAATAACTTGGCTTTCAATAGGAGCCCTCTTCAAAAGAGGTTCCCCCCCTCTTCTGTTGTAATGGATCATCATTTTATATAACTCCTCTGTCTGTAGAAGCTGAATCTTCATCGTAGGATTCTTTTTCTAACACCTAACTGAAAGTAAACTAATTATTAACCGTCTTTAACTAATCATAACAATAATTCGAATTGATTTATGTTAAAAGAACAAATAATTCCTAATTTCCAACGAACTGTCTATAGCAGTGCATGCATTAGATCCTCCTCCATGCGCATGAGTTGTAGCGATGGATATTAAGGGACACATGTTCTTTATCTGAAGAAATCTCTATTCGATCTGGAGCCAAGCTGGTAAGCGTTGAGTTGTCCATATACTCTTGTTCCTTTGAGGAGATTGTCGATTAAAGTTTTGAATTCTGATAGTTGTTGTTGATTCTCCCCAGATGCATGAAGATAAATCGGAGGCAAATTTTATAGTGGAAGAATTCCTTTCCTATATAACATGCAATTTCCACAATGAACCTCTGTATTAAACAACAATCCTAAAGTCGACCAATCATCTGGAGTGACTTGTTGATTATGAATTTCACGACTTCCTTGGTATTTGGTGATTGATGCTAGTTTGATTTGGTAGCTGGAAGAGTTATTGGGAATTCGGTCATCAAATGATTGATTTTACTGTCAATGTTGGGTGCAAGACACTTCAAACCTTGCAGTTGAAAATGACCAGGGACATGTGAAATTTGATTTGCCCTTCGATGCGTGGTTGTTCTTCGTGGCCCTTCTTGTATGTGGCCCGATACTTTGTATATTAATTCATGGCTTTATAAATGCAAATGCTCGTATAATTTACCGATGAGGAGAAGAACTGTATGATGCTCGACGTTTGCGATGGGCTTTGATTGACTTGAAGCCCGTGTGTCGATTTATGACTTGGACTATGGCATAACTAATGGCTTGTTTGTATGATCAAACTTTAATGCAGAGTATCATCACTTTAAAAATCATTTGGAGGTCGTTGTAACTTTAATCTCTGTTGTAATAACAATAAATTTGCTCGAATCCAGATCGTACCTTCATAACCTTTGCAACACAAAGATCACTGTGGGCACATCTTCCCAATGTATCTACAACATTGCTCCTTGCTATCTGTGTTCGAACACGACTACTGGGTTTATAATTGAAAAACACAACCCTACCCATTGGGACCATGATCTCGGCCTTCGGGCTTCGGGGGAAGTGGCATATTAACATTCTTTAGACGGTGGTCAAAATCCTGAAATAGAGCGTAGTATAAATTTTGTGTGGGTGATCTTCGTGGTATTTCTTGCATGCGGCTGGTGCTACCATCTGGAGACGACAATATCCATAATTCTGCTGAAATCTTCGATGACTTGGTGGCCAAAGATATAAGGGTTAGAGTAATGTTTGATATGTTCACCTTGCTGGCCATAACCTCCTTGCCAACCTCTAGTCGTAGCAAGGATACAACACCTTTCCATGATATTTTCATAATTGTAACAAAATTACCTCCACCTGTAGCTGTTAATACCCCCAACTCATAAAATTTTCTATTGTACTGGATGCTATATTAACGATATGATGCATGACTTCCTTTCTACCATAATTTATAGAGATATCATCTTTCTTGTAAGTTGGTATCAGGTCAGAATTGGAATTTATACTTCGGCCATAAATGGATGAGAGTCTTATTGTTGAACCAAGAATTTCCTGCCCTGCTTTAAGAATTTATGATTTAGAATACGATTTCTTGATATTGAAAATTTTCTTTTTGCTTATTTATCAGGTTCAAATGCTCTGAAATAAAATCCTCCACTACCAACAGAAACTGATCCTCCAACAAGAAATAACACTTTGCCAAATCTCAAGAGGTAGCAAAAGAAAAGTTCAAAGATTCCAAAAACAACTGGACGAAGTAGTCATGTGCTTTTCCTCATTTAAAACTTTTGTTGTAGAAAACGCGTGGAAATAAATTCTACGCCATTTGCTTGCCTTTGTGGAAAGAATGACATATTGAGAGAAAATGTCAGAAGAATCTGCATATTGCAAGTGTTGTTGTGCCACATGTAAAATATAGATGTTACACTTACAGTGAGAGACCTTAGAACACAAAATTTCTTCCCAAAAGGCCCTACAGGGCCTTCAACAATCTGATGCAAGTTAGAGATAATTTGGAGTTGAGATCCCTAGTTGATTAATAAGATCGATATGATCCTCAAAAACATTTTGAATAAAGACACTGAGTAGAGAAATTTCCAACATCTATTACAACATAGGCTCCATCTAGGGATGGTGCTTTCATGTAAAGTGTCAAGAACAATAGACCACATGCCTTCATCTATTGGGGGACCTGCAATCGTCTTTATCAAACTCTGAACCTCATCACTTAGGGCCTTGCAGCGTGCAACGAACAAATTCGACATTTGAGACCAGTGGAGTCGCTAGCGAAATCATGTAGAGTCTACGAACCAAGGAGTCGCCAGGTGAACAATCACAACAAATCGAACGCCTATCCCTTGTCCACCATCAAGAGATAGATTTGAATCTTTTTCGTATCCCAGGGAAGATAACTTTGTCCTCCTTAACTGACAACGAATCTGGAAATTGTTGTCGCAAGAGTTGGTTCTAGGCTGTAATAGAGCCAAGCCTTAGCACAATTTTAATGAGAAAATAAATCATTGCTCGGAACTTGACTTGGGTTGCTGCAAGCCAATCCCCAAGGTAACCTGAAACCTGCTTTAGAGTGTGTTTATGACCTAATACACTTAGAGAGGGATCTCTCAATAGCCAAAGGCTCTTTACTCAAAGGATATTCAGTAATCACAGTAAGAAGGCCAGATTTCTTATAAGCCAAAATATTTTGATAAGGTTGGTGGTTGCACAGATTTGAAAAGGCCTATTGGGCGATGGAGTCAAGTGAAAACCAAAGAAAATGGATAATAGAAGTGATCGTGTTACTTGAGGGAAATGAGGCAAAGTAAGTTTATCTTTCAACAATCGATAATTATGATATGGTAACAGAAAAGAAAAGGAAAAGACCATCACAGTGAAGGCATCTAACAAGGATGAATTTTCACTACAACTTTAGAGGAAAAGACTGGAGTCTAACAACTAGGTGCAGAGCACTAATATTGAGTGAATTGTGACTAGTCATTATTCAAACACAACACATATCAACTTTGTGTAAGGAGCATGCAAAATGAATTCCAAACAAATTTTAACTCAGTTGATAAAGGAAGAGGTATACAATATGAATATAACAAAACTTAAGTAATCGACTGTGATGAATCTCACATATCAAGTGAACACATCTCTCCTACATTACCCCATTCCAGGTCTTCAAAATAACTAGGCTTTCAATAGGAGCCCTCTTCAAAAGAGGTTCCCCCCCCCTCTTCTGTTGCAATGGATCATCATTTTATATAACTCCTCTGTCTCTAGAAGTCTAATCTTCATCGTAGGATTTTTTTTCGAACACCTAACTGAAAGTAAACTAATTATTAACCGTCTTTAACTAATCATAACAGTAATTCGAACTGATTTATGTTAAAATCACAAATAATTCCTAATTGAGGAAATCTCTATTCGATCTGGAGCCAAGCTGGTAAGCGTTGAGTTTCCCGTCTACTCTTGTCCCTTTGATTAGATTATCGATTAAAGTTTTGAATTCTGATAGTTGTTGTTGATTCTACCCAACTGCATGAAGATAAATCGGAGGCAACTTTTACAGTGGAAGAATCCCTTTCCTATATAACATGCAATTTTCACAGTGAACCTCTGTATTAAACAAAAATCCTGAAGTCGAACAATCATCTGGAATGACTTGTTGACTATGAATTTCATGGCTTCCTTGGTATTTGGTGATTGATGCTAGTTTGATTTGGTAGTTGGGAATTCAGTCATCGAATGATTGACTTTACTGTCAATGTTGGGCGCAAGACACTTCAAACCTTGCAGCTGAAAATGATCAGGGACATGCGAAATTTGATTTGCCCTCCGATGTGTGGTTGTTCTTTGTGGCCCTTCTTGTATGCGGCCCAGTACTTTGTATATTAATTCGTGGCTTTATAAATGCAAATGCTCGTATAATTTACCGATGAGGAGAAGAACAGTATGATGCTTGGCGTTTGTGTTGGGATTTTCTTGACTTGAAGCCTGTGTGTCGATTTATGACTCGGACTATGGCATAACTAATGGCTTGTTTGTGTGATCGAACTTTAATGCAGAGTCTCATCGCTTTACAAACCGTTTGGAGGTCGTTGTATCGAAAGTGTCTGCTCTAATAACAATAAATTTACTCGAATCCAGATCATACCTTCATAACCTCTGCAACACAAATATCACTGTGGGAACATATTCCCAATGTATCTACAACGTTTCTCATTGTTATCCATGTGCGAATACGACTATTGGGTTTATAATTGACAAACAAAACCCTACCCATTGGCACCACGATCTCGGCCTTCGGGCTTTGGGGGAAGTGGCATATTAACATTCTTCAGACGGTAGTCAAAATATCAAAATAGAGCATGGTTTAAATTTTGTGTGGGTGCTCTTCGTGGTATTTCTTGCATGCGACCGGTGCTACCATCTCAAGACGACAATATCCATAATTCTGCTGAAAGCTTCGATGACTCAGTGGCTAGAGATATTAGGGTTAGAGTAATGTTTGATATGTTCACCTTGGTGGCCATAACCTCCTTTCCAACCTCTAGTCGTAGCAAGGATACAACACCTTTCCATGATATTTTCCTAATTGTAACAAAATTCCCTCCACCTGTAGCTGCTAATACCCCCAACTCATAAAATTTTCTATTGTATAGGATGTTATATTAACGATATGATGCATGCATTCCTTTCCGCCATAATTTATAGGGATATGATCTTTCTGGTAAGTTGGTATCAGGTCAGAATTGGAATTTATACTTCGGCAATAAATGGATGAGAGTCTTATTGTTGCACCAAGGAGCTCCTGCCTTGCTTTAAGAATTTCTAATTCAGAAAACGATTTCTTGATATTGAAAATTTTCTTTTTGCTTTTTTATCAGGTTCAAATGGTCTGAAATAAAATCCTCCACTACCAACAGAAACTGATCCTCCAACAAGAAAGAACACTTTTCCAAAGCTCAAGAGGTAGCAGAAGCAAAGTTCAAAGATTCCAAAAACAACTGGACGAAGTAGTCATGTGATTTTCCTCATTTAAATCTTTTGTTGTAGAAAACGAAGCGAAATAAATTCTAAACCATTTTCTTGCCTTTGTGGAAATAATGACATATTGAGAGAAAATGTCAGAAGAATCTGCATATTGCAAGTGTTGTTGTGCCGCGTGTAAAATAGAGATGTTACACTTACAGTGAGAGACCCCAGAACATGAACTTTCTTCCCAAAAGGCCCTACAAGGCCTTCAACAATCTGATGCAAGTTAGAGATAATTTAGAGTTGAGATCCCTAGTTGATTAATAAGCTATATGCGATCCTCAAACACATTTTGAATAAAAACATTGAATAGAGAAATTTCCAACATCTGCTACAACATGTTTCTTACTCCTAGGGTTTTGAGAAAGCGATTTCATAATCTTACATATGAACAAGTAAAATTACCATAAACATTTATCATGAAATAAAAATTGCAGATTTAATTACTTCACCAAGAATAATCAAGCATAAAGACCCTGGATTACCACAAGACTTCACAAAAAATTGATCCAAGATGCATCCAAACTAGCCTCCAAGAAAGTGCGCCTGAAAATTTCAGCCAAGTACCCCCAAAAAAGCGCCAATTTAAGTCCACTCTCTTCAATGGGAGAGTTATGATGAAAAATGAATGTCACTTTTGTGTATTTATACCAAGTTTATCAGTAAAATTAACTTTGTTTTGAAAATATAGGGTCGACCTTAAGTTTTTCCCTAAAAATACAAAATTAAATAAAATTACACGTAAATGCCCCTAAGAAGGTGATGTCATCCCTCCTAGGGTGATGTTAGGCCTACTTAAGGGGACGTCAGGCTGGGGAAGCATGGCACTGGGCCTCCAAAGACCCTAATCCATGTCCACATTGTTATCACCCCATAAGTTATAGGATCAACTGGTGACTGGGATATTATCCGTCTCTAGTATTTTTTGTTGACAAATGATTTTTCATTCTGCAAATAATTTGAAAAAGAAAAGAAAAAGAAAAAGAAAAGAAAAAGAAAAAGAAAAGAAAAGAAAAGAAAAAGAAAGAAAAGAAAAAAGAAAAAGAAAAGAAAAGAGGGCATAAAAGAATTCAATAAAAGCCCCATGCAATAATAGTAACTTGGTCCATACCTTTCAAGCATGGCCAAGTTCTTTTTAAATTGATGTTGATAGGGTAGTGAATGAATTTGGCTAAACAGTTTAATCTTAGCTAAAACGTCTAGGTTAGATTAGTGAATAAATTTGGCCAGACTGTCCAATCCTGGTCATATAGCCCCAAGGTAGAGTAAATTCTTAACCCAACAGTCTAATCTGGGTTAATTGTCATAGGAAGCTAGGTTAGAATATAGGCTAGTTGCTTTATTGCTTCATTTCAATAAGAACCCGTTTGATGATCAATGTTGCACCATGATTTGGATACCTAAAATGTTGTTCGACTAACCCCTTGGTGGCGTAGACATGAAAAGTCTTGGAGAAAACCCATGAAAAAGCACTTATCCTAAGTTTCCTCGGCGCATGTACGTTTCCGCACCCTCAATTATGCTCGGATCATGTATCAACTGTCTAGATGATCGTGCTCAGATCTACGGTGGATAGGTCTTTCCAGACCCCCCCGACCGTTCTATCTTTAATGGAGGGGGGGGGGGGGGGTCCAGAATCATTGATAAGACCCGCGCGCATCTGGACGGCTCAAGATCAAGTGCTCAGATCTACGATCAGTATTGGATTCCGGACCCCCCCATCCGTTCTGCCTTTAATGGAGGGAGGGGGTCCAGAATGTGTCATAAACATAGCACATAGATCTGCGGCTCAGAAGAAGGTGCATAGATCAACGACCCAAGATATATTTTGGACCCCCCCGACTGATCTGCCTTTAACTGAGGGGGGGGTCCGGAATTGTATTCTTCCTCTGACGGGCCCATCTTTATATGTGGCAGTGGTCCAATGGCTCCGAGTCCCATCATCTCCTACTATCTGACAGACCTCCGTCACCTCTGGACGTCACCACCCACCTTTCCCGAAATAGTCACGTCCAATAACTGCTGTCAGTCCTTCCCCCCCATTTGTTCATGGCAAGCCCCCTCACTATGACCTTTACCTCCACCACGCCACCCGTATGAATCCCTCAGTTCCCATCACCAACCATCTCACACTCTAAGTGATCCGTTGGCCATTTATTATTGGATGACATATCCATTAGCCAACTGACCTGTCTCGCACGCCCAAAGGACACCCATTTACTCAAAAACACCCTTTTCTTCCTATTTTCACCATTTACTCACTTATCGCACCAGAGAGATTTACCCCATTTTCTCCTCTGTTACAATCAGTTACCCCCCACCAACAAACACCCTGCTAATGTTGTTTTTCTTGTAGGTACTGTTGAAGTAATGGCGCCAAAGTCCAAAATGTAGAAGGAGAAGAGAATCTGTTTCTCCCGCCTCCTGTCGACCTTGACAGGATCCCACTGGTCGACAAAGATCGCTTAATAGCGGATACAAAGTGCGATTTTGATTTTGCAGACCTTCAGTCGTGGCTCAAGGAAGTCTTCCTGGACCAGAGTGATGAAATCAGACTCTGGGAGTCCAACTTGCCCCTTTACCTCTTCCCTCATATCCACCCTTTTCTAGAATTCGCTCTCAAGTGCCAAGCCCACTACATTCCCGAGCAAAGAGCCATCGTCTCATCATCCGAAGAGATCCTTTTCCTCATCATGCCCGAATCTATCCACCAGATGATGCAAAGCCCCCGAGTCGACTCTGCATCACCCTTCAACCTGGAAATTCTTACAGATTTATACCAGAAAATGACCTTCCCTCAAAGGGCTCAAATATTCGAGCTTTTCCTCCCCCCATCCGCTCAATTTCCCTCCAAAAATCCTCCTTATCCTTCTTCCATGTTCTCGACTAAAGGAAACCAGATCATCTCTTCCCTTTGTGCTTCGTTAGGATACTATTCTGATCAGTGGGTAGATGAACCCATTCTAGGTTTTCTATCCATCTTCTCTACCGATGAAAATCCCACCACCTAGTTTGACTTCAGCACATTCCTGGCGAACAATATTCACGAACAGTTCGTGAATTTCACCATGGAAGGCATGTTCCGATACTCTTCCATACTGGCGTACTTGTTTGTTTTTTTCCAAGCGGACAAATTCGTGTTTTCCATGCAGAAGATGGATGGAGATGGTAGACCCCAGGCAGTGACAGCATGGACCTCCTTGCTCAAGCACAACTCCACAGAGTTTAGTTTCATGGAGTTCATTGATCAGTTCTACCACCTTGTGGTAAGTATGCTAGGCGGCAGGCCCGAGCCTCAGATAAATGATGAAGTTCAAAGGATCCTACATCTCTCAGATAACACAAAGACAGGGGATTGGTATTTGTATCAAGATTACACCGAGATCAGAGTATAAGGGTCCGAGTTGGCACCGTATAAGCTGCCCAAGTATCTTCCTGTCAGAATTTTTGCTTTGGAATATATAAGGCAGATAATAAATTCCGATGATATCCATTTTGTGTCACTGAAGAAAAAGAAGCAGCTTAGAATCAAGGGGCATATTGGCTCCTTCATCTACAACAATCGTGGTGGTGGGGAAGAAGCAGATAGGATGCTAAGGGAAATGAAGTTCTCCATGAGCTTCCCATGGGGTGAAAAACAAGAACATCCCATATGTTCATGAAGCTAGGCCTGAAGTTGAGAAGTTCGCAAATCAGACATCCTGGGAACCTAACACATTGGTCGAAGTAGAACAGCAGGATCCCCTGGCCATTGTAACTCAAACAACCACGCCACAGGTCCTGAAAGAGAAAAGGCCTTGGCAAGATTTATCTCCGCCTGTCACAGAGGTATCGTCCAAAGAGTTTCAACTGCATACTAAGAGGCCTAAGACTATGCCAGTTCCTGGCCCGATCGGAGAAAAAGAAGCCCCATCTACAATAGTGACCAAGGTTGATAGGCCACCCTTCGTTTCGAGCCTCCATAAGGTCATAACCTCAGTAGTACCGGAGAAATCTACAGATTCTCCATTGGCCACCCAGCCAGGCAAGGTGGGACTGAAGATGAGTATCTTCGAAAAGTACGAGTTGATCAAGAAAAGGAACCAGACCCTGACCAGCAACACTTGCACCTAGTTCTGGAAGCAGACGTCGACTGCGCAACATAGGCTGCTATCGACATCCGACACCGAGAAGGGAAAAATGCATATGGCATTCCTCCAGGCACAAGTACCAGATCCAAAGGTGATCACTGACTACAAGAGGGCCACCTTCGAATTCTACACGAAGGACGTGCATACGGTCGATCAGATGGATCTGCACAAGCAGATAGGGGAAATGGTCTTTTACATGCTAGCGCATGCTTCCACTACTGCGTCCAAACTGCAAGTGTCCCTGAACAATGTTCAAACACAACTCAAGTTGGAGAAGATATTGTCCTTTTCCAAGGACAATAGGATCAAGACTTTGGAGGAACTGGTTCTCAAGATCGGTTACGATCCTTCGAATGTGAAAGCAGCTGAGGAAATGATAAAGAAGAAGAATGATGACATAGCCTCCTTGAGGAAATAACTGAAGCTCCCACCCACAGAGGATTCGCAGGCAAAGGAGATAGCAGAGAAAGAAGGAGAGAAAGATGAAATGCTTAAGCTACTCATGGAGCAGAACACACAACTAAAGGAGATGGAAGCTGAGATGGAGAAGCTAGTAAAAGAGAAAGAGAAACTGAATCCAATGGAAGTCATTCCATTGAATTCCATTCTGATCTCGGGAGTGAGCACAACATCAGTGACATAATTCCCATCTGCGACTCCATTGACATCCCTGGAGAAGACAACTGAACTGGCTAAGTCTATGGAAAAAATGAACCTGCAGGAAACAAAGATCAGTAGGCTTAAAAAGGAGATTGAGAACCTTCAGGAACTCAAATCCTCCTTTTAGACCAGCCTCTCCAAGGAAAATAAGGTGACAGATAAGCTCAAACAAGAGTTACAACAGCTCCGGAAGCAAACAGTGGCAGGAAAAACTTTGGCTGAGGTTAAAGAAAGTGTATGAACAGATATCACCAAGTCCATGAATGAGATATGGCCCATGATACAGATAATGTTCGAGCAGAATGAATTGGTACAAAGAAGCAAGCAAGCCATGGAGAAGATCAGATCAGAGTTGGGAGAGATGCCAACACAGGCAAACGAGATCATCAAGCTCCTGAATTCTAAGACCAGGGAAGAACTGGAAGAACTGAAAATTGAAGACATAACATAGACCATCCTTGGAGTTTTGACCAAGAGAGGATTAATGCTTCAGCTGGAAGAAAATGTTCAGGCCATGGACCTAGGGGTACAAAGATATTTTAGTAAGATTGAGGCTCTCCAGAAGAAAGGTCTTCCTGGTCTGAAGGTAATCAATGATAAATTGATGACACTCCCAGACTACAAGAAGAGATTGGACGATGTGGCTAAGGACAGTTCAAAGTTTGCAGGAATTCAAAGGAGCATCACTGGCAATGCATTCCTAGATTCCCTTCAGTGGGACATCAGTATCCAACATGAGATTTGATACATCTTCCTCACCAAACCTACCTTCGACAAGTACACAGAAATGGATGAAGTGTATCGAAGGCTACTCAAAGTCAACGTGCCCAGTCATCTCCGATGGGAGGAACTCTGTGATCTGATCGAGTAGCAGATGAGTTGTCCCAGTCCAATCAGATGAATTTGTGCAGAGGCTTCATCAATGGACCACCCAGAAATTAGCATGCAGTTACACCACATCATCAAGCAGTTCCTAGATTTAGGAAATTTGTTAAATTAGTTAGGCTAAAAATATATTTAGCACATCCTGATCATTAATGACAAGATCGTTTTTAATTTGAATTATAAATACTTCATCTTTCGAAGTATTGGGGGTTGTTTATCTTCACACCCTGAAACTATTAGACTGTAATATTTTTGAAGAGATCTTCCATTAATAAAAGGAGGTACTTTTACAGGATTCTTGTGTGTATTCACTGGTGACGTTTTTCTCTCTAAGTTGAATGATATTCTCGCTTTGTTATCATATTGTTTTCTGGATCTAATCTTTAGAAGTAATGAACGTTGCAGGATTTATCTCGTATACCCTGTTTTTGACTCGAAAGATTTTAGTGTTTTATCTTCTGGTGTTTTCAATAAAGAAATTCTTAACTGCTTCTTTGTTGAAATTATCTTTCTCACCTTTTCTGCTATTCATCATTTATGCTACTAAAGAATCCAGTGATTATATTATCTCGCCCTGTGAAAGTTTTTCCTTTGTGTTTTTGGTTCGGATTTCACATTTTATTTAAAACACATACCCCATAGCCCAATGGATGTTTAGACTGTCTCAACCAACTCGACAAACACTATAACAACAAAAACTGACTTATTTATTTACCTAGCCTAATATTTAAAATTTGAAACATAGCTAAATCATATAGAGAGATCCCTCTCTGAAGTTGGAAGGGCTAGATCCCAGCTTCAAAAGTAGTTGGATAAATTTACATTTTGTGGATTTCTTCTGTTGTCAACCTCTAGGAAATTTACAGAGTGCTAACATAGTGGCGACCATACTGGGGACGAACATAAAATTTATAACTTCACATTTTCTTTCCCTAAAAAGAAAGTTTGTTCATGAAAGATTGGAAATTTGAGAAGAAAGTAATGTTTAGAGGTTGATTAAAATTTGTTCATATTATTTTCGGACTCATAAAACTAAAAAGTATATATATATAAAATCAAAAAGAAATCTGGCTTCCAAGAAGGTTTATACTCGATCTCATCCAGACCCAAAACCTGGGATAGTGACAGATAACCCGAAACAATTGCTCAGGAAAAAGACCGTAGCTGAAGGCTCAGTGAGTCATATTCCTTTGCATAAGTCCCTTTTCTTTTCAGGGGAACCCGTTACCTTTCAAAACCCTGACTTTGACACCTTTTTCCAACAAAGCCTGGTTAGAACACAATCTGATAGTTTTGTGACTTGAATCATTTTCAACCCAACCGTTTTGCAACCCCGAACCCCTAACGTTCTATCTCCCACTGCTAAACCGCAAACCACTCCCTCAGTGCTATCCAGTCCCTCCTTGTCCTCGTCTTCAGTCACTACCTCGTCGATCCTCCAGTCTGTTATCCCACCTCCTCCACCCATCATGGTGGCCAGATATGCTCCCTTGGTGTTGGTTGCCCCTCTTCATGCCATGCCCCATGACTATCAAACGAGACTTCCACAGTTCGACGCAACAAGACCTTTGAACGCACAAAAACATGTTGACAAAATGAATGATTATTTTGATCTGCATGAAGTAGATGAGGTTGACGTTCAAATGAGATTGTTTGCCCAAAGTTTGACAGGTGACGTTAAAAAATGGTACAAAGGTTTGCGTGCCACCTCAGTCCTTGACCTTACCGCATTCCAAAGGAGTTTTCTAGACAGATGGGAGGTAAAGAAAAACCCTCTCCAAATATTGTCATAATACGAAAATATTAGAAGAAATCAAGGTGAGGTAGTACAAGATTACTACACTCATTTCAATAACCTGTACAACGCAATCCCATCTGAAATCAAACCTCCACAGGGTTTGGGATTGATAAAATTCCTTGATGGTTTTGATGCTGACATGTCATACCAACTAAGGGAAAGAAATTCTACCACCCTGGAAGACATGCAGAAAAGCGCAATAAGTGTGGAAGCCAATTTGTTGGAAAAAAGGGCACGTCAGAGGTCAGAGAGGAGAGTCACAATTAAAGAGGAACCTTCCACATCAAACTCAGATTCCAAATTGGACTCCTTGGCTAGAGAAATGGAAAGAATGATGGAAAGACTTACTGTGTCAGAAATAAATCCTCCAAGAGACAACCCACCTGCTCCTTAGGTTCAGAATCCTAACTTCGGGAGAAACCCTCCTCAAATCAGACAGAGAGATCCTAGGGACCAAAGAGAGCAGAGAGGTTCAGATCAACAGATCAGACCTCCCCTACAAGAAAATTATGCTGATGAAGGAGAGGAAGTGATTGAGGAACTAGAG
Organism: Picea engelmannii; assembly: GCA_009831015.1. Lineage (NCBI taxonomy): Eukaryota > Viridiplantae > Streptophyta > Pinopsida > Pinales > Pinaceae > Picea > Picea engelmannii. The sequence goes on from ML786850.1 coordinate 126,536, forward strand.
GATACTCACATAAATCTTATGGGCATTCATGATAACGAAGCTATTTTCCTCACCCAAGAAGAACAAGAACTTTTTCTTCTCAATCAAACAAAAGTAAGTGAAGAAGCTGAAGATGTAGAACAACAGGCATTCGGAAATTCCATTTTGTAGGTATACCGACAGTATAATCTGCAGAGTAAAAAGATAGAAGGGAGTTCCCCAAAAAAGACGATTGAAATGAAGAAGGTGACCAGAACCAAGAAGGCCTCTAAGCCATCTGCCGAGAAGATTCCTGAAAAGAGCACTGCCGAAGTTCCCGCGAAGAAAATCCTTACTATTCTGAAAAGATCGTCACAACCCGAGGTCTCACCTACTAATCCACCAAATACTTCTGGCCAAAAGAGCATGGTGGACAAACCAGAATTGATGAGCCAAGGCAGAGCTCCTACACCTTTTAGCCTTGAGGGGGAACTAGCCAAAGTAAAAATTCCCATTCCACTTTATGAGTTGATGAGCAAAGACGTTTATCGCTCACAGGTGATTAAAGCACTGACCATTGAACCTGACATAGGCACAAAGGCCTTAACCATTGGATTAGCAAATCATTCAGATACCGTGAACCTTATAGATGATCAACCTGAACTTCTGTTTGGACCTGAAGTAGATGGATGAGACGATAATGGTGATGTCGCTCCTTTTTACATCATTCTAAACACACATGACCTGATCTTGCATAATGCTATGCTGGATTCGGGTGCTTCCCACAATCTGATGCCTAAAGCAGTGATGGAGAAACTGGGACTGGAGGTCACCAGACCTTACAAGGATTTACACTCATTTGACTCCAGTAAAGTTAGATGTATTGGTTTGATCAAGGACCTATGTATCACCCTGGTTCAGATTCCTGTAAAGAGCATGGTCATGGATGTGGTAGTTGCATACATCCCTCCTAAGTATGGAATGTTGCTATCCCGGTCTAGGGGGGCTAAGTTGAGAGGTACCCTGCAGCTAGATATGTCTTATGCCACTATCCCAGTTTTCGGGCAACAAAGAAGGCTATATAGAGAAACATTGATGAAATACATGGTCAGTAGCCAAGAAAAACCACACAACTATCCTCTTTACTCCATGCATTCTGACTTGGATTCTTTTATCCTATATAACGATGGTGACATGGAAGAGCAAAACCCTCAGCTGGCAGAAGATACATCTAGTCCGGATGAAGGCCAAGAAATCGTTGAGGTAGCAAGGATGAAAAACGTGATAACTGAAGAATTACTGACATATTTCTGGAGCATGGATTTTGATGGAGCAATAAGCAAAGAAGGATCCAGAGCAAGAGTTTGGCTGCATAATCAAAGAAACAGGTATTCCGAAAACCATTCTTACAAATTAAATTTCCAATGCACTAATAATATTTCCAAGTACGAAGCCTTGATGCTCGGTCTGAAGCTTTTGAAAAGAGTTGGTGCTAAATAGATTATGGTAAGAGGTGATTCTGAGTTGGTAATCAAGCAAATCAAAGGTGAGTACGCTGCAAAACACCCATGTCTTAGAGCTTATAGGAATGTTGTTCTTGATGCCCTTAGATGTTTCTCTGAAGTGGACTTGCAGGTAATGCCGAGGGGACAAAACATTTTGGCTGATGGATTGGCTATGTCAGCAGCCACATGTAAGATTGCTTTCCGCTCGACTCGCCCATACATTGTTGAGGTGAAATGCAGACCAACCGTTCTCGACAATATCCGGTACTGGTAAGTGTTTGGTAATGATGATCAAATCGAAGACTTTTTGCGGTGTAAAAATGATTTTGAATGTACAAATATAGATTTAGAGAATGAATATGAAAATGTAAATAGATCTGATTTTGAGATTGATAGCATAAATAACATAGATTCAGGAGAATTAGGTGATGATGAGATGGAGGCCGATATTTTACATTTGAAAAGTAATGTTTTTCCTAGGGGTCTAGTTCCTTTAGAGGACTTGTTTTATTTTAACGACGTAGCCAAAAAACCGAAAATTGAAGCCAATGGACAAGAGGTAGAGGACTGTAATATAGGGACCAAAGAGAAACCTAGGATAGTCAAATTGTCTAAATCATTACCCCCTAAGCAAAAAATCAAATACATTGAGTTGTTCAAAGAATATTCCGATGTCTTTGCCTGGGGTTATGAGGATTTGAATGCTTATGATACCAGCATCATACAACACATGATTCCAATAAAATAAGACCAAAAACCGTTCAGACAGAAACTTAGGAGGATAAATCCCAAGTTACTCCCTCTGATAGAAAAGGAAATCAAAAAAATGTATGATGCCAAAATCATAGTCTCGTTGCGTTTTTTCAAATGGGTCTCTAATTTGGTCCCTACACGTAAGAAATCTGGGGAGATTAGGCTTTGCATAGATTTCCGAAATCTAAATAAGGTCTCCCTAAAGGACAATTACCCCTTGCCCAAAATGGACCATATCCTACAAAGGGTGGTCGGATCCAGTCAAATCTCTTTACTAGACGGGTTCTCTGGTTATAATAAGGTCCTAGGTCACCCGGATGACCAAGACAAAACCACTTGCACCACACCATGGGGCACTTTCCTGTATGTGAAAATGCCTTTTGGTTTGATGAACGGTGGATCAACTTTCCAGAGAGCGATGGATATCGCCTTTGTGGAAGAATCAGGTAAGTTTATTGTCGTCTATTTAGATGATGTTACTGTGTTTTCCCGATCTGATGATGAACACCTGCGACACCTCAGACGAGTCTTCAAGAAATGTAGAAGGTTTGGGATTTCTTTAAATCCTAAGAAGAGCGTTTTCAGACTAGAGGAAGGCAAACTGCTAGGAAACATCATATCCAAGGACGGAATCAAAATAGACCCTAGCAGAATCGAGGCCATACAAAAATTAGAACACCAAAGAAACATCAAAGAATTACAATCTTTTATCAGGAGAATAAACTTTCTACGAAGATTCATTCCCAATCTGGCAGAGCTTCTCAGAAACATTACGAATATGCTAAAAAAGGATGTAAAAATAAAATGGGACATTGAGTCTAGATAGTCTTTCGAACAAGTCAAACAAGCACTCACAGAGGCCCCTGTCTTGATCAGTCCCGATTTTACCAAGGATTTCTACCTTTTTTCTTTCGCTTCCGAACATACTATGGCAACGGTATTACTACAAAAGAATAGCGAAGGGTATGAACAACCCATAGATTTCTTTAGTAAAGCATTAAGAGACGCTGTTCTGAATTACAAGATAATGGAGAAACAAGCTTTTGCCTTGGTAAAAGCCATAAAAGACTTTAGAGTCTACATTATCCATTCCCACACCATAGCATATGTTCCGAATGTGGTAGTAAAAGACATTTTGACCCAGGACAATTTGGATGGAAGAAGAAGAAAATGGATTGCTGTCATTTTAGAATACGACATAGAGATTAAGCCTATGAAACTAATCAAGGGTCAAGGCCTAGCAAAATTAATGGCTGAATCTAATTTCCATGCTCTTGACATTAATTTTTTAGTTGCAGTAGATGAACAGGGCGAGATGGCGACTCCAAGCGTGAGAGAGGTATTTCTCAACTCTCCATGGTACGTAGACCTTATATTCATTTTGCAAAATTTACAAGCTCCCCCTGGTTTGACTAAGACTAAAGCTAGATTTTTAAAGTTAAAAGCCTTAAATTTCTGTATTCTAGAAGGCAATTTGTATTGGAAAGATCCTGGAGGTATTCTGTTAAATTGTTTATTGAAAGATGAAGCTGACAACGTGTTACAAGAATTTCATGCAGGAGAATGTGGTGGCCATCTGAAATGGAAGGTCATAGCCAATAAAATACTCAGATATGGATTCTATTGGCCCACCTTATTCGTCGATGTACATCATAAAGTGACTGCGTGTCATCAATGTCAACTGTTCGAAGGCAAAAGGAAACTCCTACCTCTACCTATGAAACCGATCTCAGTTGAAGCCCCTTTCCAACAATGGGGATTGGACTTCATTGGAGAAATACACCCCCCTTCTTCAGTCTAGCACAGGTGGATTCTCACTGCCACCGATTATTTTACCAAATGGATCGAAGCGGTACCAAGCAGGCAAGCCACTGACTCTATTATTATCAAATTCCTTGAAAATAATATCTTGTCTCGCTTTGGATGTCCTAGAAAGATTATAACTGATAATGCAGCTGCTTTTCGATCGAAGAAACTCATAGATTTATACAACCAATATCACATTGGTTTGGGACATTCCATAGCTTACTACCCTCAGGGGAATGGGCTGGCAGAATCTTCAAACAAAACCTTTGTAAACATCATCAGGAAAACATTGCAGGAAAACAAGAAATCGTGGCATAACAAGTTGGTGTTTGCATTATGGGTTGACAGACTGACCACCAAAAGGTCAATCGGCATGTCACCTTATCAGTTGGTCTATGGCACAGAAGCAGTTTTCCCCACTTCCTTAGGAGTCCCTGTCATGAAGTTGCTTCAAGAGGTACAAGCCGAGCCAAATGACTCACAAAGAAGGATCAACCAGATGATCCAGTTGCAGTAGTCTAGGGAAGATGTTTTCAACAAGACTCAGGTAATACAAGAAAGCATCAAGAAGATTTTTGACAAAAGAACCAAGGAAGATGATTTTTAGCTCAGAGATTTGGTGCTGAGATGGGACGCCAGAAATGAAGACAAGGGATAACATGGAAAATTTGACATTCTGTGGAGAGGACCATACATGATTCAAGCATTCAGGAGAAATAACGCTTTCCTTCTAAACAACGTTGATGGGACAGATCTGCCAGGAGGACATGTAAATGGCAAGATGCTGAAGCATTATGTGCCACCTCAGTACAGACTCGAGTTTCACTCACCATTGTACATACCATTTTTATTTTTCACCTGCATTTTCTAAGTGAATAACATTAGTCAGTTCGCTGAAGCTCAAAGAGAAGGCCGTAAGCCACTGACCACTGTTCTTCCAATTTTTGAGAATAAAACCAATCAATCAACGAAGGCTACGAGGAAGAAATTTTCAGAATGACAGGAACCAGGATTCTTGGCACTTCACAGGGCAAGTACCATCCCCAGGTGGAGCCGCTGTTATCACCTTATAAGTTATAGGATCAACCGGTGACTGGGATATTATTTGTCTCTAGTATTTTTTGTTGACAAATGATTTTTCATTCTGCAAATAATTTGAAAAAGAAAATAAAAAGAAAAAGAAAAGAAAAAGAAAAAGAAAAGAAAAGAAAAAGAAAAAGAAAAGAAAAGAAAAGAAAAAGAAAGAAAAGAAAAAAGAAAAAGAAAAGAAAAGAGGGCATAAAATAATTCAATAAAAGCCCCATGCAATAATAGTAACTTGGTCCATACCTTTCAAGCATAGCCAAGTTCTTTTTAAATTGATGTTGATAGGGTAGTGAATGAATTTGGCTAAACAGTTTAATCTTAGACAAATCGTTTAGGTTAGATTAGTGAATAAATCTGGCCAGATTGTCTAATCCTGGTCAGATAGCCCCAGGGAAGAGTAAATTCTTAACCCAACAGTCTAATCCGGGTTAATTGTCATAGGAAGCTAGGTTAGAATATAGGCTAGTTGCTTTGTTGCTTCATTTCAATAAGAACCAGTTTGATGATCAATGTTGCACCATGATTTGGATACCTAAAATGTTGTTCGACTAACCCCTTGGTGGTGTAGACATGAAAAGTCTTGGAGAAAACCCGTGAAAAATCACTTATCCTAAGTTTCCTCGGTGCATGTACGTTTCTGTGCCCTCAATTATGCCCCGATCATGTATCAACGGTCTAGATGATCGCGCTCATATCTACGATGGACAGGTATTTCCAGAACCCCCCGACCGTTCTATCTTTAACGTAGGGGGGGGGGGGGTCCGGAATCGCTGATAAGACCCACGCGCGTTTGGACGGCTCAAGATCAAGCGCTCAGATCTATGATCAGTATTGGATTTCGGACCCCCCCGTCCGTTCTGCCTTTAATGGAGGGGGGGTCCAGAATGTATCATAAACAGAGCGCATAGATCTGCGGCTCAGAAGCAGGCACGCAGATCAACAGCCCAAGATATATTTCGGACCCCCCCAACTGATCTACCTTTAACTGAGGGGGGGGGGGTCCAGAATGGTATTCTTCCTCTGGCGGGCCCATCTTTATATGTGGTAGCGATCCAATGGCTCCGAGTCCCATCATCTCCTACTATCTGACAGACCTCCGTCACCTCTGGACGTCACCACCCACCTTTCCCGAAATAGTCACGTCCCATAACTACTATCAGTCCTTCCCCCCCATTCGCTCGTGGCAAGCCCCCTCACTATGACCTTTACCTCCAATCAATAGCCACCACGACACCCGTCCGTATCCCTCAGTTGCCATCACCAGCCATCTCACACTCTAAGTGATCCGTTGGCCATTTATTACTGGATGACATATCTGTTAGCTAGTTGACCTGTCTCCTGCGCCCAACGGACACCCATTTACTCAAAAATACCCTTTTCTTCCTATTTTCACCATTTACTCACTTATCGCACCAGAGAGATTTACCCCGTTTTCTCCTCCATTACAATTAGTTGCCCCCCACCAACAACCACCCTGCTAACATTGTTTTTCTTGTAGGTACTGTTGTAGTAATGGCGCCAAAGTCCAAACACGTAGAAGGAGAGGAGAATCTATTTCTCCTGCCTCCTGTCGACCTTGAGAGGATCCCACTGGTCGACAAAGACCGCTTAATAGTGGATACAAAGTGCGATTTTGATTTTGTAGACCTTCAGTCGTGGCTCAAGGAAGTCTTCCTGGACCAGAGTGATGAAATCGAACTCTGGGAGTCCAACTTGCCCCTTTACCTCTTCCCTCATATCTACCCTTTTCTAGAATTCTCTCTTAAGTTCCAAGCCCACTACATTCCCGAGCAAAGAGTCGTCGTCTCCTCGTCCGGAGAGATCCTTTTCCTCATCACGCTCGAATCTATTGACCAGATGATGCAAATCCCCCGAGTCGACTCTGCATCACCCTTCAACCTGGAAATTCTTACAGATTTATACCAGAAAATGACCTTCCCTCAAAGGGCTCAAATATTTGAGCTTTTCCTCCCCCCATCCGTTCAATTTCCCTCCACAAATCCTCCTTATCCTTCTTCCATGTTCTCGACTAAAGGAAACCATATCATCTCTTCCCTTTGTGCTTTATTAGGATACTATTCCGATCAATGGGTAGATGAACCCATTCTTGGTTTTCTATCCATATTCTCTACCGATGAAAATCCCACCACCTAGTTTGACTTCAACACATTCCCGACGAACAATATTCACGAACAGTTCATGAATTTCAGCAAGGAAGGCATGTTCCGATACTCTTCCATACTGGCGTACTTGTTCGTTTTCTTCCAAGCGGACAAATTCTTGTTTTCCATGCAGAAGATGGATGGAGATGGTAGACCCCAGGCTGTGACAGCATGGACCTCCTTGCTTAAGCACAACTCCAGAGAGTTTAGTTTCATGGAGTTCATTGATCAGTTCTACCACCTTGTGGTAAGTATGCTAGGTGGCAGGCCCGAGCCTCGGATAAATGATGAAGTTCAAAGGATCCTGCATCTCTCGGATAACACAAAGACAGGGGATTGGTATTTGTATCAAGATTACACCAAGATCAGAGTATACGGGTGCGAGTTGGCACCGTATAAGCTGCCCAAGTATCTTCCTGTCAGAATTTTTTCTTTGGAATATATAAGGTAGATAATAAATTTCAATGATATCCATTTTGTGTCACTGAAGAAAAAGCAACAGCTTAGAATCAAGGGGCAGATTGGCTCCTTCATCTACAACAATCGTGGCGCTGGGGAAGAAGCAGACATGATGCTGAGGGAAATGAAGTTCTCCATGAGCTTCCCATGGCATTATGATCCATGTGGGATCATCTCTGAGATGAGGGTGAAAAACAAGAACATCCCATATGTTCATGAAGCTAGGCCTGAAGTTGAGAAGTTTGCAAATCAGACAGCCTAGGAACCTAACACATTGGTCGAAGTGGAAAAACAAGATCCCCCGGCCATTGTAACTCAAACAGGCATGCCACAGGTCCCGAAAGAGAAAAGGCCTCGACAAGATTTATCTCTGCCTGTCACAGAGGTATCGTCCGAAGAGTTCCGGTTGCATACTAAGAGGCCTAAGACTATGCCAGTTCTTGGCCCGACTGGAGAAAAAGAAGCCCCGTCTAGAACAATGACCAAGGTTAATAGGCCACCCTTCAGTTCGAGCCTCCATAAGGTCATAACCTCAGAAGTACCGGAGAAATCTACAGATTCTTCGTTGACCACCCAGCCAGGCAAGGTGGGACCGAAGCCGAGTATCTTCGAAAAGTACGAGTTGATAAAAAAAAGGAACCGGACCCTGACCAGTGGTACTTGCACCCATTTCTGGAAGAAGACGTCGGCTGTGCAACATAGGCTGCTATCGGCATCCGACACCGAGAAGGGAAGAATTCATATGGAATTCCTCCAAGCACAGGTACCAGATCCAAAGGTGATCACTGACTACAAGAGGGCCACCTTCGAATTCCAGACGAAGGACGTGCATCTGACCGATCAGATGAATCTGCACAAGCAGATATAGGAAATGGTCTTTTACACTCTGGCACATGCTTCCACTACTGTGTCCAAACTGCAAGTGTCCCTGAACAATGTTCAAACACAACTCAAGTTGGAGAAAATATCGTCCTTTACCAAGGACAATAGGATCAAGACTTTGGAGGAACTGGTTCTCAAGATTGGTTATGATCCTTCGAATGTGAAAGTAGCTGAGGAAATGATAAAGAAGAAGAATGCTGACATAACCTCCTTGAGGAAACAACTGAAGCTCCTTCCCAGAGAGGATTCACAGGCCAAGGAGATAGCAGAGAAAGAAGGAGAGAAAGATGAAATGCTTAAGCTACTCATGGAGCAGAACACACAGCTAAAGGAGATGGAAGCTGAGATGGAGAAGCTAGTAAAAGAGAAAGAGAAACTGAAGCCAGTGGAATTCATTCCATTGAATTCCGTTCCGATCTCAGGAGTGAGCACAACATCAGTGACAAAAGTCCCATTTGTGACTCCATTGACATCCCTGGAGAAGACAACCGACCTGGCTAAGTCTATGGGAAAAATGAACCTACAGGAAACAAAGATCAACAAGATTAAAAAGGAGATTGAGAACCTTCAGGAACTCAAATCCTCCTTTTAGACTAGCCTCTCCAAGGAAAAGCAGGTGACAGATCAACTCAAATAGGAGTTACAACAGCTCCGGAAGCAAACAGTGGCAGGAAAAAATTTCGTCGAGGTTAAAGAAAGTGTATGGACAGATATCACCAAGTCCATGAACGAGATATGGCCCATGATACGGATCATGTTCGAGCAGAATGAATTGGTACAAAGAAGCAAGAAGGCCATGGAGAATATCAGATCAGATTTGGGAGAGATGCCAACACAGGCGAACGAGATCATCAAGTTCCTGAATTCTAAGACCAGGGAAGAAATGGAAGAACTAAAAATTGAAGAGAGAACAAAGACCATCCTTGGAGTTTTGACCAAGAGAGGATTAATGCTTCAGCTGGAAGAAAAGGTTTAGGCCATGGACCTAGGGGTACAAATATTTTTCAGTAATATTGAGGCTCTCCAAAAGAAAGGTCTTCATGGTCTGAAGGTAATCAATGATAAATTGATGACACTCCCAGACTACAATAAGAGATTGGTTGATGTGGCTAAGGACAGTTCAAAGTTTGCAGGAATTCAAGGGAGCATCACTGGCAAGGAATTCCTAGATGCCCTTCAGTGGGACATYAGTATCCAACATGAGATTTGATACATCTTCCTCACCAAACCTACCTTCGCCAAGTACACAGAAATGGATGAAGTGTATCAAAGGCTACTCAAAGTCAACGTGCCCAGTCATCTCGGATGAGAGGAACTCTGTGATCTGATCGAGTAACAGATGAGATTTCCCAGTGCAGTCAGTTGTCCAGTCAGATGAGGTCGTGATGAGGCTTCATCAATGACCCACCCAGAAATCGGCATGTAGTTACACCACATCATCAAGCAGTTCCTAGATTTAGGAAATTTGTTAAATTAGTTAGGCTAAAAATAGATTTAGCACGTCTCGATCATTAATGATAGGATCGTTTGTAATTTGAATTATAAATACTTCATCTTTCGAAGTATTGGGGGTTGTTGATATTCACATCCTGAAACTATCATACTGTAATATTTTTGAAGAGATCTTCCATTAATAAAAGGAGGTACTTTTACAGGATTCTTGCGTGTATTCACTGGTGACGTTTTTCTCTCTAAGTTGAATGTTATTCTTGCTTTGTTATCATATTTTTTTTCTGGATCTAATCTTATAAGTAACGAACGTTGCAGGATTTATCTCGTATACCCTGTTTCTGACTCGAAAGATTTTAGTGTTTTATCTTCTGGTGTTTTCAATAAAGAAATTCTTAATTGCTTCTTTGTTGAAATTATCTTTCTCACCTTTTCTGCTATTCATCATTTATGCTACTAAAGAATCCAATGATTATATTAGCTTGCCCTGTGAAAGTTTTTCCTTTGCGTTTTTGGTTCGGATTTCACATTTTATTTAAAACACAGACCCCATAGCCCAATGGATGTGTAGACTGTCTCAACCAACTCGAAAAACACTATAACAACAAAAACCGACTTATTTATTTACCTAGCCTAATATTTAAAATTTGAAACATAGCTAAATCATATAGAGAGATCCCTCTCTGAAGTTGGAAGGGCTAGATCCCAGCTTCAAAAGCGGTTGGATAAAGTTACATTTTGTGGATTTCTTCTGTTGTCAACCTCTAGGAATTTTACAGAGTGCTAACACACATGTGTCAACGTCCTCATAAAAGGTCTTCTGAAGTCCTGGGCTAGAAGGATGACATCTCGACCTTCAAAGGATAGTGTCCTAATGAATGACGGAAGAAACCCGTCCTCCTAGGTCCTTTAGATTGCAAGAATCCTATACAATTTGTCATACTTGGATGTGGGAGGGGTGTCAAGAATCCTATCGGGTCAATCATTCCTTAGGTCAAGGATGTTTCCTGAGAGAAAAACCCATCTAATCCATGTATGCATGTGAGGTGGAGTGGGGTAAACTTCTGAGCATGGGGTTCATGACCTACAAGGGTTTGTATTGTCTCATTTATGGGTGCCTTTGTAGAGGGTGTGATGCACCTTTGTTTACAATGCAAACTTTTCCAAAACCATTTTTCCATTAGGTAATTAAAGTCCTAAAAATTTGGGTGCCACTAGTGGGTAACATCAACATGAAGTAGCACAACAAAGTCACTTTGGAGGTAGAGGTACATAGTAGTGCCATAGGGGTAAAGATGACTTGTACCGCATATGTGTATACATACCTCGACAAGTGGGACATCTATATAATATTTTCATGCTTTTGTAGGTCTTTGATTTTTTTTGGAGAAACCTTTCATTGTTCTCAAGACCTCATTGGGAAAGCATCAAGAAGGTTTATGTTTTTGGCTTTTATCTTTTTCCAGCTACATTTCCCTCTGGGACTTTAGCCCCTTCTTCCCATTAAATGAGGTACAAACCCTTCTTGGGTCAGTACACACAGAAATCCCAAAAGATCAAGAGATGAAATGGAATGTGATATGAAAAGTCATAAGTATGATTGGGAATGGTACGGTGACTCTTCAGGGAACCTCCCAGTAGAACCCCCTTCACAAGGGTGACCAACTCACTAGGACGCAATGACACCCACCAAGCTTAAATAAGGAAAAAATTATAATTTCCAAGCAAGCGTTTTGTAATCAAGAAAGATTGTTTTCCACATATCCAAATGCTTTGACTATTATAGTGATACTTACCATGATACTTGAACTCATTACCTCATGGAGCAAGACCCATTTTCCTCTAGCACCAGGACGGTTTCATGTATGTTGTTATTGTTGGTGATGTGTAGAATCCATAAATTAAAAAGAGGGGCCCTCTAGGGATATGCTCTGTCCATTTGGCTCTCGACACTCCATGTCTGCAACCTATGGAACTCGAGACACAATCTCCTTAGTTATCCCTAGGTTGGGGGTAACAGGGCAACCTGCACTTTCTTGTTACAACAACTTTTACACAATAATTAATGACTTGTAACTATTTAGGGGCTTCTTAACCATTTCTTCGGGGCTTCCATCTTCAAGAGGCAATAACTCCTCAATTGTGAGGAACCACTTGGCATAGGACCTATGACCAAAAATGGCATGATGAGGACTATTCATTCATGTTTGTGTTACCTACATTTACACTATTCTTCATTTACTTTTTCCTTGATCAACTTCATGTTCCATGACCACACCTTCGGGACTTCTTCAAGGGTTGACATAAATGACAACCAATATTTCAACACATAGTGCAGATCTAAGCCAAAAGTAGAAGAAGAAGAAAGAAGATCTAGTGAAGACAAAGTGAAAACGAAAGTTGCAAGCACAAATCAGATCCAACGAAAGAAGAAGTAAAGAGCACAAAGAATATTTTTTGAAGATAGAAGTAGCAAAGGGAATCAATGTCTCTTGTAGTTATGTGGGGATCAATGTCTCATGTAGTTGAGTGCCTACAAACAACAGAGGGGATCAATATCTCCTTTAGGTCAGTGCCTACAAACAAGAGAGGGTATCGGTGTCTCATGTAGGTTGGTGTTGTCAAACAACAAAGGGGATTGGTGTCTTTTGTAGGTTGGTTCCTACAAACAACAGAGGGGATCAGTGTCTCCCATAGGTTGGTGCCTACAAATAGAAGTCGGGATTGGTGTCTCCAGTGGGTTGGTGCCTACAAATTAATAAAAATAAGTTTTTTATGGTTTTCTCTCGAAAGGGTTTCCACGTTAAATATTGTGTCTTTTGGTTGTTATATTTATGTGATTGCTTTATTATGGTTTATGATTCATTGAAAAAGTCTGTTAGCACATAAATTTTTTCCTGGTGTAGAGTAACAATGGGCATTGTTGCCCTGGATTGTTGACTATATAATCCCCTGGACCCCTGGATGCAAAGAAAACAACAAGTAGGAGAATGTTGGGTATGTGTTATATTCTTTTCATGTGTGTGTGGGTGCATTAGATTCGACAATTGTGTCTGACGATTCCTCTAGTAGTGCTCTTTTTGTCGTGTGTGTCGGGGGCTTTCCTAGGGGGGTCCCAGGGGGGGGCAGGTATGCCCCCCTTGGTTACGCACATCGTTCGGCACTGGGTGTTAGCCTAGGGCCAACCGTTTGAGAGTCTGAAGATGAAAGACGAAGAAAATGTTGTAGCCCATCTCCTCCATGTGGACGAAATTGTCAACACCATCAAAGATCTTGGTGAAACGGTTGCAGAACCAATGATTGTGCAAAAGGTGTTGAGGTCACTCCCCTTAAGATTTGATGCCAAAGTTTACGCTATTGATGAAATGAAGGATATTTATCAATTAACAATGGATGAATTGCACAGGATCCTCACTGCATATGAAATTAGGACTGAAAAGGAAAAACCATCAAAGAAAGAAATAGTTTTGAAAGCCTCAAAGAAGATGAGTAACAAGTGTTGGGTATGTGTTATATTCTTTGCATGTGTGTGTGTGGGTGCGTCAGATTCGACAACTGTGTCTGATGATCCCTCTAGTAGTGGTCTATGTGTCGTGTGTGTCGGGTGCTTCCTAGGGGGGTCCCAGGGGGGGCCATGTATGGCCCCCCCTGGTTACGCGCAGCGTTTGACAACGAGCGGTAGCCCAGGGTAGTGCCCCAAATTTTTTTTTGGGCAGTAGCCCGGGGCAGTGCCCTGAAATTAATCCCGGATTAAGGGATTAGGGATTTGGTATCTACAAAATACCTAAAAACATTGTATATATTGTATGGTGAATGGTGAAATTCGATATAATGGATATAAGAAAGGTTTTCCCAGTTGAGGGTTTTCAGTATAAAATCTCTGTTTACTCTGTGTACGAGCCATTGATTAAACTCTGTTTTGATTAAGAATATATATGCATTGGTTTAATTAACATGTTTAAAAGTTACATGTGGTATCAGAGCTCGTTTTTGGCTTCAGAGTGACGCCTTTGTTGTTGAGGGTTTGGTTCGGTCTTGATAGATCAAGTTGATCTTGGGTTTGTGATAAACCTAGGTTTAGTGGGATCTTTTGCAGTGGTTATTCGAGTGTAGAAAGAGGAATGGTGAGCTCTTCTAGAATCGATGATCCAGAATCAGATCCAAGAGCCTGATAGGGCTCAAAAAGTCTCAAAAATGAAAGTGCTCGAAATCCAACGAAACCAATGCCATTGTGTCCATCTTGTCTTCCTGATTCCGTCCATATATTTACTTCGTCAAACGGGCTTCGTATGCGAAAGATATCACATTCTGTTCAAAAACCCAAATAGGCAAAAAAAAATGGGTGACTGTACAGTCCGTACAGTGCCACGTGGCAGGATGACTGTACAGACCGTACAGTCGTACACCTGACATGGCATCTCCTGGAGAAGACACATGGTAGGTGACAGGGTGTATGCTAGGTGAGTTGGACCAGTCTGAGCATGACACATGTCACCACTGTAAGGGTGACACGTGGCATGGGATGACATCAGCAGGCTGACTGGGCAGGTACGATGATGACTGGGAGACAGGTGGTAGGGTACATGGAAGATACGTGGACCATCCGGTGCTCGAAACGTGGCACCCCTCTATTGGCTTTCGGGTTATGCAAAATTTTATGGACTCTACCGGAGTCGAACCCTAAACCTCCTCCACGTTACGGACTGGAAGGATCGGGCTTACCACCCGACCTGTTGGTGTTACTTAATATGTATACGGAAATTATTTTATTTATGTTTGATGCAAACTTTAAATGGAGGTGGAAAGGGCTGGGGCTTAGCCCCAACCCATGGTTTCAGCCTGGGTTACGACCCTTTCTGCACATAACCACGACCACAGGATTCAGATGTATGTGGATAGGGCCTGGCCCTTGGTTCTTGGGCAGCCCCATACAACCAGGAGTATTTACTAATAAAATTGGGGAAGTGTCTAAGTGGTTAGCCCTCGATCCTATATACATGCCCGAAGACCAGGAGCTAGCGCCGAGTATGGGCCAACGCTCAGCCCTTTAGGCTGGCGCTTGGCCATATTAAGGTGCATGTGACCGAGAATAGGGGGGTGCATGCCCAATTTGGGGGCTTATGCCCAAATTAAAGACAAAGTGGGTTTTTTTTACCCAATGTTTAGTGCATTTTATTGATTTTAAGCCTGTTAATGGAGAATTTTATCCATTTTTGGGAGATATTGGGCATTTTTGGAGGCCAGATTTTGGGAGGAAGTTGGGGATGGATAACCAACTTCAGATCTATATAAACCAGGCTTATTTGAGGCCATGGAGGACATTCAGAGCAGAGTTATGCTGAAGGGAAGCCAAGCCAAATCCATTTTTATGCAGGGAAGCTATTGAGGAGCAGACGCTTGCGGGCCATTTCTGGGAGCTCCGGTCATCCGTTTTGCGTGCCGTTTCTTTTGATGGGTTCTAGAGATCTGGAAGAACATGACCAGATCAGTCTTGTAGCCAATTGACACTGTTGAGATGTACTTTTTATATTTTTAACAGAAATAAATAAGCCTCCCTGTAGTAACCCAGATTTCAAATTAACGTTTAAAATTTCTTTTCAAATTTTTGTAATTTCTATAAGTCTTTAAAGAAGTAAATATTCATAATTTACAATCTAACTCCATACTTACGTAATAAAATTTGGCGATAGGTACTAAATTTAAGTAAACAAATCATAAATTTGAGTTTAAATACCTCGCTCTGATGCTATCTGCAGCAGCTTGCTCCCTTCGCTTGAACCTATCCGCAACAACTTGCTCCTTAAGACACCCCAAAACCAGCCACCCTACCGACTAGTACGCCTAGCCCTAGGACATCAATGGACGTCCTAGCCCTCCAAGCCCAAAACCTCCTCAGCCCCGGTGCACTGTAAATCCCACTGTAAAATTTCACTCTGTCCCAATACTCCAAGCTCCCTCTCCCGTCGAATGCATGAATCAATCCCCCCCCTCATACTCCTTCTCCACATCCCTTATTCCTCCTTCACCACCCCTCACATTTACTTCCACCTAACTCTTTATTACTCCTTATCCCTTTATTAATGCCTTATCCATTCATTAATTGCCTTATTAATTGTCTTATCCTTTCTTTAAATGTTCCCTTTTACGTATTGGTTACGTTATCCCCCTTTG
>ML786850.1:164165-195337 GCA_009831015.1 Picea engelmannii
TATCGCATCATATCCATCATTATCCAAATATATTTAAACATTCATAAAGGTTCATACATCTTAAAAGTTTAAGTGTATCATTTAATAGTTTCACTGTGAATAGAAAATAAAAGTGTAGGCCTCAGGTAATCCTGGCTGTCTAATTCAAAAGGTGGTGTTACATACACCCAACCTTCGAGAAACATATTCTTGAGGTGGTAAAAAAAGTGAGGGATAGTCTCGTCGTAATGTCTCAGTGTCTTCCCAAGTAGTAGATCCTAGACTATACTTGTCATATTGGACCTTAACTTGGTCTACCGGACGGTTCCTGAGTTGTCGAACTCTATGGTCCAATATGCGCAACGGTTCTACCGTGAGAGCTCCCATGTTCGATACCTGCAATTCCTTCCAATTTAGTTTATGTGATTTATTAGCAACATAATGATGTAAAATAGATACATGAAAACCATTATGAGTTTTATGCAAGTGGGGTGGCAGTACGAGACGATAAGCAATGGGTCCAATTTTCTCTTGGATTCTGAATGGTCCTATAAATCGAGGTTACAACTTTGCTGCCTTCATGAATCATATGGTACTCTTATTAGGCCTAATACGAATGAAAACCTGATCTCCCACTTTATAACTTTGATCAGTCCTGTGTGCATCCGCATAACTTTTCTGTCTATCCTGTGCTTCCTTTAGTCTCTGCCTAATCTGAATCACATGTTCCTCCATCTCTTAAATCAATTTTGGCCCAAGTGTTACTCGATCTTCTAATCTATCCCAACTCAATGACGTTCTGCATGGCCTTCCATACAGAGCTTCGTAGGGTGGCATTTCGATGGAGCTATGAAAACTATTATTGTAGGCAAACTCTACCAAAGGTAGGTACTTCTCCCACTGGGTTTGATTATCCATGACATACATCTTGAGCATGTCTTCCATGAATTGATTTACTCTCTTGATTTTCCCATCTGTTTCAGGATGATAAGCTGTGCTTAAGTTCAACTGAGTCCCCAACGCTGACTGTAAACTTGTCCAAAACCTAGAAGTGAATCTGGAATCCCTATCTGAAATGATCTTCTTAGGTATCCTGTGCAAATGGATAACCTCGCTTACAAACACACATGCCACATCAGTGACATCGTAAGTGTCTCTAATCGGAATAAAATGAGCACTCTTGGTTAACTTATCCACTATCATAAGAATGACATTGTGTCTATGAGATGTGAGCAGCAACCCCACAACAAAATCCATAGAGATGACTTCCCACTTGGACATAGGAACATCATGTGGTTGTAGGAGGCTTGCCGGGTGATGGTGGTCGACTTTCACTTGTTGACACTCTAGGCATTTGGCAATGAAATGGACTACATTGTGCTTCATGCCTACCCAGAAGAAAAGTTTCCTCATGTCTGCGTACATCTTTTTCACACCTGGATGTGCACAATAAAGTGATCTATGGGCTTCCTTTAGTATGATGCTTCAAATATCCCCTTCTTCAGGGATGTACATCCTTCCTCGATATTTTAATAGTCCATCTTCTTCCAGACTATATCCTTCATACTTTGGATCTAATTTCCTCCCACTCTGGAGGTTTGAAGTAACCTCTAAATACCAATTGTCTCCTTGGAGTTGCATCAACACATGTTCCCTCAGATTGACCTTTAAAGGTACCAAGGAGAAGACACGTGATCTCCTACTCAAGGCATCTGCAACCACATTTTCCTTTCCCTTGATGTACGAAATATCAAAATAGTACTCACTCATAAACTCACTCCATTTCCTTTGCCTGGCATTCATATCCCTTTGAGTGAAGAGATGTTTTAGATTTTGATGGTCCGTTTTGAGCTCAAAGTTTCACCCCACAAGATAGTGCCTCCAAAGTTTCAGAGCTAGCATTACAACTGCCAACTCTAAATCATGAGTAGCGTAAAGATCTTCATGTTTCTTCAACTTCTTTGACGCATAAGCTATCAATCCTCCATCCTACATTAACACAGCCCCCAACCCTTGCTTCGAGGCATCTGTGTAGATTGTGAAGTCCTTTTCCATATACGACACTCGTAGAATTGGCGCACTAGTTAGTAACCTCTTAATCTCAATGAATTCACTATCACATTCTTTTTTCCATTCATACCTGACCCCCTTGCACTGCAAAGTGGTGATGGGGTTCGCTATTTTTGAGAATCCTTCCACAAATCTCCAATAATAACCTGCTAGCCCCATGAAGCTTCTCACCTCATGGGCATTTTTTGGCACTGACCACTCCATAATGGCCTTTACATTTTCTGGGTCCATAAAGATTCCTTCACCGGAAATGATATGACCTAAATAGTGGATCTCTTTCTGAAAGAAGGAACACTTTGACAACTTCCCATACAATTTGTTATCTCTAAGGCACGAAAACACCACTCGTAATTGTTCCTCATGTTCTCTTTCATTTTTGGAATAGATGAGGATGTCATCTAGAAAGACTTGTACAAAATGGTCTAAGTACTTCTATAATACGCCGTTCATGAGGCTCATGAATACTGCTGGCGCATTGGTCAATCCAAAGGTACTATGAAAAACTCGTAATGTCCAAACCGAGTTCGAAAGGTATTTTTTGGGATATAGCCTTCCTTAATCCTTAACTGATGATACCTAGATCACAAATCAATCTTTGAGAATACCGTTTCCCCTTTCATCTGATCAAAGAGGTCATCTATTCACGGCATTGGGTACCTATTTTTCATTGTAGCACGGTTCAAGTCCCTGTAATCTATACACAGTCGTAAGGAACCATCCTTCTTCTTTACAAAAATTATCGGTGCACCCCAAGGTGAGACACTGGGCCTTATTAGCCCTAAGTCCAGTAACTCTTTCAACTGCATTTGCAACTCACAAAGTTCTGGCGCTGTCATCTGATACATAGTCTTGGAAATTGGTTTTGCACCAGGTTTTAGCTCAATAGTAAAATCAAGCTCCCTCTCAGGAGGTAACCCTGGTAATTCGTTCGGGAAAACATCCTTAAATTCTGACAATACTGGGTACTGATCCAAGGAGGGTCCCTTCCTTTCATTCACCGATTCCACTACATATAGTCGACACCCTTGCCTCAAGCATCGCTTAACCTTCATAGTTGAGATAAAGTGTAATGACACCCTTCTCCATACACCCTGGATCTCCACTGGCCTTCCTTCGTCGTCTACACAGAGCACCCTTTTTGCGAAACAATCTACCAAAGCTTGATGAGCTTCGAACCAATCCATTCCAATGATTAGGTTGTACACCTCGAGAGCAGTGACGTATACCTTCAACCTAGTAGTACACACTCCCAGGTCTACTATACAATTATCAACACTAGGTCCTACTGCTTGTTTTCCCCCCGAATCCATGTTGACTTGTTTAAAGTCATCGTGCTCGTAGGTTGCCAACCCACTCTTTTCTAATGCAAAAGGTGAAATGAAACTATCTGTAGCACCATAATCAAATAAAATCTTTACATTGATATGATTTAGCGTACCTGATGACTCCACCACCGTGGATTGATGTTCATCCTGACGATTATTAACCACTGCATAAATCTGGTGCCTGCTACTTGTTCTTCCCATTGGGGCCTTTCCTTCTCTATGCACAAATCCTGATTGTAACTCTGGGCAGTCACGCTGGTAATGGGGTCCTCCAAATCCCCAACAGGTAACATGAGATTGAACCTGTGCACTGTTATGTGACTGTCTCTGAAATGAGTTCCTTCCCCTGGAACCCTTTCCCCTACTATTTATTCCCTGAGATGGCCGTGGACCTGCCTGCGTCGTCAGTGATGAACGAGATGCTACACTTGCTGCCATTGAAATACCTATGGCAACTGTCCTTGGTGTGACTCTATTACCATATGGAGGTGGCCTTGAGCCCCCTCCCCTGGGAAATTTCCTAGGGACCTTCCTTACAAATCCAGGACGATGCGGAAAGGTCGGTCTCGTACCTCCGGTTAAGTTCATGTGTTCCTCTGCATAACGCGCATTTTCCACAGCTTCCGCTATTGAAGACAATTTCCACATCCGCACCATAGCCCTTATCTTAGGGTTCAACCCATAGACAAAGCGTTCTGCTTGTCGTTGGTCATTATCCATATATGAAACATACTTGACCAATTCCATAAACCGAATCTCATATTCCTCTATGGTTCTGTTTCCCTGTACTGAGGCATGAAGCGCTCCTACCTATTGTTCCTCATAGTAAGATGGCAGATATTTCCTTCAGAACCTCTCCTCGAAAAGTTCCCAAGATATGGTGTCTGGGGTAAGGTGCAGTTGCCTCTCCAGGTTGCCCCACTAGTTCAAGGCACTGTCTCTTAATTGAAAAATCACAATCTTCTCCTTTGAGGTGGACGCATAGTCCTTTAAGGCAAAACACCTTGTCATGCCTTCCAACCATGCTTCCATGTGTTCACTAGCGTGACCCCCAGCAAACTCTAGAAGTTTGATCTTCTACAGTTCTCTAGTGATGTCTTCGGGTGGAGGTCCTCCCCCTGAATCCCTCGATGCTTTTGGATTACCCGTTCCATATGGTGGGGGCTCCACTTCGATCCCTGCTGGTTGACACCCCTTTAAAGTCTCATTTATGGCCTCCAAAGAGCACAATATGAGAGCTAGTTCGGGCGATGGTGGTGGCGGCGTTGGCGGTGCTTGCGATGATTCTCCTCTACCTCTATTCCCTCAAGTCCTAACCATCCTGTATGATTTAACCTACATCAACCAAGGTTGTCAGGGTGAGTTCAAGGACATTTCAAATTTGCGCAACTTGAACTAGAAAACAGGGTTAGATGTAAGTTTCTTTTTACTTGTCTGTCAATAGACGTTACTCTCTTTAGGGGAGGTGGCTAGGTTAGGGATAAAGTGTCTAAGCTTGATTTCTTCGCCTAAGAAAACTATTGACTCCTCTCGCCTCGTAGCTACGCTAGCTTTGCGCCATACTTGCAATTCCTCTAGCTTACTTTCCTAGCGTGCATGAAGCCCCCTCCCGCTTATCTCGTTCTAAGTCCTTTAAAATTTTTCGCTTAAAACTAATTAACGTGATTTCTAATCATAATTTATCATTAACATTGATCACTCACGTAGTTAATTAATCATTCTAATTTATTAGTTACTAAAAGACTACTTTAATTTTGTTTTAAGCGAAATTTGAATATATAGTTAAAGCTTAACTGATATTTATTATTTAACTTAGGGCTTAAACTCAATTAAAGCTTAAACCTAATTACCCCCTTTTTTTTTTCAAAATTAAACTTTGCTCTTTAAATTTAAAACAAAAATTAAATAAAACTTTGCTTTAAAAAATTTAAAACTTTAATAAAAATTTAATTTTTATTCTAAAATTTAGAACTAATTTAAATTTAAACTTTACTCTTTGATTTGTATCTAAACTGATTAAAATAATAAATAAAAAACTAATTCAAACTAATTTAAAAAAAAAAAAAAAATTAAATTTGTACGAATAAATAAAAAAATAAAAACTAATATATATATATATATATATGGGCATCGTGGGTCCTCGCATGAGGCCCATGTGTCCCTTTTTCTCTCTACTCCCAAACCCTACATGCTCCGCCCTCCTCAAACCCTAAACGCATCCTTAGCATTATTGCCTCTTTCATTTCGTTTTTTTTTCCTCCTAGTAGAGGGAAGGCGTAGGCTGCGTGGGCTTGGCCGCACAGTCCTTTGGCTGTGCAACTACACCGGGCTCCTTCCCGTGGGCAAGGTGCCATGAACAAGCCCTTGTGGGCTCTTCCTCCTGTGGCTTAGTTTGGCACTAGTGGGCTGGATTTGACCTGACTTGTGTTGTGTGTGCGTTTGGTTTGAAAACTGGGAGAGTGGCCGGATCTCTGCACTTGGGCGCTTGATTGCTTGGCTTGATGTTGGGCTCTAAGTAT
The DNA here is from genome assembly GCA_009831015.1 of Picea engelmannii. Lineage (NCBI taxonomy): Eukaryota > Viridiplantae > Streptophyta > Pinopsida > Pinales > Pinaceae > Picea > Picea engelmannii. The sequence goes on from ML786850.1 coordinate 170,059, forward strand.
GGTCTGCGGGCTTGGATCCTGTAGCTCCTCCCTGTGGCTTGGTGCATGGCTCCGACACTTGCGCTGGGCTCGCGTTTGTATGCTTCGTTTGTATGGCTACGTGTTGTATGCTATGGTTTGTATTGTGGATGCGTGGCTTCAGGCCCATTTTTTTTTTTATACCTATATTTATGAATGACTCGTTGTGCACATATTATGGAATTGTTTGTAGACTTGGCACTAGACTTGAGCTCTAGGCGTAGTGTATTGTGACTCCAAACTTGTGTGGAATTGGAGATTCAATATCAGGCCCAAATTAGCCTACAGAAATTTATTTATTTTTATACCTATATATATATATATATATATATATATCTTTTTTATTTTATTTTTTATTTATTATATATTTCTGGTGGTGGTTGTTGAAGCCGTAGAGTTTTACTGTTGATTAATGGTGTTTGGTTCTGGTTACAGGTCGTGGGTTCGAAATGAGGTTTTTTTTTTTTTCTTCTATTACAGCGCGCGGGTGCTTTTTTTGTGTGTAAATTAGTAGAGCACGTGGGACTATACTGTATCAATCGTATAGTCCCTAAATATTGTTTCTCTTTTTACAGAATCGTTCCTACAAGTTCTTAGCTTCACCGAGCAGGAATGGCTCACTGGTTGGCCTCTCTCAAACCTGTTAGTGCACAGGTTGCCGCTTAGGTGTGCTACACAGGATTAAATATTATTACGAGAGTTGCTCTGGAAGAAGGAATGAATCATTTTGTCTTTGTAGCTTACAAGGAAGTTGTTACCACAATTGCCATCGCTCCTTTTGCTTATTTTCTAGAAAGAAACAAATGTCCTGCAATGACCTATGCTATTTTTTGGTGTAATAGTGCGCCTTATGCTAGTGTTGGCTCCAACAACTTGTATTTTATTTGGCATTGCTCTTTCTGAAGCTTTCACAATTTGAATAATTGGAGATAAGGCCTTTTGGCCCAAGATTGTTATATATATATATATATATATTTTTTTTTTGTTTACATCAATTTTTATTGGTTGTGTGTGTAGTTGCGATGCCCTCGTGGGCTCCTCCTTGGCTACTGAGCGCTGGACTTGGGTGTTGGCTTGCATGTTGATATATGAATTGTGATGCTTAGCTCTTGGTTGATGTTGATAACTGGAGGTTTACAACACACGTCAACTTTTATTCAGGGCTTCTCTCTTTATTGGTTGAACTGTGGGGCAATGGCAGGTTCTGCACAAGTTCCAACGAGTTTTGGCCGCGAACTCAGGGCTTTCCTTCACTGCAGGCTGATCAAGACATATGATCAGTTCTAAAAAACTGGTTGTGAGAAATGCCCTTTCTTTAGTATGGACCAAGATCACGACCGAGTAGTGGACTGAACAACATCGAACTTCTCAGGGATAATTTCATGTATGGATCCAACTAGAAGCTGGGAAGCTCATTGGTTGAGAATAAGTAGATCTATTCCTGGATGCTATACATTGGCTTTGTTAGAGGCATTGTCAGAGGAAATGCAGGCTGTCTCCCATGTGTTTGTCAAGAGTGCGGGGTTTCATTTAATAAACTTGCTCATCTCGAATAACACAAGTTATCACATACATGCCAGGTTGGTTATGTTACAAACCATTCAATTTACGCAAATTTGTGATTGTATTTGTATTTGTTAACTGAAACCCTTACATTTTAATGAATGCATACAATAGTGGTATTAGTTATAATGGGCTTCTATGATAGTGGTTTTAATGTTTAGTGGGATTCTTTTGTGATGATTTTTATTCTAATGGGTGTCTGTAATAGTGGTTTTAAATTCAATGGGTGTCTGTGATCGTGGTTTTACTTTTAACGAGTCTCCATGATGGTTGTGCTCCTTTAATGGATTTATCTAATACTGGTTTAAATTTAAATGGGTGTTGTATGATCATGGTTATTGTAATGGGTTTCTAGGTAGTTATATATATGGTTATTGATCATAGTTATTGTAATAGTTAATCATTACTTAACTAATACACATTAAGACAATTAATTATTTAATTAACTTTACTTTAATAAACCCTATGCACCTATTTAACTAGGGTTGTTATATATATATATATATATATATATGGGTTTCTAGGTAGTTATATATATGGTTATTGATCATAGTTATTGTAATAGTTAATCATTACTTAACTAATACACATTAAGACAATTAATTATTTAATTAACTTTACTTTAATAAACCCTATGCAACTATTTAACTAGGGTTGTTATAGTCCATATGCGAAAAATGAAAGTAGTCATAATGAATAAGAATGTAAAAAGAAAACATCATAAACACAAAAATAGCCACAAACAAAACAAGCATGAAAAGAAGAAGAACTCTTAGAAGCAAAAGAGGAGCCTCTGCACAAAAGGGTTCAGTGACTCATCTAAAGAAAGCAACGAAAGCAATGTCAATAGTGATAGCAGAAGAAACTCTCTTTATGGCAATCGAAACAACTATTGATAAAGAAAAAGAAACGATGGATTCAAAGGAAGAGGAAAGTGATGGAGCGGATGCAGAAGTGGATATTTAAGAAGAACTCATTTGTGCCTTAAGAGAATTAAAGAAGCTCAGATAAAATAATTTAAAACAAAAAGAGGAGATGCAAAAATATGAAGAAGAGGATTGTGATTCAAAATCCAAAATGTCACAAAGCCTTGAGGAATCATAAAAGATTATCATAAGCCTAAAAGTTCAATTGGAAGACACAATAATGAAAAAATAAGTGGTGAGAATGCAGTTGAAGAAAAAGGAAGAAAATTGCGAAGATCTAGAATCTGAGATTGTTTCCTTAAGAAAGGATTTGGAAAAATCAATTTTTCAGTTCAACAAAAGCTTGAAGTTTGAAAAGAGTACTGAAATATTAGGTGATATCATCAATTTTCAAATGTCTCTATTCATTAATATTGGTCTTGGATATGATGTTGATGTTACCTCCCTACCTACATCTAGCTTTGCTACAACCAAGGAAGTTATATTTTTTGCAAGGGGAATTTAGACTAGTTTTCTAGAAGAACAACCTATTGTTGATTGCGTCGAATAGATTGATGAGCTGCATGCTCCTCACATGCGAGCATTTGAGCAAGTTGTTACAAATGACATTGTTGTTGATATGTTGGGTTGTTCTAGTCCTGTAAGTGAACCTGACCATGAGCCTACTTCCTCTTATAATCCAACATAAAAAATTATTCCCTATCATCATCCTCACCATAAAAATCGAAGGAATGGAAATCATGCTTTTAGATCTTTGCAAAAGAGACGTGAAAGTTATAATTATGGACCAATGCCAACTACTAGGATTGATCACAGTTGGATTGATAGATGGTCGTGGAATCATTTGACTAGACGTTTGAGGACCTCATATCATCGTGTATCATTGGTTGTATATTCATGCAATGTTGCTCTTACTTACTGATGATTTCCTTGGAAGCGGTCAATTGAGGATCGACCCGACATGATAATCGACTAGACTTTGGAATGAGTATTTGTCAACTGAGCTTTGATTGGGTTGTCTGTCAACTGGAATTTTTGACAAGAACTATTGTTGCTACTTATAGATCCCTTAGAGGAGGAATACTTGAAGTTGTCGATATACGAACTAATATCTTCTTGATGAATTGACTATTTCTTGTTGAATCAACATGGATTTACTGAGACCAGCCCAACCATGTTCCATTGTTGTTGGAGATGTATTATTGCTTATGTTGGAAACAAAGATTGCCTAGATTAACATAGACTGATTATATTTCATTCTTGGTGACAATGTTTAGACTTATTCAAGAGTGTTGATCGCAGAAAAAGAGCACGTGGAGGACATTATATTCTAGTCAACATGCATATAATTTTCATTCAACATTATGAACATTCCTTCTTCAAAACTTGAAGGATTTTTACAGTTGGGAATAAAATTTGACGAAATCTCTACACATTCATCCAAGGAAGCCTCATAATCCTTTGTGAGTGGTGTCTGGAACTTTGGGAGTTGGCATGGTTTGAGGTATCTACTATGCAAAATAAAAGACAAGTCCATATCGATATTCTATACATTGTGACCAACATTGACCATACTCAGGAAAGTGCTTTTGAAGGACAATTGAATGTTGGTTTGATGACATTCAAGCACTACCAAACCAACAAAATACCTATGATAGTGGAAGATCCCTTAAAATCTATGAATGCACATAGCAGCTTGAAGATTCAAAGCACATGGAGATTTGATAAGTTGTAGATGGACATTTTTTTTCTTTTTTGAACAAGGGAAAACCATTCATTTTTTAGCAATAGATTGTGAGATAATGTTGAAGGAAGACAATCTTATCATTTGTGAATAGATAATAGTACTATGATAGTGAAACATCTAGAAAGTATTTGGCATCTTCTTAATAAATATAAAAAGGAGTAGTTCAGGAGAGTGATGGTAAACAGAGAAGACTCGACAATTACAACAAGAAAAGATAGTACATTCATAGGGGTAGCTACTTCGAAAAAACTACAAGAGAAAGCACAGTCTAAGGGGGAGAAACACAACAAAATGAACTATGTAGAAAAAGATGAAGCATATTCCCATCAAGTACCACTTCCTAAGAGAACGGGTAGCCAAACTAAGTGTCAAGATGGAATACATTGCTACCAAGGAACAAGTTGCAGATATTTTTATCAAATCCCTTCCCAGAGAAACTTTTGCATATCTCAGATATAGTAACATCCCTCACATCTTGTTAGTAAAGAAACACAGCTGAAGGGGAGCATACCTTTTCCATTTATGTCAAAGGGGGAGAATTATAGATGTTGGGGGGGGGGGAGTTGCAGACAAAGAGAGGAGAATTACAAATAGGGAAAGTTGTAGACAAGGGAGAATTCTTTCTATTTATGGAGGATTACATGTTTTTGAGTACATGGTTTCCATCAATGACAAAGGGGGGATTGTTGAATAAAATATTGTCATTGATGTCAAAGGTAAGTAATTATTCAAATATAAATGCGACTTTAATAAATACAAAAGTGAAAATAGATTAAAAAAGGTAAAAGCAAAAGTGGATTCAAGAAAAAGGTAAAAGTGAAAGTGGAGTTTACTTAGAAGTGAAGTAAACACTAAAAAATGTATAAAAGTGAATGTGCACATGGATTTACAAACCATGGTGGTATTTATCCATGGTATGGTAAAAAGTGAATAAAAAATTAAAAAGGGAGAAGATTAATTATTATTTAATAAAAGTAGTGACTTTTCATGTAAAGCTTATGATAAAGTATAAATTTAGAAGAGGGTTATGATAAAAAATGGGTGTGTGGATGAAAATGTAATATTTTTATGTATATCGTTTGAGGTGTGATGGGTGTCTGGGTGAAAATGTAATATTCTTATGCATATCGTTTGAGGTGTGATGATTGAATATCATTTAAGGAGCGACTTGTCTTCTTCCCAAAATCCTTCTTACATTCTCCAATTTTCCCCACCAAAGAGTCAAAATTAAGGGACTCCAGTTGTTCACTAGCTTGAAGTGATTCAAGATAGTCAGAATATGTGGGGTAGAGGGCCTTGATGAAGACCCAATATGAGTTCCATCTGCCTTGTTCTAGCCATTTTCACCTCAAATAAGTGGGAGGTCCATCAGATGGATGTTAAATCTGCCTTCTTGCATGAGGATTTGTAAGAATAAATGTACATGCAACAACCTCCTAGATATGCTTAGAAGACTCCAACCTTGTTTGTTACCTTAAGAAATATCTTTATGGTCTTGAGAAAAATCCTTTGGGCTTGGTATGCTAACATGGATAGATTTATTCTTGAAACTAGATATTCTTGATGTCATTCTAACCCTAATGTCTATACCAAGAAAGTAGGGAACCATCTCATTTTGTTCTTTATGTTGATGACCTTATTCTCATTGGTAGTGACCCCAAAATTTTAAACCACGTGAAACCTATCCTTAATAATAAATTTGAAATGACAGACTTAGGTTCTTTGCATTATTTCCTTGGCCTCCAAGTATTGCAAACCAAGGAAGGAATTTCCCTTTCTTTGTATAAGTATGCATGTGACTTACTTTGCCACTTTCATATATAAGATTGTAAACTAGTCCCTTCTCCCTTTGAGTTTGGAGTCAATATAGTTGCCACCTATACTACACCCAAAGTAGATGCCACTTTACACTGCCAGTTAGCTGGTATCCTCTTATATTTGACTCATACCCATCTTAATATTTCCTTTCTTGTTGATCTTTTTCCCCAATATATGTAAACACGCCATGAGAGACATTGGAAAACCAAAAAAATGAGACTTTGGTATATCCATGGTACATTTCAGTTTGGGATACATTACAGTTGACGGGGGACTCCTTTATTGGTTGGTTTCACATATTCCTATTGGGTTGGTGACCCTGATGATTGGAAGTCTACAATAGGATATGTTTTTTAGTCTTGGTTATGTACTTGTCACTTGGGCTTGTAAGAAATAATATGCTCTTTCTCTTTCTCAATAGAAGTAGAGTACTGAGCAACAGTTCAAGAAAATCAAGACGCCTTGAGGCTTTGAGAGATCCATTCAAATTTTGGGTTCTAACTACAACATTCAACCACCCTCTAGTGTGACAATTAGAGTGCCATTAATCTCAACAAAAATCCAATTCAACATCAGTGTAGAAAACACATTGAAATACACATGAACTTCATCAAAAAGCTCATTGAAGATCGTGTTCTTGAAGTGCTCTTTTTCCCTATAGATGATCAAGTTGCAAACATTTTCACAAGGTCTCTTACAAAATAATTTTTTTTCCAAACTTTGATCTATGTTAAGAGTTCGAGAAGTTATCATTAAGGGGGATAGGCTCTAAGATCAACTTGGTCTAACGTGTCTTTAGGTAAAAGTGTGTTTTTTTAGTATGCATTTGTAGTAATGTAATACAATGATCATGATATATCCTAGATATAAAGTGATATGACATTTCATATGCCCCTTGATAGTAATGACTATATTGATTTTTGGCTTGGCACTTGGTTGATCCACAATATTTATTTAAATAGCATGAAGGGTTATTTGCTAAAGATCGATTGTGAAAAACTCTTATGTACGCTATTTTTCTTTGGCATTAATATATTGCCTCAAGTGGCCACATTGGCTAGGGCCATGGACTATTTCATGCTTTGAGGGTTTTAACTGCACAAAACACTAGTGTAGTGGTCTTTGATATGGTTGTGTGAGTGGTTTCTTAAGATGTTAGACATGTTTGGAATACCCTATTTTGTCGAACACCATTTTGTCCACTTGAGTAGTGAAAAGTTGGTAGGGAATGTTCTAGAATATGTTTCTAAAATATCTTTATTTTCCATGTTTTCCTATGAAAATTGGTGTTCATGTGATCATGAAAGAGATTCTTGTCCACCCATTTGTATTTCTATATTCTTGCAGGTTTGTTATAACCCTAAATTGCACCTTACATGCATACCTAGCATCAGGCCATCTTACTTGTTATTTTTGCCAAGCCATCAATGAAAGCTCTTCTTAAAAAACACTATTTTTGAAGATCTACACTCCCTGAACCACTATTGCTCAAATACACACGCTTGCTGCACCACTACATCTCACATACGTACACTAGTTGCACCAATACAGCAAGCGTATACCCACAAAAGTTGTAAAAAAAAATGTCCAAGCGGATACGAGATTTTGGGTAGTTTCCTAACCAATTGACCGCCCATAGCCTTTCACCCAACCGAATAACTATCTTTTTGGCATATAAAAGAAGGTGTTGGGGTCCCATTCAAGATATAAGCATGAAAGCGGTGAAACTCTGCCCATTTTATAATCCCCCCTTGCCCCAAGAATTTGCAACCACATTGTGAGTTTTGAGCCATAATTCCCTATTCTAGCCTTTTTCCTCCATTACTAGCCTAATCCATTTCCTAGAGAGAGGTGAAGAGGAGAAATATACATGGAAGCAGTTGGAGCTTGGTGAAGAGGAGCCCAGGACCGGGTTCAAGGAGCAGTCGCCGATCTCATTTTGTAAGTGACTTTGTGAGATTAATATAAAGAAGTACTTTTTCCGTCCTCCCATATGATGTGTTCAATCTTTATGTTTGATTTACATTTTGTTATGACATCTAACCCACTAATTTATATACAAAATACATGTTCGTAGTTTCTTGTTTGTTTTTTGGTGAATGCAGGTCGACCTTGGGAGGATATTTGCAGTCGAGGAACAACTAAACGCAACGAGATCGACATCGGACGCGGAGTTTAAGGTAAGACTACTAGATCCCTATACTTTATACTTTATACATGAATGTGGGGTATTGCCAGAATAGTTGTTAAAAGTAGGAGACTTTAGACGGTTAGCTCTACCTGCACTTTATAACCCTAGTGTAATCTGTAGGGGGGTTTTCCCACTATAGCAGAATTGGCGACCATACTGGGGAACCTCTAGGGTTTTTTAGGAGATATTTTTGGGTGCTTTAATTGGTTTTTTTACCTTTTTTGAGTTTCTGTGTCTTTAAGGGATTCTAGTCTGCCATACCAGTACTCCCTGCCTTGTCTTATTTGACTGTTAGTTTTCTTTTTTGGAAGTTACAGATGTGTATGCGGCCTGCAGTGGATCTACACACGTACATACGTGCCCTATCTTTGGACAACCCACGTACATACGTAGTCTGTTGAAGTATCAGTTGCGTGCCTGTGGCAGGAAAATATTTTTTCAAGAAGAGGCAGTCATCCTCTTCCCTGATCGAAACTATACTTCTCAGGGGTTTTCTTGATCTAGTCTCGGTATCTTTTGTTACAGTATTTAGCCTAGGTTTGACGTCAGTTAGCTTTTTCTTTATCAAGATTTCTTGTGTTTTCTTGGTTAGGGTTTGAGACGAGTTTGTGAGTCTTTTCTGATTATCTTGTTTGGTATTGTTAGTGACTCTTTGCGAGTCGGAGAAGACCAGAAGTAATTTTTGGTCTCGTCTTGTCTTCGCTTTTTCCCTTTTACTTGCTTTGAAAGAAAAGCAAAAGAAGTCATTTCTATTTTCTTATTTTGAAGCATTAAAATAAAATAAAAAAAGATTTCATTTTTTGTTTGGTTAAGTAGTTTGGTTGATTATATTACTTGTCAGGAAAAAGAGTGCTTTCTTAAGTTCTTTATCTGAATACTTAGAACACTAAGTATCTCATAGTCGAGTGAAATCTTGTTTTGGGTGTTTCTTTTAAAAAGATATTAGAAAAAAAAAGTAGTTTGAAAAGTTGGTTAAAGAGTTTAAATTTGCAAATCTTTATTTGTCAAAAAGAAGCAGTTTTTTGCTTTCAGTTTCATTTAATGCTCTTCTCTTTCGTCTCTTCAAAAACACGCCACTGGTTTCACTACGCCTCCTTGACTTAAAACAACCACTTAATATTAACGATAAATTAAAATTTATTAGACTTTTTGTTTGTAGGGTCCATCAACTAGTCTAGGCTAGAGCCTTGATCTAGGTTAGAGAGGAAACTCTTAAAGGCTATAAAACAAACATGGGAGTATGTGATAGGGAGTGTCAAAAATTCCAGTAAACATGGAAGTTATTCGGGACCCCCCTCTAACACAGGGGCTAAACATGAGGTCGCATGCGGAAAGGTAGCAGAGATAACCCCTCCAGAGTCAGACCAAGCGTAGTGGGGAACGCATATAGAGGGATTGTCTTGGGATTCCTTTGATTGCATTTGCCACGGAGCTTCGTGGGTCTTGAATCCATTCAAGGTCCTCATTCATCTTTCGAAAAAACTTTCTTTAGATACCCTTGATAGGTTTCAGGCTTGATACCCTTCTCATTGCGGTCCACTCGACTGTACCCGCTTGGTGATTGTTTGTGCGCTGAAAACCTAGTTGCCATTATTTTAGTGACTTACACAGGTGGCTGCAGGGGTATACTGTGGTACCTAGGGCATACATTGGGCCACGCTTTGCAGAGTATACCCATAGGGTGCTTCCGTGTTCGAGTTGCACTTGCACAGGTAAGTTGCTCTAGTGTTGGCTGGTGTAACTGTTCTTCCAACTAGTTACTGGCTTGATTGCTTTATCTCATAGGAACTTTTCTAGTGTGTGTTGGTTTTCAACATTAGTAAAATAGTGTGTCATTCATTTTCTCACATAGTGGAAGATCAAGAGCTTCGTCGGTTGCGAAGTCTTTTGGGCCTACTGCCGATTGAAGTGGAGCCACCACCGCCATCGCTAAGGTGAAGACTTGACCAGTAAGGGTCATTTGAGGCGATTGGGTAGCAGGAAACTGTACCCGAGCCATCCCAGAGAGGAGAACACTTGAATTTGGAGAAGCCTACCATTTTTGACCTTGGAGTGGAACTCGAGCTGTATAACTCCCCGATCACTGACTTGTCGGTGCCCATCATGGTACAAGTTGTCCCTCCAAGGATAATTCATCATGAGCGTCAAATAGTCTTGCAAGCAGCGATGGAATCAAATGTTGCTACTTCATCTAGGAGTCCTCATACTCCCTCAATGACTGTCACCACAGGGGGCGTTCCGCCTCCTAACTCACCCTCACAGGTTTGGACCACTATGGTCTCGACCGCCTCTACCTCGGGTAGTGGTCTGATTTCGTCTATGGCGGAGATCACCTCTCCATTCACCCAGAGTGCGACGGGCCCTCCGTTTTCATATGGGATGCCCGACATTGAAACGAATTTGATCCTATCCTACACCACCCTATAGACCATGGGTTTGGGAGTAGAGAGCTTGAATGCTCCTTTGAAAGGGTCCATGGGGGGCACTTTGGCCCCTTATAATGCTTTCCCTTACTATGGGGGTCATATACCTCCATCGTCTCCCTCACTCGGCGACACTTCTCAACAACCTATCTAGTCGACCATGAACTACAACCTCTCTAGAGCAGGTAGTCACAAACCTTCTTTCAACACCACACCAGTGGGTTCTTTTTCATTCTCTTTGTTCGACGCATTTGGTAACAACACATTCTCATCAACTGTCGTCTCGGTTGGGGGAAACCCTGGTTTTGGACAACAAAATTCGGTGCAGGGTACTATTCCTACACAGGGGGAAAATACCTCGCAAGGACCTTGGAATCCATGGTAGGGATCAGTCCCTTTGTCAGAGATGTCGATCGGGGGCAACCCCTTCCATAGTCAATGGAACCCCGGGCAAGGCTCTGTACCTATTCCAGTTGGATCGGCAGGGGGCAACCCCTTCCAGAATCTTTGGAACACCACATCGGGAACAATCCCTTCTCAACCCTCAACGTCCAATTATGGGAGTCAACCGATGGTGTCTCAACAAGCGCAGTATCCATATGCCAGCCATGGCCATGTTATTTACCAGAACCCTGGTCAGCAGCCTAACTTTTCCTGGCAACCTGGTGCCAACCAAAATCCAAGCTCCTTTCAACAACCCAAACTACCGTTTTTGGCAACATTACATCTGCCATACTTGACAAGGTTATTAAACGACCCAATATGTCACGATCTGCGTTGGCCTCCCATGCCGACAAACTTGCCCTCAGACATTATGAAGTTCGAGGGTAAGCCTAACGAATATCTAGGCGATCATGTGACTACCTTTCACCTATGGTGCTCGTCCAAATCATTGAAAGACAACTCCGTCCAGTTGCGTTTGTTTCAATGCATTCTTATCGGGAGTGCCTCGAAATGGTACATCGAGTTCGAAAGCTCTAGATACTCTACTTTTGGCGAATTGGCAATGGTTTTTCTGAACCATTTTCAATTACATGTGAGAAACAATGTTGGCACTGAATTTCTTGCCAACTTTGAGCAAACAAAAGATGACCATATCTCAGATCACATACGAGAATGGTATTGTAGGAAGAGTTTGATAAAGGTACCAATCCCACCAACTTTCCTGCTGTAGTGGTTCATTGAGTCTTTCGTCCCTTAGTTATCCAAGGATGTCACGACGTCAGGAGTCTTTTCTGAGGAAGAAGCAACAATGAGAGCTCAACAAATAGAACTGATATACTCTTAGACTGGCTTACTTTACGAAGTTTTTCCAGATGCGCCGCGGTCCATCCTTGACAAGAACAGACAGAAGTCTGGAACACATGTTGATGGTATTGTTGGTTCAACACAAGCGAAGCCCGCTAATCAGCTATCAAGTCAATTGTAGAAATTGTCGATACAACAAACAACGACCAACCAAACCACTGGTTCAACTGCTCCCCCTACTCAAACGTCAGATGTACACAGTGTGCAATCGACAAATCCAAAATCCAACCAGTAGGCTGACAGAAAGAAGAAACAACGAAAGAAAGGTAAGGGGGATAAGAAACCCACCAACAATGCTAGCGGGGGCAACAATGAGAGAAGAAACTCGAAGTATTTGTGTAACTTTTGCGTGGAATACCACCCGACTCACCTGTGCCCTCAACTCGCAGAGGCCCAAAATTTATTGGCGCAGCAACAACCTGTAGTGTTAACAAACCCATTTCCTCACGGACAAAACTTAAATCAAGCCTCTGCAAACGCGGATGGGGGCAGTCAGGGACCTCCTTCTTCATCTAATAATCCCATGACCTCAAATGTTTTTATGTTGAAAGGTGATGCTCATATAGCAACGAGGAAACATGACTATAGAATGCCAAACACTTTTGAGAAGGGTAAAGAAGCCGAAAACCCATCTGTTCCTCTCCAGATTGAGAAGACATTGGGCGAAACAATGACACACATCCTGAAAGGGGAGTTCAATAAATCTTCCCACAATCCAAATGCAAGGGCCGCCCATAATTACTCTATGGTGGAGGATTTGTAACAAATCCCTTGCACAATGTTCGCTTTGGAAGTCCTCCAGGGCTGCCCCTTTTAGAGAAAGGCTCTGTTAGCTACCTTAGGATCTGCAGAGACTTGTAATCCATGAAGGATTGTGCTTGATTCGACTGACTTGAAGCCTTGTCTCCCATACCACATCATGTTTTAGATAGTAGTGGCTTACACCATGAAATCTTTTACACAGAATATTTCCGCACGGTGGTTGATGAGGGCTCCTCGACATGCGTGTTGTCATTGGCGTGTTGGAAGGTGATTGGCCAACCCGTTTTGTCTCTATCACCTACTCTTCTTACCGATTTCAATGGTCGTTCGTTCAGACCACATGGAATCATTCCTTCTTTCGCTGTGCAGTTAAGGGGAAAGATCAGGTGTGTCGAAGTTGATGTGGTCGATGCGCCTCTTGACTACAATCTCTTGTTAGGAAGGAGTTGGACCTATGGTATGCATGCAGTGGTCACTACATTGTTTCGTGTCTTGTTGTTTCCACACGAGGGTCGAATCGTGTCCATTGATCAGTTGTATTTCTCCATCCTGACCCTTCATCAGGGGCATCCATGATCCCGATGATTGATAATACGCAGTTTGGCATTGTCAATGTAGGGGTTGGTTTGTGCCCACCCTTGATGGGTACTTTCGATTACCTGCCTCTGTCAAGCAATATCAAGTTCATATCAGTTGTCCCCGACTAGCCGAAGTCTAAAATCTTTCAAGTGTCGTCGTTTCACATGAATTACTTTAATGATCTGTGAAATCTTCCTTCGCCATCGGCCATGTGGAAGGGACAGGGCACCATGGCATGTCCATGCCCTTGTCCGCGGTAGAAGTTGTGTACTCTATAGTCCAACAAGCTTCCGTCGATTCCAATCTGACTCCTGCACATGAGTTAGATCTAGTTCTCAAGCCTATTTGGGCTCAAGGTTCCCCCACCACTATCGATTCCTTATACTTAGTCTCACCCTCTGACGAGGGGATTATAGAGGCATTGACTGGTCCAGACATACCTTGGGATGATCTCCATCACAGATCTTATTTTCTCCTGGAGTTACGAAGAATAGAGGCAGGAGAATTTGTGTTGACTATGATTGGAGAAAGGTCTTGTCCTATTAATCCTTTGGCTACTCACACAGTTTATGCAGAGGGTAGTATGGAAACCATCACTAAAATTATACTTATCGATATTTGAAGAACCCATGGCGTTGTGGAGAATGTCTTCGTCAAAGCGGACTGCTCCCCCGAGGAGATTTGAATCTATACGGATTTATTTAAATAATTCCGCGACGTTTTTTCCTGGTCTTACAAGGAAATGCCAGGCATAGATCCAAGAATTGTCGAACATGAAATAATGACTTATCCTAACGCCAAGATGGTCTGGCAGAAACTTCGTCCGGTCAATCCTTGGAAAGTAGCAACTATTAAGGCTGATGTGGAGAAACTACTCAAAGCTGATTTCATCTACCCCATCCAGTTGAATCAATGGGTGTCAAATCTTGTTCCGGTCAATAAGAAGTAGGGAGTGATTCACGTATGTACAGATTTCCGTGATTTGAACAAGGTCTGTCCAAAGGATAATTTCCCCACCCCATTCATTGACCAGATCGTCAATGAATGCGCCGATTGTGAGGTCTTTTCTTTCATGGATGTTTTTTTGGGATACAATCGGATATAGATTATGCTCGAAGACCAACATAAAACAACTTTTATCTGTCCATGGGGTACATTTTCTTATTGAAGGATGCCTTTTGGCCTAAAGAATGTTGGAGCCACCTTTCAGTGGGCCATGGATTTTGCTTTCCACGATCTCAAACACATAGTCGAGGCTTATCTCGATGATTTAGCATCCAAATCTCGTAAGAGAGCTGATCATCCCACGCACCTCCGTCTTATCTTTGAGCGATGTCTCTACTACCAAATTCGCTTGAATCCAAACAAATGCAGTTTCTGCGTGACGTCGGGTCGTCTGCTAGGTTTCATAGTTTCGACAACAGGGATCATGGTCGATCGTCTAAAGGTTGAGGTGATAGTTCAATTGCCTCCCCCGTGCACAGTCCCTCAACTTCAGAGTTTACAGGGAAAAGCGAAGTTTTTACGGCATTTCATCACAAACTATGCCGAGATCACAAAAGGTTTCATGCGTTTACTGATGAAGGACGTTCCTTTCCATTGGGATGAAGTTGCTCAATGCTCTTCCGAAGCATTGAAACACACCCTCATGTCTGCCCCTCTGCTTCAGCCACCTAATTATAATAAATATTTCTTATTGTACTTGGCCGCTACAGAGTTGACCATTGGCATGGTCGTACTTAAAGATGATGATTTGCTCGAAGAGCACATGATTTATTGCCTAAGCCGAGTCCTGGTTGGACCAGAACTCAAGTAATCCCATGTTGAAAAACTTGTGTTGGCATCAGTTCATGCTTACCAATGGTTCCGTCATTACATCCTATTTCTCAAGACCACCGTCATTGCCTTTGTGAATCCGTTCCAATATGTGTTGACATGATGTGTAATCGATGGAAATATCAGTTTATGGATAGTTATCCTCCAGGAATTTGACTTGGATTTTGTTTTGACGAAATCCAAAAATTCGTTGGTCTTTGAGAAACTCATCTTGGAACTTCCGGTCGAGTCAGGTGATGTTATACCCGAAGAGTCACCTATTAAAGGAGATATGTTTTTTATCGCATCTTCTGACCCCTGGTATGGAGATATACTAGTTTATCTCTATAATTTGAAGTGCCCCGCCTCTGCTTCTCACGATGAGTATCGACGTATATGCCATAAGGAAAATAACTATCTTATTCTCAAGGACACTTTGTATCATCAAGGTATAGATTGCATCCTTCATCGGTGTCTCACTCGTGAAGAAACAAAACTCATGCTTAACGACTGCCACACTGGAACATGTGGAGGTCATTTGTCTAGGTTGGAAACAACCCAAAATATTCTACGAGCATGTTACTTTTGGCCAACATTAATCAAATATTGCGTTGAATCAGTCAAGAAGTGCCACCCGTGTCAGATCTTCTCCCGGAAGATGAGGGCACACCCCACTCCTATGTTTCCCGTCATTACAATTGGACCTTTCACCAAGTGGGAGCTTGATTATACTACATGCCAACCCCCTTCAGCTAGGGGGCACCATTATATCATCATAGTAGTAGAATACTTCACAAAGTGGTTCGAAGCTATGCCAACGTTCAAGGATGACAGAGAAACAACAACTCTCTTTCAATTTAACCAGATAATAGAAAGGTTCGGCATCCCGAAAGAGATTGTCATTGACCATGGAAGTCACTTTCAGAAAAAAATGATGTCCGAGTTAACATCAAAGCTTGGGTTGAGGAAAGAACATTCATCACCTTACTACCCACAAGTGAATGGTCAGGTGGAAGTTGTGAATAAGTCTCTCAAGACCATTCTACAACACACGATCAATTCAACCAAGTCAAATTGGCATTTGATGTTGTACTCGACATTATGGGCCTACCGAACATCTGTAAAGACTGCCACTGGTTTCTCACCTTTTCAACTCATTTACGGGCTACAAGCAGTCTCGCCTATAGAATGCCAGATCCCATCTCTTAAGTTGACAATACAATTATTTCCAGAAACTTCATCGCTTGAGGAATACTTATTATATCTCGAGCATCTCAATGAGCAATATCATGACGCAGCCTTAGCTAACAAGGCTCATAAGCAAAAGTCAAGTGTCAGTACGATCGGTCCGTTCGTCCTCGGATTTTCTCCGAAGGCGACCTTGTCCTCGTCTACGACTAAGATAAGGATCCCTTGGTGGCAGGCAAGTTCGAACCTATGTGGTTCATACCTTTCATTGTGAAGGAGGTATTAAAGAAGGGCACTTATTGTCTAGTTGAGTTCGAAGGGAAAGATTTGGCAGAGCCTAGAAATGGGCTCTACCTCAAGAAGTATTACTCATAGGTGGGTCGCCTTGGGTGACTTCTTTTATATATGTATAGTTCTTATGCATTTAGCTTTTGTCTTTTTGTTTTATAGACATGTCATTTTTTATGTTATATTTTTCACTGTGGCAGATGTCAAGTGAACTAGAGGTGTTCGTTGGGTTCACGGTCGGCGCTAGCCAACACACTCGGAAGATTGATTCCGCAGCTTGGGTGATATTCACACCTCAAGGCCAGTTTCTATCTTCTGGAGCTATCTGTTTAGGTGACTCCACAAACAATGTCGTTGAGTACAACACAGTAATAGAGTTGCTTCGTGATGGTTTATCGCATGGTATCTCTCATCTCCAGGTCTACTTAGATGCACAACTGGTTGTGTCCCAGTTAAATGGGGTTTATCGCATTTATGATCCTAATCTACACCGACGATTCCTTAGGGTACGTCTCTTAGAATGATGCTTTGATTACATTACATATATCCATGTTCCTAGGAGATTGAATCAAATCACAAATACTCTAGCTAATCATGTATTAGATTGGCATATTGCACACATGTAAGAAAAAGCACACACATACACATGTAAATACATTTGTAAATAAATGTAAACCATAAGACATAAAAGATGTAAATACCATATATATATCAAAAGTTTCAAAGTACATAGGTAGGCGCAAGTGCCTCAAAAATCCATTTCCAGTACACATCATGGGGCTTATCCCCTAAAAAATATACAAAAAGTTCCCTCGACATGTAAGTGGTCCATCCTAAGCTAAGGGTGGGGCATGTTGGCCCTACAATAGTTAACCACGACATTTGGAAAACGTCGGAAGAGTTGGACCTTGGTCTATGGCACCCCAACTACGTGAGGTTGCATCAATGGTGGTAGATTCTCGATCCTTGCCATAGGGACGGTATGAGTGAGTGCGGTGAGGTTCCGCTCCACCCGTCTCAATACTCTCTCAGCTTCTCTAGCTAGAGATCCCCCTACTGTTGTTGTTGTTGGTCCGACGACTATGGCTAGTGCTGCCTTGGTCGAGGACGTCGCCTGGTCCTCGTGAAGTCTATTGGACGCACTAGTCCCACATCTGTATATAATAGATACATAGTTGTCAGATACTCTGGTACACATAAAAAATGATATATATAAAAGAAAATATAAAAATTGAATATCTTTGATAGTAAAAACATACCCATCTCTCCTCGCTCAGCTATAGGAGGTAAGGGCATATCAAGATCCTTGGAGAAGTTGATCCCGACATAGGGGTAGTCCTCTATAGCCGGAATCTGCCGAGATCGCCAGTCGAAGAATGTGTCATCAAAGGCCTGTATGGTCCTTCCACCCCCCTATCGTGGTAGAAATGTTTCCCATCTACTCACTGCTGGGGTGGAGGCCACATGCCCCCGCATTGTCTCTCAAGGACTAAGTCTAGGTTCCCTCTCAAAAAAGAACGAGCATAAAATAGTCCTGAATCCAAAGTTTTTGTTCTCCCGCCCATGACACTTGGTGAGTTGTTTTTTCATGCAGTCTAACATGGTCGTACTCCAGTAAAAAATTCACGCATTCAAGCACTGCACTACACAATGCATGTGCGCCCAGGAGGCCTGATGTAAAGTTGTAGATCATGTGATCCGCCCAATGAGTAAAATTATCACTTTGAGTGATAGGTTGGTAATCCTGTTAATTGGCA
Source organism: Picea engelmannii (assembly GCA_009831015.1). Classification (NCBI taxonomy): domain Eukaryota; kingdom Viridiplantae; phylum Streptophyta; class Pinopsida; order Pinales; family Pinaceae; genus Picea; species Picea engelmannii. The sequence continues at coordinate 188,442 of ML786850.1, forward strand.
CCTAAGAACCTACTTTCTCAGTTCCAACCTCACAATGGAGTCCAATTAGCTCTGCAATGTTGTGAGGCCCATGGGGAAAAGTACACAAGTTGACTGGCTCTCCTCTCCTTGAGAGGCCAATCAAAAAGTAAATGCCTTCAGTCGTTGGAGTCAATGACTGCCCCTTGAGCATAAATGCCTCAACGTCAGGATGCCAATAGTCTACCAAGGCATTCAACAACCTAGGTTGTGCCCTTATGAATGGACACCAGAAGAAATTCCACAAACCGCATTGTCTCAATGCGGCCATAGCTGAAGGTTATTCATTGACCAGTAAATCAATGTCCTCATGCTCCCTCTCACTCTAATGGCCATACATTCTACAAAATGACAAGTTCAAAAGAGAGTTAATGATTGATTTTTTATTTTTTCCATATCTTCAAGGGTGTACACAGGTTGTATTGGACACAGTCATGTATGCATGCGGGCAGTTTGTTTTCTACCCACGAGCTATCCTTGGATAACCCGCGTACATGCAGGGTGACCCTTTTTAAAGGTGCATGCCCCCCCAAAAAAACTAAAAATAATGAGAAGGGAAAGTATGGAAATGAAAAAGGGGTTGATTTGTACTTACTTGGTATGAGTGGAAGTTCATTTCTTCCAATGAAGCTCCAAGAATCGACTCTTTTAGCAAAGGGGTGTTTTTGGATTTTTGGTCAATTCTCAATTTGCAATGGTGATAATGAGCTGCCAAGCTTCTATTTATAGACTTTTTTGGCCCTTTTTTTCATTTTTTTTGACCTGAAAATCGTTTAGCACGGTTCTTGAGTTTCTTATTGGATGTTACGACATACTCCACTTTTGGTTTGGGAAACTTTTTGAGAGATGGGTCACTTTCGAAGGTCCTTCGGTAAAGGTCATTTTTTCCAACTGTTTTGCATTTAAGTTAGGATTCCACCTCCACTTTTTGCATCTTGTTGTATTTTCCTCTTTGCCATAGGATCTGCCCCATCAAATTGCGAAACAGAACTGTCATTGCTGCTTAAGAAGTGTCGTAATTTGGTGGTAGAGCCTACCCCTTCATGGATTCCCTAGGTAGATCCTGGATACATTTTGGTGTCCATGTTGTCTTTAACAAGTTTAGGCTCGAGAGTCCTTCTTAGTCTTATCCTAATTACGAGCTTGCGCCTCATTTTCATGATTCATCATCACTCTTGGCCTCACCCTCGGGACTCCCAAACAAAACTGAGTCTTCTTTAAGCTCTTTTCAGACTCTATAAACATGAAAAGATTGTCGAGCGATCTTGTTGCCCTTCACGCTCGCCAAACTAAAACTTGAAGGCACGTCTATCTGGCAGTAGTTTACCCCTTTTTCAGTCTGAATGGTCAACTGTACGAACAAAGGTATACTCTATTAAATTTGGTTTACTAGAAGAGTATTCTCAGGTATAAGTTTAACCCTTTTTCGGGCCTGAGGGACTAAATTTATGAAAAAGGAACCCCCACGGAGTCCATAGTTAAGCTCTTTTCAGACTCCCTAAAATTGAAAAGATCATTGAGTGACCTTGTTCCTTCACACTAATTAAACTAGTCAAGAACATTTCCTACAGAGTCCATAGTTAAGCTCTTTTCAGACTCCTTAAAAGTGAAAAGATCGTCGAGTGACCTTGTTCTTTCACACTCATTAATGGGTCTAGAAAAACATCTACCGGCATGAGTTTACCCCTTTTTCTGACCTATAGGTTAAGGAGGAAAAAGGCACACCTCAAGAGATTCGTCTCGCTGGGAGATTTCTCTTCAACAAACTTTACTTTTTCGGGCTAAGGAGACTAAATCTAGAAAAAGGCAACGAGTCCATAGTTAAGCTCTTTTCAGACTCCTTAAAATTGAAAAGATTGTTGAGTGATATTGTCTTTGTCACACTCGTTAAAATGGTTTTTAACAGACGTCTTTTTGGTGCTAGTTTACCCCTTTTCAAATCGACTAGACTACCTTCGAAAAAGGTACCCCAATGGAGTCTTCTTTTGGGCTTTTTCAGACTCTCGAAATATAAAAAAACACTGATCTTACCTTCTCTGGGCTTGTTAAAATTACATTGAAGGGCGTTATCATTGTGTCATGTTAACCACATTTGCATTCCTCTGTTTTGGCCTAATGTCGGCTCCATGTTTCTCTCAACTGAACCTTTGAAGCATGCCTTATATGCAATCCTTGTAGCACTTTGCCTCTATGTCTTGACACCTTGACCCATGGAGGAATTTTCCCAAGTATCCTTTTCCTGCACATGTCTCCTTGCTCTGAGCATCAGTGTGTTCCTTGCGTTGGGAACTAGTATGTTTGTGACACTCATTCCTCCTTTGTAACGTCGCATTCTTTTATTCTTTTTCAAGCTTTCCAAAATTATTGAAAAAGACAAAAAAATCAAATATACCCCAAAAAGAGGATGGGAAAAGTATTTTATTTTTATGGCAGCACAATGAGTCTCCCTTGGACAAATCACATCCTTCCGTTTGCTCGTCAAGATCTGGGATTTAATATGACCTTAGGAAGTTGGTCTCATTGCATAGAGTTGTGTCCTCCTCTGTTTGGTTATTCTTCCAAACATATGGAAAGTTTGCGTTGCCTCTTGCATCGTGAACTTATGTCAATGTCATGCTGCCTGAGTCTGATCATCTGTCATGCTATTGTCCAAGGGAATTTCTTACTAAACCTGAGTCGGCCCTTCTTCAGTTTGTCTGTTTCACTCATGCCCGACCATCCCGAAAATCCAATCAAGTCCTTGTTCGAAATCACTAAAGTTCTCTGCCTGATCACCGAGATCCTCTTGTATGTTCCCCGATGAGTCGTCGAAGACCTCTGGGTAGTGAATTCGTACACTCACATTACACTCCTACCTGAGTTTTGAATATCTTGAAGTTGTTTCTCGAGCTTTGGAGGCCTCATCTCCAGCCATCAGACGTCATTGACTTCTTGAAGATAGATACTCTACATGTATATCTTTGATTTTGAGATGTAGATCCACTGTGTATTGCTCGTGGATACACTTTATATAGTTATATGACATGGATCTGTAGTGTATTTGATTGGAATCCATGGTTTATTTCATCCCGAGCATGGGTATGCCCGCCTCGATGAGACAATTATTATTTTTGCAGATGGCACCTCCCAAACTCTGGTCCTGGGCTCACTCGCTTCATACATTGGTAAAGATTTGTAATGTATTTTGGCCATCATATGCTCTTTTGACCTAACACATTAGGGGGCATCTATTATAACCCTAAATTGCACCTTACATGTATACCTATCATCAGGCCATCTTACTTGCTATTTTTTCCAAGCCATCAATGAAAGCTCTTCTTAAAAAACACTATTTTTGAAGATGTACGCGCCCTGAACCACTACTGCCCGCATACACACGCTTGTTGCACCACTACAACTCACGTACATACACTAGCTGCACCAAAACAAGTCGCGTATACCCAAAAAAGTTGCAAAAAATAAAAAGTTGTAAGGGGATACAAGATTTTTGGTAGTTTCCTAACCAATTGACCGCCCATAGCCCGTCACCCAACCGAATAACTATATTTTTAGCATATAAAAGAAGGTGTTGGGGTCCCATTCAACATAGAAGCATGATAGCAGTGAAACTCTACCCATTTCATAATCCCCCCTTGCCCCAAGAATCAACCACATTGTGAGTTTTGAGCTAGAATTCCCTATTCTATCCTTTTTCCTCCATTACTAGCCTAATCCATTTCCTAGAGAGAGGTGAAGAGGAGAAAGATGCGTGGAATCAGTTGGAGCTCGGTGAAGAGGATCCCAGGACCGGGTTCGAGGAGCATTCGTCGATCTCATTTTGTAAGTGACTTTGTGAGATTAATATAAAGAAGTACTTTTTCTATCCCGCCATATGATGTGTTCAATATTTATGTTTGATTTACATTTTGTTATGACATCTAACCCACTAATTCATATATAAAATACATGCTTGTAGTTTCTTGTTTGTCTTTTGGTGAATGCAGGTTGGCCTTGGGAGGATATTTGCAGTCGAGGAACAATTGAACGCAAAGAGATCGACATCGGACGCGGAGTTTTAGGTAAGACTACCAGATCCCTATACTTTTTACTTTATACATGAATGTGGGGTATTGTTGGGATAGTTGTTAAAAGTAGGAGACTTTAGACGATTAGCTCTACCTGCACTTTAAAACCCTAGTGTAGTCCGTAGGGGGGTTTTCCCACTATAGCAAGGTTTTCTATAAAGTGGACAATATATAGTTTGCCAAACCAGAGAGGAAGCAATTAACATATCTAATTTGTTGTGGAAAACTTTTATGTTGTCTTTTATATCTCTTTTCATAGATTCTTTATAATCTTTCATTAATAGAGTATGTTGTTTTAGGACATATTGGTGTCTTCTAATTTATTTCTACAATTGTATTTCATGTTTGTGTGCTTATCTAGCCAATGTAGCTAGTGTATGTAGTTTTTGCACATGACCTTCAGTTATGTTTAATATTTGGTTGTTCTTTAAATTTATTGTTGGGATTTAGTGTAGATTTTGTTGACGGGCGAAATTGACCGTCCATCAACTGGGAGAGTGGAACCGGTCCGGGGTTGTCTAAATAACCCAAGCCGTTTGGAATGGACCACCCTGACGAGTTTAACGGCTCCGTTGGCCGCCCTAAGGTCTCGTATGGAAATCAAAGAGAAATGATCTGAGCTAAGAAATCTAAAGGGAAACTAGAAACTAATAAAACAAAGACAAAGAACTAAAACTAATAAAGGAAACTAGAAACTAATAAAGAAAACTAAACTAACTACACTAATCTAACTATAAATTACTAACTACTTATATATACAAGATACTAACTATGATTATAATAACTCAAATCAACTACCTAATTATCAGCTATGATATTCCTTATTCACAAATATACAATATGGACAAACTACAGATTTGATTAAAACCTGCAAAACTCATGTGATTGCTGCCCTGAGACAACCGAGGGTCTCTTTTTTTTTTATTTTTTATGTTTTATGAAAAGGAAATACAATCTACTGAAATTAAACAATCTAATCTATCTTACTGAAGTTAAACAATGTAATATAAATCTAACTGAACTATCATTTATATTAAACTACTTAACATAAATAGTAAACATCTAACTAATTGACCTGGAAACGCTCCAAGTCTGCCCTGTATAAGATGTCTTCTTAAGCTGGTTGGAGGAAGAAATTCACACCATTTAGTCCTTAAGCCTCTCGAAAACGATCATCTATGCTGCTTCTTGAAGTATGTTACAGGACAAACAAGACATAAAAGAAATCATAACAGTTTTCTGATGATAAATCTCTGCAGTAAGGGAAACCTATTATGCAGAAAACTTATATAACAATTCAGCCTACGAAGAAGACAAAGCTATAATTCATAAAATGAATCAACAACTGTTATGTTCTTTTATCTCTTTGAAAGCAACAAGATATGTATAACAGTAAGAAATTATATCACTTGTATTTGATTAAGATAACAAAGTAATACTAAACCATAGACAGAATGATATACAAAACTTGGAACAAAGTGTCGATATATTGAAAAGCAAAAGCTATAACAACGCATCAATTCTGCTCCAGTTTGAATTAGCATTACATATCCTTGTTCTTCCAAAACTGATGATCTTTGATTATTACAAAACCATAGGTTTATATAAGTTTCTCACAAGGTAAAACATCCTTGTGAATAATAGCAAACAATTTTACATAATCTGGGAATAATCCCAAAAATCTCTTAAACTAAGTAACTAAAAATGCAAGTGAAATCTTTAAGATATCTTCCAACTGCTCCTCATATCCATAGCCAATTCGAATTTGCCTGTAATAGACATAAAGATCAAGTTAGAGGAGTATTTTATTGAGAAAATAATAATAAAAAATGACTCTATAGACTTAGCTACATAATCTTCTGATTCTGTAGCTAGTCTAGAATAGTAAATAGGACCAGATATATAATCAAAATCAAATCGAATCCAATCATCACAAATTACTAATGATTTAATAAAAATAATCCTTTCAATCAAACTAAATCTAACAGAATACAATCGGGACAGAGTGGGAATACTCTGTTTTCCCAATCGTCATAAAATCAAATCAAATCTTAACAAGATTGTTCCATGGATGTAATCAATGGTAAACCAAATCGTATGAGATACAAAACAATCATTATCGGTTTGCATAGGATCCAAATCGTTTAATCAATAGCCAAAAATGGTCACGATAAAACAGGAATAACTTTATCTATAAAATCTAGTCATAGACTTTATATGCTGAATTTCCAATAGTTCATAGATATGGTCATAACTGTCATCGACTAGTTATAGTAACAAATTGATAACCTTTAATTAAAATCACCATGCGTAAACAACCTCCAATGTAATCGGATGAAATCATATCAACTCAAGAATCTTTACACAGTCAATGGACAAAGACATGATAAAATCTACAGATTCATGAACTGAGCAATAATCCACACCAATCTTCATGGAGTTAATAATACAAACAACATCGTAACCTTAATCAGAATCCAATTCGAATAAGTTGCAATCAATGAGAATCAAATCAGTTGCGATTCGGTTATGTATCAACATAAAAGTATGAAATTTGGTCGAAGGAAATTGAAACAGTTAACCCATTTATCAATAATACTCATATCATAACCAATTCGAATTATACCATTGACTGTATTCAAAATTCGGGATACCAATCAACAAACTATTTTTAAAAATATTAACAGCTTGTATTATCAACAGAACATCGAGCTAATTTTGAACAATCATATCTATTCGATGATCTATCGAATCAAAACCAAATCCAATTGAATTTTAAAACGATAACCAAAAATAAAACAAACATTATATACA
>ML786850.1:210547-221656 GCA_009831015.1 Picea engelmannii
AGTTGTGAAAATCAAATCGAGACCAAATTGCAATTGTCGCAAAAATGAAACAAATGTCTAGAAGCACAATGCGACGATGATTTGTCATTAACGGGACAAGGGGTGTAGGCAACGTTTTTTAAGAGCAATTAAAAAAATGATTGACTGCCAATAGATTTTTAATGACAAAAATCAACAAATGAAATTTTTGTCAGACACTTAGCAACCTAGAGATAATTGTTTTCATAAATTTCATAAATGCCTTAAAACCACATTCAAAAATTATCATAAGCAGAAAGACACATTTCTAAGCAAATAACAGCCGAAATAACACTGTGGACAACAACCCATAACGCACATAAATTTAGGCAAATGGGAAAACCCCAATGTGGGGAAACCCAACGAGAGAGAGAGAGAGAGAGAGAGAGAGAGAGAGAGAGAGAGAGAGAGAGAGAGAGAGAGANGAGATTATTCAGCTTTCAGGAAAGTATATTACAGCGACAAAACCACATTTCCATCCAAGAGAAATACCTCACAACACGAAAACAGTCCCAATAAATTCTGCCTCAAAAAACATGCCAAATTTGTACTGTTGTACAACCTATTTTGTAGCTCATTTTCCATTCCCACAGTCAGTTGTACAGACTGTTCCATACGGCCCAAAAACAACCAGCAAAAATCTGAAATCTGCCTCGAAAACTATGTCCAAAACTACCTTGATTTGCATTCCAAATCCGTACGAATTGTATGAAAATGTACAGACTGTACTGATTGTATAGATCCGTACAGTATGACCTCCCACAACAAAAAAAATCATTCGGCCCAAAAATCATAGAAATTTTTTCTTGGTATTTGTGCCCTAGTTCCTTGGAAAATGTGCCCTCTTGCTATTCACTTTTCTCTCTCAAACATACTCAGAAAATATCTCTCAATCTCCTCTCGATGTCTTCTCAACATGTCTTGCACACTACCCAATGCATTCTTTTATAAATATGAAAATGACATTTTCTCTCCAAAGTTTCTTTTCACCTTCCCCAACCCTAAATCCAAAGGCCAAGATTATATCTTACGTTTTCCAAGATCAAGGGTCATGATTCATTCCCGCCAAAACTAATCACTTGAAATATTAAAGTGATTTCACTTTATTACATAAGTGCTTTAATGAAATAAAGTCACTTTAAAATTAGAAGGTACACTTTCTTAAAAATTCACATTAATAAATAACCACTTAAAACAACATTATAAAACTATTACAAAGTTAAGTGCCTGGTAGTGTAAACATTAAGGTAACATCTGCATACAAGACAAAACATGCGGAGTACCTCCCCAGCTAAAAAGATAACACTCCCTCTTAGCGAGGGATGTACTCGCTGCCATCTCCATCATCTGGTCTCATCACACCGTGCTTTGTAGGAGCTCCCTCTGAACCTGGAGCCATCCTCAACACCTGCACATAACTCAAACTAGAATATCTTCTCCTGGAAACATCTTGGAACCCTAATCTCACTTCATCTTGAGTATTGGTTTGATCAACCTGGCTAAGCCTCCTTCCAGTGCTCAAAAGAGACTCACTCTCTTCTCTCAGAATGAAAGATTGAATCCTTGGTGCCACCGTAGTCTAAGAAGCCTCCTCACGCTCCTCATCCGACGCTGAATCATACACTGAAGGTTGTCCTATCAACATATACAACCTCTCCACCTGGTTCCTGATCAACTGCAGCTCTACCAGGTCCACTCCCTACCTGTACATAAAGACATGTTCCCTCTTGAAAAATACACAATATCCTACATCCTCCAAGGCTGAGATCGAGAGCAAGTTAACCCTCAACCCTGGAAGAAAGAGAACTCCATCAAGCTCCAAGAGTCCCCCAAACTCGAGTTGGAATCTAACATTCCCAACTCCACATACATCTTTTTCCATACCACCTTCATTTACCACTTGTTGGCTAGGACCAATCTTTGTGAAATCTAGGAATACTCACCATATTCCCGTCATGTGGCTAGAGGCTCCACTGTCCACAATCCATCTGACATCACCTCCAAATCCTTTGCTGTCGACACTGGAAACTAGGGTCACCAAAGAAAATTCCCTATCGAACTTTGAAGCAAAATCCTCCATGGTTGTTGTAGCAACGGTCTCAGGCCCCTCTAACTCCTTATTCTTCTTCTTCCTCTCGGGACAATGAGAGGCAAGGTGCCCCAACTGGCTACAACAATAGCATCTGAATTTACTCAAGTCTCTTCTGGAACTTCCTTTCTTCTTGCTCTTATCAGTAAGAGAAACATTCTCATCAACTCTGTTTGTCTTCTGTTCACTGTTCTGAGATCTTTCTTCAATCTCCTCCTGAGTGAAATCATCCCACAGTTTGCTCCAATATGGTAGATGCTCATGTCCCACCACACACTTCATGAAGACTTCCCATTATTTGGTGAAGCCATTTAAGGCTATTCTCACCAACTTAGAAGCCATAATGATGTCTCCAATAGCTACCATCTCATCTCTTACTTGAGCCACCCAGGTAAGATAAGAAGAGACACTGTCCTCCTTACCCATCTTGGTATCATGCAACTTGGCCTTCAAGGCCATCTTCCGGTTTTCGTTCTTTGCCTCAAACAAGTTTTTAAGTGCATCCCACATATCCTTGGAAGTCTTTTCTCAGCCAAGTGTGGGATAAGGTGATCCTTCACCCCATACAGAATAATCCTCTGAGCTTTGGCTTCCTTGGTCTCATGAAAGTCCAAAGCAATAGGATCTGTTGCGAGAGTTGCCACAACAGAGTTGACATAGTTATAAATTTTGTTGTCCTTGAGAAACATTGTCAGTCAGACTTTCCACTACAAATAGTTGGTAATGCCATCCAACCGATCCTCATATCTAATGCTTGCAACCATATTCCCTGTCACAACTCAAGGAAAACAATCACACCCTTTTGCCCAAAAAACACGTTGCCCACTGTCAGAGACATTCCTCTGATACCATGTATATTTTTAATGACAAAAATCAGCAAATGAAATTTCTGTCAAACACTTAGCAACCTAGAGATAATTGTCTTCATAAATTTCATAAATGCCTTAAAACCACATTCAGAAATTACCATAAGCAGAAATACACATTGCTAAGCAAAACAATAGCGAAAATAACACAGTGGACAACAACCCATAACACACAGAAATTTAGGCAAATGTGAGGGAAAACCCCAATGTGGGGAAACCCAACAAGAGAGAAAGAGATATATTATTCATCTTTCAGGAAAGTACATTACAGCAGCAAAACCACATTTCTAGCCAAGAGAAATACTTCACAGCACCAAATTAGTCCTAATAAATTCTGCCTCGAAAAATGTGACAAATACGTACTGTTGTACGACCTCTTCTGTACCTCATTTTTTGTGCCCACATTCAGTTGTACGGATTGTTCCATATGGCCCAGAAACAACCAACAAAAATCTGAAATCTGCCACGAAAATTGTGCCCAAAACTACCTCGATTTTCGTGCCAAATATGTACGGTTGTATGGACTGTGCGGAAATGTATGGATCTGTACAATACGACCTCCCACAGCAAAAAAATAACTCGACCCAAAAATCACAGATTTTTTTTTCTTGGGAATCGTGCCCTAGTTCTTTGGAAAACCTTCCCTCTTGCTGCTCACTTTCCTCTCTCAAGCATACTCAAAAAATCTCTCTCAATCTCGTCCCGATGTCTTCTCAACATGTCTTGCACACTACCCAATGCATTTTTTTATAAATCTAAAATGAGATTTTCCCTCCAAAGTGTCTTTTCACCTTCCCCAACCCTAAATCCAAAGGCCAAGATTAGATCTTGCCTTTTTCAAGATCAAGGCTCATGATCCATTCCCTCCAAAATGAATCACTTGAAATATTAAAGTGATTTCACTTTATTACATAAGTGCTTTAATGAAATGAAGTCACTTTAAAATTAGAAGGTAAACTTTATTAATAAGTCACTTTAATAAAAGAACCACTTAAAACAACTTTATAAAACTATTACAAAGTTAAGTGCCTGGCAGTGTAAACATTAAGGTAACATCTGCATACAAGACAAAACATGCAGAGTACTTCCCGAGCTAAAAATATAACATCTAGATCACACACCTTCTCCAGTTAATACACATGGTTTAATGTTATCTCTAGAAGTTTGAAGGATAAATATTAAATAAAATTATAATCCATAATTTAAAAACTTCATTTTGATAATTTGTTAGTCACTAAATTAACCCCCTTAATCAAGGTTAATGTTTCAATCTAACTCTTTTGTTGGATGGTGAGTAGGGGCCACTTATCCTAAGTAGAATTTTTTTTGAATGTTGTGGACACCTCTGATCCACCATTGGAAATAAATTTTCAAAGTATAACTATTTTCACCATAATAAGAATTAGAAAATTGTTTACAATATATTTCTCATCCATTTCTTTTTGGTAGAATTGGGTATCAAGTTTTCATGTGAACATTTCAATGAGACTTACAATAACTAAAATAGTATAATTATAGAGACTACTTGAGCAATAATGATTAACGAAATATATATCAAACTAACATGCTATATCAAATTAGATATTGTTCATGGATCAAAGAAGGAATATGGTATATTGTTATATATGTGTTGTATTCTTTGCATGTAGGTAAAGTACACATCTCGACACAATGGTTGGGCCCAAATTTGCGACCTTGAATCAAGAGTTTGGGGATGGGAACCCCATAAGTTTGTTTGTGTCCATTATGGGTGTTTTATGGGGTTTGGGTGGTTTTCGGCCCATGGTTATATACCCATTGTATCCATATGTTTCTTAGTAGTTTATGGTCAAATGATGCCACGTAATACCTATATATTGAATTGTAAATACAATTTTGTTAATATAATGAGAGTTGCTACTATATTTTGTTGGTCTTCCTAGTATATGATTTCTAGTGTAAATCTCTCATGTACTTGGTATGTGCTATAGTTCTTTATGATTTTATAAAGAATTTGTTAGTATAGGTTTACTAATCACTATTTTTCTACATTTGGTATCTCATTTGTGAAGAGAAAGGGAATCTCAGCTCTATGATAAACCATTTCTTAAGTGGTAGATATTGTACGTGAAAGAAAATTTGGAGCACTTCAAGGATAGAGACAAAAAAATTTAATGGAAAAGACTCTGAGTTATGGAAGCTTAAGATGGAAGATCTTCTTGTGGATAAAGATCTATGAGTATCTTTATCAAGACAAAAACCTACTTATATGGTGAAAAAAGATTCGAAAAAGGTGGATTGGAAGGACCTGAAGAGTATGATTTGACTCTCCCTTTTATATTCAACCTTTTTTAATGTCTTAGGAGAAGCTATTGCTACAAAGATATGGCATAAGTTAGGGAATCTATATTAGTCGAAGTTCTTAGTAAACAAGATATTTCTTTTAAACAATTTGTACATTCTTAAGATGAATGGAGGTGACTCACTAAAAGCCTCACTTGAAATTAAAATGTCTATAGAAGATAAATTAGTTACTCTATTATTTTCTTCACCAAATTCAAGGGATAATCAAGTTATGGTTGTTGGTACTATTTTTTCATCTACATCAAAGTTTGAAGATGTAGTTGCATCCTTGTTATCAAAATAAAACAGGAAAAAATCCATGGAGGGTTAATGTTCCGAAAAGATCTTTTACATGACTATGGTTGACTTATTAAACATGTTTTGATTAACCAATTAGGAAGCTTGATGAAAGAGGAAGAAGATATGAGAAGATATCACAGCCATATAAACATGTACAGAACTGAAATGAAGCATAAAACAACAACAAACCATAACACCAATGTGATAACGGAGTTCGGCAATCTCACCTATGTCTCTGGGCCTTGTCTCAGTGGGCTTTCCTTATTTTTGTTCGAAGCTTTACAAGTACATCATGATAGTGCCAAAAGGTTAAGACAATGATCTATTCATGTTCTACGAGATCTCATGAAATCATCAAAAGAAAAGACACCCAAATTGGATGAACGAAGCTCCCAGAAATGGCCCGCAAAGGTGCGCTCCTCAATAACTTCCCTATATAACAATGGCCTTGGCTCAAGAATCCGGCAACATAAACCTATTATGAACCTCCTTTGATCTCCCCCATGGCCTCAAGAAGGCTTGGTTTATATAGATCTGAATTTGGTAACCATCTCCTAACTTCCTCCTAAGATCTGGCCTCAAAAAAGGGCCCAATATCTCCCAATATTAGCCAAAATCTCCAAAAACTAGCTAATAATATTCATAAAATCACTATAATAAAATGCATAAACCCACTTTTGGGAAAATAAAGGGATAAGCCCCTCTGACCTGACACGTTCCCGTTAAACACAGTCTTATGAGACCATATGGCCAAGCGTCAACCCCTAGGGGTTGTGCGTTGGCTCCTCCTCCGTAATACCAGGTCATGTGGCACAATATGGTGGAATCTTGAGACTAAGGGCTTATCCCTAGTCCTCCGCGCCACTGCATCAAAGCCCGGGTCATATGGCATGTTCCCACACAACTGGGGCCAGATTCCATTCCTATCCGCGCCATTCCACTAACCGCAACCCCGATTCACATGGTAACGGTTGGAACCGTGGCTTATCCGTATGGTGGAGCATCGTGTATGTTGGAGTGTGGGTACATGGTTTACACATATCCGTGGGTTGGGGCCTAGCCCCAACTCTTTCCGCCTCCATTCAAACCACATTCAAACTTAAATAAAGGTTCCATCCTTTGGTATAACAAGTAACATACACGGCGGGTTGGCTAGCCCAGCCCTGACAGAGCTTAGCATGGTGGGAGGTTCAGCGTTCGAACCTCACGGAGTCCAAACAAATTTTTTTCCATCAACCAAAGTAGCCAATGCCTAGGTGCCATGTGGCAGCCCACGCCTAAGCCACATGGCACCACCCCATTTTTCAACTCAGATGCCATGTGTCAAGCGACGATTGGTCCACTCTGCCACATCACTACCCTGTCATCTAATTGTACTCTACCACATGTCACAGTCCAGACATGCCACATATCATTGTAGGGACATGCCACATGTCACCCTTGCAGTGGTGACACATGTCACTTCGTTGTTGGTCCACCTGTACCTGCCACGTCATCCACCCGTATGCCCAGTCCGCCTGCCATGTCAGTTATATGAACTCTTCCACGTTTGTGAAAACTGTGTCGCCACGTCAGTTGTACGGCCGTACGATCTGTACAGTCAGCTGCCATGTGGCACTACACAGACTGTAAAGTCAACATTTTTTTGCCTATTTGGCAAAACGAACAGAACGTGATATCAGGAGCATACGACATCCATTTGAGGCAGTTCAACTTGCATTGGGTTTGTATCAACGAGGCCTACGCACTTTGATGCCATTCTGAGAACTTTGATTTTTAGGCCTTTCTAAGCCCCATCAAGCTCCTGGATCCGATTCTGGATCAGTTAACCAAGGTTGCGTTGTTTGTGAGATGCCATTCCCAAATTAGAAACAAAGATAAGTTAGGAGATACACAATTGAATGTAGGTAGATTTATATCTCTAAGAAAATTATGAGGAAAATGATTTGAAATGGATCCAAAATAAACCCTCCTCCAAACTTTGTAAAAAAGATAATTATTGGAAAAGTTTGAAGTCAATGTTCCATTATCAATTGCCTTGAAGACCAAATGCCAAAGTCACAAGAAGATAGATCAATTGGCATTCCAAGGAGCCTCTTTAACAGGGGATGCCTTGCTTGATGGAAAAATAACCTAAGGGATGGAAAAATGGAAACTTGGGAAGAATGGCATAGTAGCAAAAGGACAAAGGACTTTAAATGAAGAAGTATGTTCATATATTGGAGGATGAAGAAGATTTTGAGCCTATCCATGAAGACCAAAGATTGAATTTGAGTTAAAACATTAATTTTCAAAATACCACCAAGGAGTAAGAATACATAAATTCTTTGATTGAGAGTGAATAGGTCTAGTTTGTGTAATTCCTGATCATAAATGAAAGTCATTAATTGTTGGTTTTCCCATTTTGGTTTATGCATGGTTTATTTAGTTATTGTTCCCAATATGCATATACCCAACGTTGTAGTTGATCATTGGGTCTAATTTATTTCTTGTGCTTTCTGCTAACTCCCTGCATTGATTTATAATTATACCTAAATATTTAATTCTAGAATTATTTTTATTCGTTCAAAACAATTATAAAACAATTTCACCCTTAAACTAATTGCTAGAATCGTTGATTGGTAGCTTCATCATTATTATGAATTTATGGGATTGTTGATTGGGTTTCCTTGGTTAATTAGTAGTTTGATTGGATTGTTGGTTTACCTTGCTCTGTTTGAATAATGTATAATATCCATAACCACATATCCTCAATCCCCAGCATGGTGTTTCTTACATAGAACAATGCACTATTATATAAACACATAATTCACTTGCTAATATCCATTGTAATTGGTCTGCTCGATCAATGGTGCTTCATTAAATTTTGTGTGATTTGATTGTTACCTATAGCCATACATTCATCGTCAACCTATATTTGGTCAATTAGATATAGCCATCATGTGTGGGAATATAACCATATATACATGCATAATTTATCATGTCCAAGGAGACTACCTGCAATGCATGTGTGGTCTATCCAAACCTCCACAACAATTTCTATAAACAACCAAGTTTTTATAAACAGGTGCATGCATATATGTTATGTCTCATGAATAGTAATAACAATGATAATAGAAGAGTGATGTGTATATATATATATATATATATATGGAAAATTACTTGATTTTATAAAAAGAATGAGCATATTGGTTAAGTTTTAGGTTTTGAACTCTTAATATAATAATGGTGTATTGGTTGGCTGGCATAACACATAAGAGAATGGGATGGATCCATTTTTAAACATTGGCCTTGTCACCATAAGAAAATAACCCAAGCCTTGAAACTAGATGAACAAAGATATCCATTCATGCTTGTGGTGAGTAGCATCTAATCGAGATGCATGATCTTAGCCTGGTTGTAATTGTAGAGACATTAAAATTTTAATCCCATATAATATTTGTGTTGGTGAGATGAATCAGCCATATGCCTACATATACATATCAAACTTGAATAAGTTGACAACATTTTTAGGAGAAATAAATACCTATTATGGGAAAAGCACTAGAAGAAAATTATTGGAATACTTGAGGGTTATTAATGTGCATATCCAAGAGGAGAATCTACACTTGAAGGAGAAAATATAGAGGCTTGAAAAGAATATAGTGGACCTGGAAGAGGACCCTAATATTACTAGAATTTTTTTTGCTTTGTTACAGGAATTGATAGTCAAATGCCATGTCTCTCTCACCACTGCCATGGAAAACTTGAACAAGAGAAAAGTGTGTCTCTTGCAATTGGGAGAGAAAGTAATATAGTTGGATTATCAATAAGGATAAAGGATCACTTAGATTATGGCTCAATTGTACCAAATTGGTAGTGAAGGAGGACGCATTGACCAAGTTACGAGTAGTTGTCCAAGAGACCAAGGAATCACAAACACCTTCCATTGTTACTGCAGAAGCCAACACCATGACTACGACAAGCATGGTAAGCTCACCCTCCAAGGACCTTTATTGATGTATTTCCGAAGATCTCTTTGGTAATTTTGAAAATCATACTAGAGGCATAGGTTCCAAGCTGATGAGACAAATGAGTTATAATGGCCAAGGGATAGGGAAGATAAACTAATGGATTGTAAACCCCATTATAGTTGAACATAAGGTCAAGCATGAAAGCCTGAGTTTTGGTAGAAAATAGGAAGTGGGTGAAAAAAACTTATCTCTTGAAATTTTAGCTCAATATAAGACCACAAATATTACCTTTGTCAAAGCAAGAGGGTTTGGAGAAAATGTCATTTCAGTTTAAGGCAAGGTAACAAAAAATGGATTAGACAATAAGCCATTACTCCAATATGCTTGTAGAATATTGTACAAGGACAACCAAGAGATGTTTTCACCATCCAGAACTGCGCCCACACTTGGAGGACCAAGCAAACAAGTTGTAATGATCCTAAGCCATTATGCAAGGATCATCACTGTTTTGGTGTCTTTTTAAAACTTTTTCCGAGTGAGGTATTTCGTCAAACACTTTGTTGATCTACCTTTTAGATGTGTTTATATGTGTGTATACAACAAATAACAGAAAGAGATAACCATGGAACATACCTAAACCATATGCAATAAGATAGACAAGCCAAAACATCTCAATTCTTCTTTATTCATAAAATAGAGAAACCTGCTACAATGAAGATGTCGATCTGGAAAACTCAACAGATGGCCAAGAAGATAGACAGTAGATAAGAGATGCTACAAAATGCTCCCGCTAATACAAAATATGCCTCCAAAGGCTAAATGAGAAATGAATATCAATACAAGCAGACCTAAATGCCAAACTCTCCAGCTGAAGAATGCCACGCTCCAATAGAAGGTTGAAACCCTCAATAACTTAGCCCTGATGCCAAAAGTGTCCAATAACCCTAATAAATATGCCAACTGATAGATCGGGTGATGGTAAGAACAACCCAGGTGACAGAATCTCCAAGATCCCTCTCAATCTTTGTAGATCTGAAATCCCCCACTGAATGGTGCGCCCCACTGGATGACTGAAACCCTAGATAATTCGGCCCTTCTGCCAAAAGTTTCCAATCACCCTAATAAATATGCCAACTGATAGATTGGGTGATGATAAGAAAAACCCAGGTGACCGAATCTCCAAGATCCCTCTCAATCTCTGTAGATCTGAAATCCCCCACTGAATGGTGCACCCCACTAGATGACTGAAACCCTAGATAATTCGGCCTTGCTGAAGGAGGCCTCCAAATTCTTTGAAACTCTCCAGAAATATAGATCGGGACACTGCAAGTCACTAGGTAAAGTATCAGGGTCAGATCTGAAGTGTAACCCCTCCAAACTGACTAGATCTGGATCTCAAAAACGCCCTCCTTCTCTTTAATTCGCCCCACTGCTCAAGAAATAATCTGAGCCATAAAACTGTCTCAGAAAGCACTAGATCTAATGTCCAAGGCCCTGCAATGAAAACCCAAGTGATAGAATCCTCAACGGCCCTGCCAATCTCCTACAACGAATCTCTCTC
>ML786850.1:226805-267471 GCA_009831015.1 Picea engelmannii
TCGTCCTCTAGGGTTTGTTATGTCAAAACCCTCAAAACCCCCAATATTGGGCTCACTAGCTAGAAGCCAGAAATCAAAATAAAATCATACATGAATCAATGAGAAGAGGCCCTTGCCTTTCCTTTATACTTTTTGGCTCACCTCGTCCCTCCAAATTGACTTTCATTTTATTAATATTTAATTAATTAAGTCACTTTAATTAATTAATTAACTTTTTGACCTTTAAAAATCTCCTTATCTCTCCTTGTGGCTTCCCTGGCTACTGGAAGTCACTTATAGCCATCCCATCCTATAGTGCTACTCCTCTTGATTCCAATGAGCTATTACACTGAGAGGTTCCTCCAAGTAATGTGCCCAAAATGCCCTCTTAAGTGATTTTAATTAACTTATAGCTCAAAATAGTCAAAATCATGGAAATCGTCGGAATGGAATGAAACCAAAGCCAACCTGTGCGGAATGGATCATGATGATGGAATATGATGATAAATGCCAACTGGACCCCACAATGCCTCTCAAATACCCCTGTATTTTTTATAACATCCATCTGGCTACTCTGGTCATCATAAGTCTTTGCCCTGTGATGATGTCCCAAAGTGGGGACATTACACAAGCCAACAAGCACAAGAACAAATCAAAGAGGTATGAAAACACATATCTTGTTTGTTTCTACTATAAAAAGAAATCCCACAAGGTTGATAATTATGCCACTCTAATGGATGTTGTTTTTGTGGTATGGGAGGCCATCAAGTGATTATTTGTAGGAAGAAACACGTCTTTAGAAAAAGGCTAGATTGTCTAAGGACCAATCCTTTGAACCAACAAAACAAAAATAAGAACATGAACAAAAAGATAATGCCAAGAAACCCATGAATTGTAGGAATTTTTTCCAGCATTGCAAGTTAATTAGACACTAGGAAGCCAAGTGTTTGAGGCTTCATCAAGAACTTCATCCTACTAACCACACATCCAAGAGAAAGGTTTGGAGAATCAAGGTTAAATGGAAAGAAGATATTTTGACACTTGCAAACGAAGGATTAGTAATTGTTCTAGAAAATTTGCTAAGACATTTCTTCAATCCTAGTAAAATTTCTACAATGCCACAATGAATAGATATTGTGCTAGAGAAGAAGACACCATGTTACTCCTTCAAGTTGAAGATTTTGGGGGCTAAAATCCTGTGAATGGGGATGTGTAATCCAAAATGGCTCTGGAATAACCCCTCCTCCAAACTTTGTAAAAAGGATAATTCTTGGTAAAGCTTGAAGTTAATGGTTCATTGGTAATAACCTTAAAGACTAAATGCCAAAGTTTACATGAAGATAGAGTGATTGGCATTCTAAGGAGCCTCTTTAATATAGGAGGCCTTGCTTCATGGAAAACCAACTCAAGAGATGGAAAATGGAAATTGAGGAAGAATGACATTGTAGAAAAAAGGAATGAGGACTTGAAGTGAAGAATTTCATTCATAAATTTGAGGATGAAGAGGATTTTGAGCTTATCCATAAAAAATAAAGATTGTCTTTGAGCTAAAACATCAATCTATAAGATATTTCCAAGGAGTAAGAATACAAAAAATCTCTGATTGAGAGTGTATAGCTCTAGTTGGTATAGTTCTCGAGCATAAACATAAGCCATTAATTGTTGGCTTCCCCATTTGGGTTTGGAAGGTATTTGTTTTCCTATGATGTGTGATTGAGTTCTCCATGTGCTTGATTTAGTTATGGTGATAATTACTCCATGTTGGCTTGACCGATGAGATGTGCCCAAGATGCATATAATCATTGGATCTAATGTATTGCCTATGTGTTATGCTAACTCCCTACATTGATTTATAATTATCCCTTAACATTTAATTCAAATGTTCCTTTTGCTCATTCAAACCATTACAACTCTATTTCACCCTAAAACTAATTGATGGAGTCATTGACTACTTAGATTTGACGCTATTATTCATTTATGGGATCGTTGGTTGGGTTTCCTTGGTCAATTAGTAGTTCAATTGGATTGTAGGTTTCCCATTGCTCTATTCGAATACTATGTAATATCCATAACCACACATTATCAATTCATTGCACGTGACATGTTGTGCTATGAACCAACTCCTTGAGAATGATAAAAAAATCAATGAATAGTAGCCCACTTCGAGGGGAAACCTCCTTTTACAATATATTCAATGCACAAGATGAGATAAGATGCTCCTAATACTAGGTATCCTTGGTATATATATATAGGAGACAAAGGGTACAATTATAATGAAAGGGTGCAATGAAAGGTTCTAGCCTACATACAAATATAACACTAGAAATGTAATAATTCAATATCTAGGGATTAATAAGGGGTTTTGTACATGGGGCTTTGTCTAGGGCTTAACATGCCCCTCCCCTTCAAACAAGTGTTGTCCTTAACACTTGACTAATCACAGGTGTTTCTGCATGAAGAAATAATCTTCCCATGTTACCTCTTACAATGGTATGTTCTTCTATTTGATGAGGTATTTCATAATTAATCGATTTCTCAGCTGCTTAATCCTTGTTCAAGGATTGTTTTTGGTTAAAGTATGATTTTTAATTCTTCATTAAAATATGTTAAAATAGTTTGGACATGCATATTGTTTCTTATTACCTTCTTTAAGCAAGAAACGAGGAAGACTGGATGTACACGTGAAGATGGAGACAACTCCAATTTGTAATCCATACTTCCAATCCTTTGCAAAACCTTATAGGGGCCATAGTATTTCGGTGCTAATTTATTAACCTTATTTCGTTGCATGAGGGAGATCTATTTATATGGTTGTATCCTTAGAAATATCCAATCCATCACTTCAAATTCCCTTTCAATGCAATGTTGATTTCCTTATTGTTTCATCCTATTTTGTGGCATAGCCAAGTTTTCCATCAATAGTTTGAGAACCTCTTGTTGGTGCTCTATGTGGTCATCCACTACTTAAACCTTTGTGTTCCATTTCAAGGGTGATGTGATATATGGAGGATGATATCCATAAATTTCCAAAAATGGGGACATTTTTTATGAAGTATGGAAGGATGTGTTGGATAGTTGGTTGTCATTGATGTCAACCCTTGGAGAGTGATCTTGGAGATTGATGTTAACCCTTAGAGATTGATGTCAACCATTGGAGAATTCTAGAAGCCCCATAGATGTGGACAAGATCGTTGGATAGTTGGTTATCATTTGTATGATTGAGATTGATTGTGAGTTAGTTGATGTCAGCATATGTGATGGATACATTTGATGAAGTCTACATGAAGCCCCAGAGGTGTGGTTATGGTACAAAAAATTGAATGAGGTTTTTAGACATGAAGGATAGTGTAAATTTAGGTAATACACTCATATATGGATAGTACTCGTCATGTCGTTTTCGATGATATGTGGAACACCATGTGGTTCCTCACGGTTATAGAGATACGACTTTGTGAAGTTGGAAGCCCTGAAGAATGGTCAAGAAGACCCTAGTTGGTTACAAGTCTTTAATGAAAGGGTAAAGTGGTTGTAACAAGAAATTTCAAGAAGCCCTAAAGTTAATGAAATAGGTCCTAAAGTTAAGGAAAGAGGCTACTTAGAAAAAATATAAATACACCTCAAGAAATCTTTCATAAGTACATGATTTATACACACGAGTTTATTGAATTTTTATCTAAGTGATAAAGTGATTCTTATTTGAGGTAACCAAGGATATCTGAGGCAATTTTTAGAGGGAAGATGAAGTAAATAAGGTCGAAATTTCAAGGGAGGATGAAGTAATGTGAGGATGTGTTTTAAGGTATGTTATTTATAGGTCATTTGACCATTTTCACTACAACTTTTTTTCTAGAATGATAAAGATATTGAAACCTGGGGGATATTGAGAATAAATATCAAGGTACATGTGGTATCAATTTCAGCTTATGGGGAGTTGTATTTTGGGAGATACACTCTTTGGAAGATAGGGTTTTTGTCTAGTTCTGGAACTAGTCTGAAACATGTGTTATGGGTAAAAATGTAATAACTTCTTCATAAAAGATCCAAAGTCAGTGAGACCAAATGAATTGGATATATTACAATCCTTAGTATGTGTTGTACAATTTTCAGATACATATCTCAAATATTCCACGTGTGGCATGCTCTACAAGTTTTCTCTCTAGAATAAGCCGGAATTCAACAAGGTCTACCATTTTTTTATATAACTCCTTTTCTGGGAGGTTTCAAGCAGTGAAACCTGGAGGAATTGCAGAGATGACATTGAAGAATACTATGTACAATTTTAATACCTTTATTCATTACAGGTATATAGTTATGCTAGTTGAAATTTATGGTTTGTGACTAATCCAAAAACTAATCTCGTGAGACTAAGGTAAAGTTTGATGAAGATGTTATTCTCTTGTTGTTGAAGTTGAATAAGGTTTGTAGGTATGTGATCGCATACACTAGGTTTGTTGTAGAGTTACAAATATGTTTATATGCATGTTATGAGGGTTACATGTTGATGATGTTATGGTGTATGGCATGATTGAGACATATCATGAGTGATATGGTATATGGTTGAGGCACATGGTTTGATGTACATTATTGGATACATGTCTTGTTGATATTGGTATAATACTTGTTGAAGCATAACTTGGTTCTTGTATTAGCACATGATTGGGGTGTATGTTGGACACTTGATGTTGGTATAGTGCTTGGGGCACATCTTGGTGATATTGGCATATTAGTGGAGGTTTGGTGCATGGTTGATGCACTGGATGTGGTATAGATGTTGATGTACATGGTTGATACATGGTATGGTACATGATTGAAACTTGATAAACATGGTTTATGGTTGAGGCATATGGTATAGGTTGATGCGCATGGTTGATGCATGGTTTGGTACATGTTGAGGTGCATGGTTGATGCACAGTTTGGTATAGGTTGAGGTGCATGGTTGATGCATGATTTGGTACATGTGTTGGTGCATGGTTGATGCATTTGTTGTGATACAGAGTGTGGTACATGGTTGGTTCTTGGTATGGTATAGGTTGGTGGTTTGGTACATGCTTGGTAGATGCATGTGTTGGTGATGTTGGACATCTAGTTGAGAGGTGTCCTTGGTATATGATCCATGCGAGAGGATCTGGTTGTGTATTTGATACAATGACAAGTTGGAAAAGTTGATGTGACAAGATGGATACAATAATAGGTTGACAGTGGCAAGTTGGATACAATGACAGGTTGATAGTGACAGGTTGGATACAGTGACAGGTTGATAGGTTAAAGGTTGATGTGACAGTGATAGTGGCAGTGACAGTGATAGTGACAGTGACAGTGGCAGTGAAAATGGTAGTGATTGTTGTAGTGACAGTTGTTCTACACTTATATTTCAGGGTGGCAGGACAAGGCAAGGAAAGGGGTTTGTATCCTCCTTCTGGTTGGATACAAAGAATCAAGGAGTTGGATATAGTGACAGGTTATAGGTTTGGTAAATGCTTGGTAGAGGCATGTGTTGGTGATGTTGGACATCTAGTTGAGAGGTGTCCTTGGTATATGATCCATGTGAGAGGATCTGGTTATGTATCAAATACAATGACAAGTTGGATAGGTTGATGTGATAGGCTAGATACAATGATAGGTTGATAGTGACAGGTTGGATATAGTGACAGGTTGACAGGTTACAGGTTGATGTGACAGTGACAGTGGAAATGGAAGTGATAGTGGCAGTGACAGTGGTAGTGATAGTGACAGTGGAAATGATAGTGACAGTGGCAGTGATTGTGGTAGTGACAGTTGTTCTACACTTATATTTTAGGGTGGCATGATGGGGCAAGGAAAGGGGGTTGTAGCCTCCTTGCAGTTGGATCCAGAGAATCAAGGAGTTGGAGCTTCCTTTAGGTTGGAGCTTGAGAACTAGATGGTTGTATCCACCTTTTGGTTGGAGTTGAAGAACTCAGGAGGTTGTAGCCTCCTTCTTGTTGGAGACAAAGAATTTAGGGAGTTGTATATTCCTTCAGGTTAGAGCCTGAGAATAAGGGGTTGGAGCCTCCTTCTAGTTGCAGTTGGAAAATTTAGAAGTTGGTGCTTCCTATGAATGATTTTTTGATATATATAAGAAATCATTTTGTGGTTTTCTCCCATTTGGGTTTCCATGTAAATACTGGTGTATTGTGCTCTTTATGTGATGTTCCTTATGTTTACATGCTTATGATATATATGATTGGATGCATTCATAGATGATGCATTGATGATAAACTGTTGAAAATTATTGTTAAAGTGAAAGAATATACATTGTGGTTAAAAGTGGTATAAAGTGTTCATATTGATTCACCCCCCCCTCAGTATTCCAACATGATGTGTTATACCACCATTCCTCCAAGGGAAACCACTTGGCCCATTGTGTTTGTTTGTCAGATGCAAAGCAACGAAGATATCCTTCTATATATTTATTCACAATCTCATTTTTCTCATCGGATTGAGGATGATAAGAGGAGCTATGAGCCAATTGAGTACCCAAATAACAAAATAATTCAGTCCAAAAATTTCTAATGAAAATTGGATCTTTGTCACTTACAATAATCTTGGGGACTCCAAGTAGCTTTTGAACTATTTCCATGAATGTTGCAGCTATTGTACTTTCTTTAAAAGGATAAGAAAGAGAGAAAAAATGGGCATACTTTTTCAGTCGATCCACTACTACCATGATGACAGTATTTCCTTCAGATTTGGGTAAACCTATAATAAAATCAATCAAAACTTCTTCCCAATGTTGAATTGGTATAGCTAATGGTTATAAGAGACCTGGAGTCTTGAATAACTCTCCCTTATTCTGTTGGGAGACCACACATTCAAACACAAAATTTTGAACATCATTTTTACTAGCTTCCCCAAAAAAATCCTTCTTGATACTATGATACATTTTCAAGAATCCTGAATGTCCTCCTATAAGATAAGTGTGCAATTCCAGAAGGACCTTCTATTTCAGTTGGGAATTCTTACATAAATATAAGTGGTCATGATACCATAGCACATCATTCTTATATACAAAATTATGTAATGAATCAGGGTTCTCTTGTAGTTTCTGAATGATCTTGCATACCTCTTGATCTTACTTCCATTCTATCATTGCTTCTTCCACCCAATCAAATTGCGAAATAGAAATAGCACATAGTGAACCTTATGTTTCTTCTTCTTTGTGATCTGTTTTTACTTTGAAGTGTCTTCCTATTAGATCAGCGCACCATTTCTCAACTACATGTAGTATGGCCAACATTTATTTTTCATAAATGGGTTTGAGTAATTTTTTCCCTTTAAGTTAGCTACTTTCAAAGGAAAGGGGCCTTCCTTCTTGCATTAGAATTGCACCAATACCATGGACTAAGGCTTCACACTCCACGATAATTTTTTTTTTTAAGTCAGGTGTGGCCAAGTGTTACAAAATGTTCCCCTTGTGGGTAAGTGAAACTTCCCTTCGACTACTAGACCCCTATACCAAGAAAAAAAGAGTACAAGTGGACACTAACATCCCTTTAAACTCATCTAGAACAATCAAATCAAGAAGAAGAGAAAGGATATGATGTACCTTTTTCGATTTTTGTCCTCACTATTTCAAATCCCCGAGCTTGATCTTCAAACTCCCTATTAGAAACTGAGATTTGCAATGGATAAAAAAGGGAAACACATATCTTCTGATCTATTTGATTAGATAAGACAAGTCTATCTACAAAGATTGGATAAATAGTAGACAAGCAAATGCAACAAGACATAAACTTGAAGGAAATAGGCCAAGTATATATTGAATGAGAACCAATAAGAAGATACTTACATACCACGATTGATGTTGCAACAACCTCTCCAAGCTCAAATCGTCCAACCCTTGCACGAATGAATCAAGATCAAAATGATGATGCTTCATTGATTTCTCTCCACCCTTCACCATGGAAAACCCTATTTATATAGGATTTTGAGGGTTAACCACCATGGATAAGATCACTCACTAGATCCACTAAATTGGGATCTCCAAGATTTTTAGGGAGAAAATATCTCTCAAGGATTTTAGGGAGAAAATATCTCTCAAGGATTTTAAGGAGGAAATATCTCTCAAGATCCACCAAATTAGGATTTTGGTTTGAGAAAATCTCTCAACCATCCATGAGATTCTCAACTTCTCCTTGAGATTAGGAAACTAAATGTGAGGTGGATTGTCACACTAAATTAATTTCCTTTTTGTGAATAATAATGAATAATTCATGTGCACATAGTATTTTGACCCTCATATGATATATTTCTCCACCCCATTGACTAGGGATTGTGACAAATGTTCTTTCATGTTGTCAAGGTGTTGTGTCACTAAGTAAATTGCATGCAACACTTAGTAAGGTGCATACAACACTTTGACAAAGTGTATGCGACACTTAGTAAGGTGCATACGACACTTTGACAAAGTGCATGTGACACTTAGTAATGTGCATACGACACTTGTGACACTTAGGCGTAAATAGGTGCAACATTTAAGTGTGACATTTTGGTGTGTAACACTAAGACAAGAGTTGTACACATAGCCTCATTAAATTTTTCAAAAGATTTTGTTGTTGCTTGAGTCCAAGAAAACGATTCCTTCTTTAATAATGTTGTTAGAGGTGTTATTATTTCACTATAGTTCCGAACAAACTTGATGTAATAGCATATCAACCCTAAGAATCCTCTAAGTTATTCAAGGCTTTGGGAATTGGCCATTCCCTCATGGCTTTAATGTTGTTAGGGTCCACTTTTACACCTCCATAAGATACAATATAACCCAAATATTCCACTTCTTGAACCCCAAAGGCACTCTTGGAAGGTTTTGCATAAATTTATTGTTCTTCAAATTGTTGTAATACTTTATCAACATGTTGTACATGCTCTTCCCAAGATTTTTTGTAGATTAGTATTTCATCAAAAAAATACTAACACAAATTTTCCAAGGGATTGAAAATATAATTCATCAAGATTTGAAATGTTGAAGGTGCATTAGTAAGTCCAAATGACATAACCAAGAACTCATAATGACCTTCATGTTTTCTAAAGGATGTTTTAGGAATGTCTTCTTTCCTCAATCTAATTTTATGATATCCCGAATGAAGATTCAACTTAGTAAAGAACATTTCTCCATGCAATTCATCTAATAATTCATCAATGACATGAATAGGAAACTTATCTTTGATGGTCATTTTGTTGAGTTGTCTATAATTTGGACACATCACCATGAACCATATTTTTTCATAACCATCACCACTGGTGAAGAGAAAGAACTTTGGATAGGTTTAATGATGCCCCCATCTAACATTTCTTGGATAATACACTCAATCTGTCTCTTTTGTGCATCTGGATACCTATAAGGCCTAATGTTAGGTGGTACACTTCCTGGTTGCAAATGAATAGCATGGTCATGATATAGAGTAGGAGTAAGACCCTCAGACATATCTCCAAATACCTTGGAATGGTTGATGATAACTATTCAAAGATCCACTGGAGCAAAGGATATAAATGTTTGAACATCTAGTAAGCACAATTGTGCAATTACACCAGGATGTCTCTTTTTGAGTAATTTTGTCATGCTATTAGAGCTTATCACTTTAGAGGGTTTCCCTTGGATACCTCTAAGCTCAATTTCCTTTCCTTTTGGGGAAAATCTCATGAAAAGATCTTGAAAATTAAGGGCTATTATTCCCAATTATTGTAACCATTGGACCCCTAATACAAAATCAGCACCACCCATTTGAAGGGAAATCATGGGACTATCCAATAAATGCTCCCCTATATCGAGCTTAATACTATGGCACTTCCCATAACAATTTATGGTACCCCCATCTGTAATCATTACTTGAAAATATGATGTTGGAAATACAAAGAAATTGAGATCTTTTGCTAATTTGTAATTGATGAAGTTATGGGTACTACCAAAATCAATCAACATTGTTACCTTTTTTATTTTTGATGTATCCTTGTATCTTGAGGGTTTGTAGAGTAGTAATGTCGACCAATGCATGACAAGATATCCTTGGAGTAGTCTATTATAGATCTAGATCTTGTAATGGTTCCAATTCTTGATCTTCTTCCTCTTCACAGTCTATGTAAAATAATTTCTTCTCACCACATTTATGCCCCTTACTGTACTTGCTATCAAAATTGAAACATGGTCCCTTTGCTCTTCTTTAATCCATTTGTTGAGGTGTAAACCTTGTTGGTTGATGGAGGTTACAAGAGGGAACATGGTTCTCTTTATAACTGTTAGAGGTCACCCTTCTGGTCGCCATATTTTTATTTTCAATTTTCCTTTCCATAATGAAAGCTTGCTCTAGGGATTTAGGTTTGAAGAGACACACCTCATGTTGAATGTTCTCTTTAGAGTTCCCATAAAGAGATCTAACAAATTATCCTCGGGAATGTTCTTTACCTTGAGACTAAGCTTTTGAAATTGTTGAATGTGCTCTGTAATTGGACCCTTTTGTCGAAGATTTATCAATTGACTAAAGAATGTATTGCTCTTAATATCCCCATAATGTGATATCAATTCATCCGTAAAAATGGACCAAGATTTAATATAATTCTTTTTTCTTTCACAAAGTCGTTGATACCAAACAAATTGATCATTTTATAAATACAAGGATGAAATAGGTACCTTTTGTAAGATTGGCACTTGGTGTAGATCAAAGTATTTTTCCATCTAGAATATCCATGTTACAAGATCTTTACCATCAAACTTCCTCATATCGATCTTTGGAATGAAGTAGTTCATTGGTGTTGACTTGAAACCTTTATGACGTGGAACTTGAAGTGATGAATAATCATGATTCTAGTACTCGATCTTTATTTCCGCTACATTTTCATGATTTCCTTGCATTTTTATATCTCCTATAGGGAGTTTCTCATCTAGAGCATGTAAGATCATGGAAGACATGGAATTTTGCAATTCTAACATCTTCTTTTCCATATGCTCTTGATTTTCATCCATCTTCTTTTCCATCTTATTTTTCATCACTTTCCTATTTTCATCCATCTTATTTTCCATTTCCTTTTTAAGGTATTCATGAGAATGTGATAAATCCATTGGTTTCAACATACTAGCACTCATTTCGTCAACTTGGTTCTTTAATTGGGTTAGCCTGTTTTCTAAGTCTTCACTTTTTCGGATGCCATGTTTGAGTTTTTATGAGGAGTACCAGTATTATTTCTTGTAGAACAATTTTCCATGTGAGAAAAAAATAATTATGTTCTTTTTCCTCTTTATCATGAACATTGAATCATAAAAAACAAATCTTCCAATAATTTTTTATGCCAATTTTAAGTTATGTACTTTTCAAACCCTTAATTTGGAGTATGTATGGATGGTTGAACTTTGTCCTGATATATCTTTGAACTTTGAACCCCTCTAAGTCTAAAATTTTGGACTGTAGTACTCTAATATGACTTTTTAAACTCCTAAAAATTTCATAGTGTTAACCTTCACTAATAAAAGGTTATAGCACAAATACCAAGCTGACTTGTTTAAGACTAATTTTAGGATTACTAAAAATCCCAAACTTCCACAAGATATGTCTCACAATTGTTTTTTGTAAGCTAAAGATATTATATTACCTCAGATGTCTTAAAATCATACAAAATCTTGGGAACCTGGTTTTTGGTCTGCCATGAATGGAAACCAGACCATCACCAAGATCTCTATGAGCAAGTTCAAAATTATCCAAAAAAAATGTATCTAAGAAGACCATGCTTTTGACATATTACAAAAAGAAAAGGCTTGAAATCCCTTGATACTGGTTTCAACTGAAACTGAAGGAAGATAAGCTAAACTATTACCAAGAAAATTATACTTTGGAAACTCCATCGTCATCTTCCTCTCGAGGCTAATGAGGCCAAGTTGGAACAATGTTGAATGGATGTCAACAAACTGGGCATCACCCAGGTGTTGGCTCTCCTGAAAGATACTCAAAAAGTGCATCTAACCTCCGATTAATATGTTGTTGTTTGAATTGTTGATCTGCAATGTCCCTTCCCATGTCAAATATTAATTGGAGTTGATCTTCAGAGAAACCTCTCGACGTATCTTCTTCTGAAGGTGAAGATCTCATTGGGGATTGAGATTGATTCAAAGGAGGATATATCTCACAAATTATAATGATTCAATTTCTATTTTTTTTTCCAAATGTAATTTGCTACGTCTTCTAAGGATTTTGAAAATTTCGGAGTCTGAAACTTCACTGAAATTCATTTTTAGTGAAAATAAAAACATGACTATTGGAGACAAATTTCAGGACTAGTCAGAAACCCCAAATTCCATAGAAGTTAACTCTGAAACTATAACGACCCAAAACTGTAAATTTGGACCAAACGTACTGTTGACCGCCTATTCAACTAGGGGGTCAACTCCATGTACCATGACGAGATGCATCATCATATGCTAATATGTCAAAGATTATTTGGTTCTACTAGGCAATTTATGCCTCCAACACACATTTTTGTAAACGAAATTTCCGCACCCCTGCGTGGGTTAATAATGTAATAGGTCTGCGTGGGTCATAGTTAGGTCAATTAACTTGGGATTTATTCATTATGGGAGTTCCTTTCACTGAGGGTTTTTTATCCTCAGGTTATTAATTGGTCTTTTCAGCCTTATTAACTTCCCTTGAGTTTTTCCCTCCCACCATGCAATAATTCCTCCAAAGTGGTGAAAGGCGTTCTAATGGAGTTATCCTCTGGTAGCTAGTGTTTAGGAATGATGTAAACAACTGTGTATGACATCTCAGAAAGTTTCACGGAATTCCGTCGAGTCTAGATAGATTTTTTTTAATTAATTAAAATTGCCTAAGGTTGGGCAATTTAATTAATTAATTTTAATTATTTTTGAGCAAATATTGTAAAAACTAGGTCCTTGGGATTTTGCTAAGGGTATTTGTGCTCAAAATAAATGGAATGAGACTCCCTACACCCTTGGAACAAGTTTTTGCTCAGTCAGACAACTTTTGCTAGGTGTTTGTCCACCAGGAGTCTCAGTCAATCAAAACAACAATTTTAATTGCTAAGTCATGACATAGGAAAAATGTCATTTTGGAAGTTTGAGCTAATGAGGTAAAGTAAAGATGGATAAAGGTGAGAGAGATGATTCCTAACCTACCCAACTCATTTCCTAACATTTTCACACCCCTTACCCACTCACTTACTCATACCCTCAAGCCCCCTAGGGGGATTTGTGCCCCCCCTCTTGTGGAAACTTTTGAAATGTGATTTAATTGAGTTGTGGGCCCCTCCATTTAGTAGTGCACCCTTCCTAGCCCTCCACCTCACCCATTTTCTTGGTCCCTCACCTCACAACTCATTCCACCTCACCAATCCATGCCAAAACCCTAAGTGATGCGCCCCCCTCCTTGAGATTCTCTCTTTTGCTTGGGTTTTGACACATGGAAATGATCCAAGAGGGGTCAAATGCCTCTCAATGTATAAATAGAACCCCTCTAGGACTCATTTCTACACCATATCTTGAGCTATTTTTATGCTACTGGATTTTCGCCCCATCTCTCTCTCTCTCTTGTCCATCTTGTTTGCACTCCACTTTGCTCTTGAGAGTGTTGGAGCAACTTGTTG
The DNA here is from genome assembly GCA_009831015.1 of Picea engelmannii. Classification (NCBI taxonomy): domain Eukaryota; kingdom Viridiplantae; phylum Streptophyta; class Pinopsida; order Pinales; family Pinaceae; genus Picea; species Picea engelmannii. Next base: position 240,387 of record ML786850.1, read on the forward strand.
CTGCAAGAATCTTATTTTGGTTAGTACAAAGGCTTTGGAGGATTTGAAGCAACAAAGAGTAGTCTTGTTACTTCATGCACATGAGGTGATGTTGTGTCTTATGCATTTTGTGTAGTATTGAGTAGATTTCTTGAGTAAAGTAGTTTACTTGGGTAGGTCAAGCAATAGTATTGTTGTTGACCTAAATATGTTGGGTGGCTAGTGATGTAAAGTAGTTTATGTTGTTGGATTATTCAACTTGTTATCTATTCTTGTACCTCACATTGTGTTTCAAGATTGCAGGTTTACCTCTAGGCTTTTGTTGGGATAGCCTCAAGGAAGAGTCTACTCTCAAAGCCCACCTAAACTCCATTATTTTTTAGATCTGATTTTTCTACTCATTCATTCCATATTTCAGTTTGCTAACAATCATAGATAGGTCACTTTAAATCAACTTTTATTTGGATACTTGTATGTGAAAAATTTCTGCTTAAAAACATAATTTTTTCTTGACTTTTGTGTGTTGTGCACCATTTCCAAAAAACAATAGCTTGCTGGTTTTTGCAGGTGCTTACCAGGTCTAAGGGTTATGCTGCCCACTTTTGGTCACACAACACCTCAAAGGCTCCTCCTTTGATTAGGTAACGAAACTCACCTTTCTCCTAACTTTTTCTAGCATTGTAGCAAGCCCCCGGGAAATTCCCTTGAGGGTTGCATTTTTGTATCTAGTTTCAATCATTGTAAAGTTATTTTTGCCTACACCTTGGGTGAGAGATTGGCACTGCCAACCCCCCAAAATCGTGAGGCTAGGGTGTAGTGTTTGTTTTCAACAATTTTTTATTCTTTTGCCCCACTTGTCATTAGGACAAGGTTGTGTGGCTAGCATTGTCTTAGTGATAAGTTAGCTTTTAGATTCCAACCCCCTTTGGCACAAAAAATGAAGGCTTGCCTCCACCTTGTGCCATTTTGAGTGGTTTTGTTGTTTTTTTTCCATTTCAAGTATTATTTTTGTGGTTGCCTACACCTTGGATGAGTAGTTGGCAAAGCCAACCCCCAATATAGTATGGCTAGTTTAGTTATGTGCTTTTGATATGCTTATGCTCATATTTTAAAATCATCTAGAAGTAGATCTCACACTCACATAACTATATCTTAGCTTAAGCCCTTGAGACATAGATTTACTCTCACGCTTTAAGTCTTTCATATTGCAAGTTAATTTTCATAACATCTATCTTAATGCAATACACACATGGGTAAATGATGATGTTTTAAGGCAAATCATTTTTATATGCAAGTTCTTGTCCTTTTAAGCACTCATTTCTTTTAGCTGCAAGCACACATGGGCATGTGAATGGTGTAGGAATAACTTTTCATTTCATCAAGTCATTATATGTTCTATATGTGTTTTACATACTTTAATCTTATGATTTGGAACACATCTTTTGTGCTGGATAAAGTTTCGGTTTTGGGATTATTTCACTGTTTTTAGGCAAGTAAAAGTCACCTAAACACTCTTAAACACTTAAAAATACTTAGTCCATAGGCATAATAACTTACTAGACTTAATAAGACACCTTAATTCACCATCTTCGCCATCTAAAACGAGGTTTGAGGAAGACATTGGAAGGTGTTAGGCTGGGGGCAGTCTCATGGCATTCGACGTCTTTTCCAGAAGTACTCAGATCTTTAGGGTTGGCCTGTGAAGCTAGGGTAGGCCTCATTGCCTCACTTCTTGAGCATCCAACAACCATTTGGTAATGTGGGGAGGAGAATTTTGGGTTGACACTTAGCTAGGAGTAATTCAAAATTTAATAATCTTTGAGTAACTCATTAATTCATTAAGTATTTGGACATCATTTTATTTTTTGGTATATCCAATGGTTGTTATCTAAGCAATACTTGCAAGCACTCCTCACTTTTAAATTTTACATGCAAGTCTATTTCTTTTTGCTTTGTGGATTAATCACCTAAGTATCATATTATGTATTGTGGAGCACTTATTCTTTAAACTATATCTCATTTTTTAGTGTTCTTTATTGTGTGATCCCTCAAGAGGTTGTGCATCCGCTTTGGAGGCACTTTCTTGTTGGGTCTTGAGTGTTGTGGTTGCCATTGATAAGAAGTCCAATAGAGTAAGTGCTATTGGGGCATGCTTGGCTTGATGTGTTGATGATCTTCATGCTTTGAACTCCTTTAATTCCTGCACATTAAAGCACTTGGTTAATTTTTCTCTTTTTATCTTTTGTATCTTGCAACTCTTAGAATTTCTTGTTGTAATTTTGTATCTTGTTGTATATCTCTTGTTCATAATTGTTGTAGCATCTGTCATTTCATTTTTCAGTTGTAATTATTTGTATCTAACATTGTTGTGGAGTAGTTGTACTTATTTGTAATCTTTTTATAATCATTGTAATCTAAACCCCTCAAACATTAGTTGACCCCTTTTCCCAATCTTAGGCACTAGTCTTAGTTGTCCTAGGAAAAGGCTTGCTTGTCATAAGTAAGTCATTGCATTTTTCATTGATTCCTTTGCATCATAGGTTAGTCTTTCCCCCCAACCTTGTAACTAACTAAAACCAAATCCTAGAACATAACATTAATCACATCTAGTAACTAGGGTCTACCCCCCTTGGCTTCCCTAGGAGTAAGCCTAGAAGGAAGAGGTTCCAGTCAAAGTGAACCTAAGCATTGTGCCTTCAAGGACACACTAAGTGAGTTGGACTTTGCTCATGTTTGCGAGTGTGTATAAGGACGACAACATCTTTGGCGTTGTTGCCGGGAATAAGTCATTTATTCTTGGTCAAAATGACTTAACTTAATTTTTTAAGAACTAAACAATAAAAAACTTTAGTCCCTAAAATTCTTTGAACTTGCATTGATTGATTTTGTGTGGTTCCTTTCCAAGTGGCGAATCCATTGAAAAAATCTGTCAAGTATACTACTAGGAGCATTGCACAAGGAGTGATTTATTCTTTTCTTGAACCTGAAAAGGTTTATAGGAGGAGACTAAATCGCCTTGCCCCTAGAAGGCTACTTGAAAGTCTTGGAGAAGAATCACTCACTAATATCCAATACTTGTTCCAAACTAATAATCAACAAACTGTTAATAATCCCACTAATACTCCTAACGTAACCATGAATATCTTTTTGAGACCTTTGAATTTTGCAGCAATCCAAGGTGCTCCTCACACAATTCCTGAAAAGGCCATAGACAAGCTACCTATCTTTCAGGGAAACAATGCAATCAGTGCTAAGTCTCACATTTCGAATTTTCATGTGTGTGGAGAAATATTGTTGAGGTCATAGTGAGGAAGATGTAAAGATGACTTTATTTGTGTATTCACTAGAGGGAGATGTCACCTAATGGTTTACTGATTTTGATCCAGCTAAGTTTACCACCCTTGATGCAATATTGGATGAATTTAGGAAGAGATGGGGTGATAAAAAAGAACATAGATTCCAGCTTGCTGCTCTTACCACTAGTCATAAAAAAGAAAATGAAAATGTGGAAGAATTTAACGCCAAGTTTAATAGCTTGGTGAAGAGCCTTCATGCTGATATTTTGCCTTCAGATACTGCAATTTTGATTTATTACATGGAGGCATTTGAGGGTGAAATGAGGTATGCCTTAAGGGATAAGGATCCTCTAACCTTAAAAGCAACACAAACTACAACTATAAGAATTGATCAGAACATGCAAGATGCTAGGAAGTCTAATATTCCTGGTTTTACTAGAGGGTCTTCTTCCCAACTTTATGATGAGAAAAAGAAAAATGTTGAAACTCAGAAACCCTCTAATGATGGCATTAAGGAGCTCACTCAATTGATTAAACAAATGGAAATTAATCATGCTAATCAATTGAAGGAACATGTTAGTCAGATGAATGCCATGCAAAATAGGTTGATAGCCATGGAACAAGGCCAAGCTAGTAGGTCCCAACATAGGCCAAATGACAAATGGCCTAAGAAGTCCCCTCCCCAAGATCAAAGACCACCAAATCCATTTTAATCCACTAATTGGGTTGACCACCAGGCTATTCATTATTGTAGACCTTGTGAGCAATTTCATGATGAGTCAACTTGTCAAGTCTTCCTTCACCTTAGTGATGAAACATGACCTTATGGATCAGAAAACGAACAAGTTAATATGTTTGGTCATGAGTATAATGTTGGCAAAGCATGATTGGATGGGTTTGGATGAACATAAGGAGGGGGTAGATGAAATGAATTGCATGAGTGATGTTGTGGTGGATAAGGCAACATAAAAGTTTGGTCCCAAGCCTACTCCACAACAAGTAACTGAAATGGATAAATTTAGAGGCATTACCTATCAAAGGAATGGGAACAAAAGTCAAGATAAAAACCAAGCAAACATTCCCAAGATAGCTCCAACCCCCCAAAGTCAAATGTGTATGCAATTTCATATTTAAATATTGACTTAGGGGGATGGTTAAGAAATGCGAAGATGTTGGTGCCTGTGTCAAAAATAATGAAGATTCATTCTCAGAGGGAAAAGTTGCTCAAAGCCATAGATTTTCCTTCTCAGAAAAGTGTTGACATTCCACCAACAATAACTTATCAGGATGCACCGGTGATTCTACGAAATATGGATAGGGGGAATGAAAAGAATAGACCCTTTTTCCTATACTTGCTCGTGAATGATTTTATTCTTCATAATTGTATGCTAGATTCGGGAGCTACCTCAAATGTTATGACTAAGAAAGTGATGGAACAGTTGAACTTAAGAATATCTAGGCCTTATCATAACATTTGTGCTATGGATAACAAAACCATAGCGGTGCATGGTTTGATTAAGGGGTTACAAGTACACTTAGTTGCATTCCCAGATATCATGATTGAGATGGAAATTGTTGTAATTGATATGCCAGATACTTGGGTATGTTTCTAAATAGAAAGACAACTACAGATTTAGGTGGTAATTTACAGATGGACTTAACTTATGTCACCATTCCAACTCCAAATGGTTTAAATTTCAGATTGAATAGTGAGTTGGAAAAAAAGTATCATGTGGAAGATCGTAAGAAAAAGGATAATGAAATTGTGTATCGGGAATTAGAAATGGGATGTTATGAGATAGAGTATACTCCGACATTTACCAAGATGGGACTAAACAACAAACCCCCAAGCATTTGCAATGTTTGGGGCCCTATGGATTCTTTTGATGGGATTTTTCTTGAGGAAAATTCGGATAAGACAGATAATAGTTTGCCTCCTTCAGAATTAAAGTCAGAGTTGGATTTACCAGTTGAAAATATGTTATCAACTCAACCTTCATCAACAGAATCAATTGGATGCCAGAAACAGTTGGATGGGATTCTCGGGCCACACCCTCCTTGATTTTCAGAAATTGGGAAAGTAAAAGATAGAATAAGTAACGAGAGTCTGATGGGGATTACTAAGGATGATAAGGTTAATATTGATAAAGTAAAGTATATCATCCCTAGTAAATTATATGCCAAGCCTTTTAAGGAAAAATTAAGTTCACAGAGTTTGCACTTGGCACCTATGGAAAACCATCAAATTTTTTTTAAGGGGAACTGCCCCAAGTGGCCTAAGGTTAGAAACTGGGATTCACATGAGAAAATCAGAAGTCAACATAAAGTGTATCAGTCTTCTAGCAACTTTTCTTAGTCAGTGGGATGACATAAAGTCAGACATGCTAGTGAGAGGACCCCTCCTTGAAGTGTTCTTCATATGACAACTTGGTGTCCATAGGGACACCCATTGTAACTTATCTCTAACCCTTTTCCTTGTATTTCAATTTTGTATTGTTTCATTCATTATGTTGATATGTACTTAGAATTATTTCTATATCATAGATTCATTTTGTAGTTATGATGTTGTACTTTGGTTATTTCATTATGTAGATGTTGTTTATAGCATTTATTTATTTCATTGTATGTATGTATACTTATGTTGGATATTGGCGAGCACCTTTTTGTAGATACTGGATTCTCGTATGCTCTCTGTCCCATGTGAGAATATCGAACACACGTCCCCATGTGGAGCCAGATGTTGACTGTCTATTCAACTAGGGGGTCAACACCATGTACCATGAAGAGATGCATCATCATATGCTAATATGTCGAAGATTATTTGGTTCTACTGTGCAATTTATGCCTCCAACACACATTTTTGTAAATGGAATTTCTGCACCCTTGTGTGGGTTAATAATGTAATAGGTCTGCATGGGTCATAGTTAGGTCAGTTACCTTGGGATTTCTTCATTAGGGAGTTCCTTTCACTGAGGGTTTTTTATCCTCAGGTTATTAATTGGGCTTTTCAACCTTATTAATTTCCCTTGAGTTTTTCCCTCCCACCATGCAATAATTCCTCCAAAGTGGTGAAAGGCATTCTAGTGGAGTTATCCTCTGGTAGCTAGTGTTTAGGAATGATGTAAATGACCATGTATGACATCTCAAAAAGTTTCATGGAATTCCGTCGAGTCTAGATAGTTTTTTTTTTAATTAATTAAAATTGCCTAAGGTTGGGTAATTTAATTAATTATTTTTAATTATTTTTGAGCAAATATTGTAAAAACTAGGTCCTTGGGATTTTGCTAGGGGTATTTGTGCTAAAAAGAAATGGAATGAGACCCCCCACACCCTTGGACCAAGTTTCTGTTAGAAAAATAGGTCCGCAAAGCAATACAATAAAACAAATGCGGAAAACAAAACACAGAAGATACACAATACAAGAGAGACACAGATTTACGTGGTTCACCCAATGTGGGCTACGTCCACCAGAGAAATTGCCAGGTCCTTCCTTTATTATTATCCAACAAATGAAGGGATACAACCTACAACAAAACTCGCTGTAACTTCCTCTTCTTTCTCTCACAGTCTCCTATCTTAGAATACAATATTCACCATCAACCATAGCTGCAATACATTTCCCTCATAAAAGAGGGTTGCCTTCTAGGGAAAAAAACCCTAACATAATCTCTATCATTAGATCTGTGACCTTATAATGAACGATCCAGATTTACAATGAAATTACAATATACATTTACAAGGCAATTTTTCCTTCGGGGGGGTCGCTTGCCCCCAGACCCCGCAGAGGGGGTACACCCCCTCTGCACTCCCCCGCGTGGAAGAGTGTACATACTTCTGGGGTGTAAATAATTCATGGGGTATAAACACGGCTGAAAGTAAGGACCTCTGAATCAGGAAGATAATAAGGCTCCACAACCAATAGTTTCATCTCAGTCGGACAACTTTTGCTAGGTGTTTTTCCACTAGGAGTCTCAGTAAGTCAAAACAACAATTTTAATTGCTAAGTCATGACATAGGAAAAATGTCATTTTTGTAATTTTGAGCTAATGGGGTAAAGTAAAGATGGATAAAGTTGAGAGAGATGATTCCTAACCTACCCAACCCATGTCCTAAACTTTTCACACCCCCTTACCCACTCACTCACTCATACCCTCACGCCCCCCAAGGGGATTTGTGCCCTCCCTCTTGTAGAAACCTTTGAAATGTGATTTAATTGAGTTGTGGGCCCCTCCCTTTATTAGTGCGCCCTTCCTAGCCCTCCACCTCACCCCTTTTCTTGGTCCCACACCTCACAACTCATTCCACCTCACCAATCCATGCCAAAACCCTAAGTGGTGCGACCCTAAGTGGTGCACCCCCCTCCTTTAGATTCTCTCTTTTGATTGGGTTTTGACGCATGGAAATGATCCAAGAGGGGTCACTTTGCCTCTCAAGTTATAAATAGAACCCCTCCCTCACTCATTTCTACACCATATCTTGAGCTATTGTTATGCTACTGGATTTTCGCTCCATCTCTCTCTCTCTTTAAAGGTGAGAGAGATGATTCCTAACCTACCCAACTCATGTCCTAACCTTTTCACACCCCCTTACCCACTCACTAACTCATACCCTCACGCCCCCCAGGGGGATTTGTGCCCTCCCTCTTGTAGAAACCTTTGAAATGTGATTTAATTGAGTTGTGGGCCCCTCCCTTTATTAGTGCACCCTTCCTAGCCCTCCACCTCACCCCTTTTCTTGGTCCCACACCTCACAACTCATTCCACCTCACCAATCCATGCCAAAACCCTAAGTGGTGTGCCCCCCTCCTTGAGATTATCTCTTTTGATTGGGTTTTGACACATGGAAATGATCCAAGAGGGGTCACTTTGCCTCTCAAGTTATAAATAGAACCCCTCCCTCACTCATTTCTACACCATATCTTGAGCTATTGTTATGCTACTGGATTTTCGCCCCATCTCTCTCTCTCTCTTGTCCATCTTGTTTCCACTCCACTTTGCTCTTGAGAGTGTTGGAGCAATGTGTTGCTACAAGACTCTTAGTTTGGTTAATACAAAGGCTTTGGAGGATTTGAAGCAACAAAGAGTAGTCTTGTTACTTCATGCACATGAGGTGATGTTGTGTCTTATGCATTTTGTGTAGTATTGAGTAGATTTCTTGAGTAAAGTAGTTTACTTGGGTAGGTCAAGCAATAGTATTTTTGTTGACCTAAATATGTTGGGTGGCTAGTGATGTAAAGTAGTTTATGTTGTTGGATTATTCAACTTGTTATCTATTCTTGTACCTCACATTGTATTTCAAGATTGCAGGTTTACCTCTAGGGTGTTGTTGGGATAGCCTCAAGGAAGAGTCTACTCTCAAAGCCCACCTAAACTCCATTGTTTTTCAGATCTGATTTTTCTACTCGTTCATTCCATATTTCAGTTTGCTAACAATCATAGATAGGTCGCTTTAAATCAACTTTTATTTGGATACTTGTATGTGAAATTTTTTTGCTTAAAAACATAATTTTTTCTTGACTTTTGTGTGTTGTGCAGCATTTCTAGCAAGCAATAACTTGTTGGTTTTTGTAGGTGCTTACCAGGTCTAAGGGTTATTGTTGCCCAATTTTGGTCACACAACACCTCAAGGGCTCCTCCTTTGATTGGGTAACAAAACTCACCTTTCTCCTACCTTTTTCTAACATTGTAGCAAGCCCCCGAGAAATTCCCTTGAGGCTTGCATTCTTGTATCTAGTTTCACTCATTGTAAATTTATTTTTGCCTACACCTTGGGTGAGAGATTGGCACTGCCAACCCCCCAAAATCGTGAGGCTAGGGTGTAGTGTTCCTTTTCAACATTTTTTTATTCTTTTTCCCCACTTGTCATTAGGACAAGGTTGTGTGGCTGGGATTGTCTTAGTGATAAGTTAGCTTTTAGATTCCAACCCCCTTTGGCACAAAAAAGGAAGGCTTGCCTCCACCTTCTACCATTGTGAGTGGTTTTGTTGTTTTTGTTTTCCATTTCAAGTATTATTTTTGTGGTTGCCTACACCTTGGATGAGTAGTTGGCAAAGCCAACCCCCAATATAGTATGGCTAGTTTAGTTATGTGCTTTTGATATGCTTATGCTCATATTTTAAAATCATCTAGAAGTAGATCTCACACTCACATAACTAGATCTTAGCTTAAGCCCTTGAGGCATAGATTTACTCTCATGCTTTAAGTCTTTCATATTGCAAGTTAATTTTCATAGCATCTATGTTAATGCAATACACACATGGGTAAATGATGATGTTTTAAGGTAAATCCTTTTTATATGCAATTTCTTGTCCTTTTAAGCACACATTTCTTTTAGCTGAAAGCACACATGGGCATGTGAATGGTGTAGGAATTCAACAAGTCATTATATGTTCTATATGTGATTTACATGCTTTAATCTTATGATCTGGAACAAATCTTTTGAGTTGGATAAAGTTTCGGTTTTGGGATTATTTCACTGTTTTTAGGCAAGTAAAAGTCACCTAAACACTCTTAAACACTTAAAAATACTTAGTCCATAGGCATAATAACTTACTAGACTTAATAGGACACCTTAATTTACCATATTCACCATCTAAAATGGGGTTTGAGGAAGGCAACAGAAGGTGCTAGGCCAGGGACGGTCTCACGGTGCGCAACGTCCTTTCCAGGAGTACTCAGATCTTTAAGGTTGACCTGTGAAGCTAGGGTAGGCCTCGTTGCCTCACTTCTTGAGCATCCAACAACCATTTGGTAATTGGGGGAGGAGAATTTTGGGTTGACACTTATCTAGGAGTAATTCAAAATTTAATAATCTTTGAGTAACTCATTAATTCATTAAGCATTTGGACATCATTTTCTTTATTGGTATATCCAATCATTGTTATCTAAGCAATACTTGCAATCACTCCTCACTTTTAAATTTTACATGCAAGTCTATTTCTTTTTGCTTTGTGGATTAATCACCTAAGTGTCATATTATGTATTGTGGAACACTTATTCTTTAAAGTATGTCTCATTTGTTAGTGTTCTTTATGGTGTGATCCCTCAAGAGGTTGCGCATCTTCGTTGGAGGCACTTTCTTATTGGGTCTTGAGTGTCGTGGTTGCCATTGATAAACAATCCAATAGAGTAAGTGCTATTGGAGCATGCTTGACTTGATGTGTTGATGATCTTCATGCTTTGAACTCATTTAATTCCTGCACATTAAAGCACTTGGTTAATTTGTCTCTTTGTATCTTTTGTATCTTGCAACTCTTAGACTTTCTTGTTGTAACTTTGTATCTTGTTGTATATCTCTTGTTCATAATTGTTGTAGCATCTGTCATTTCGGTTTTCAGTTGTAAGTATTTGTATCTAACATTGTTGTGGAGTAGTTGTACTTATTTGTAATCTTTTATAATAATTGTAATATAAACCCCTCAAACATCAGTTGACCCCTTTGCCCAATCTTAGGCACTAGTCTTAGTTGTCCTAGGAAAAGGCTTGCTTGTCATAAGTAAATCATTGCATTTTCATTGTTGCCTTTGCATCATAGGTTAGTCTTTCCCCCCAACCTTGTAACTAACTAAAACCAACTCTTAGAACATAACGTTAATCACATCTAGTAACTAGGTTCTACCCCCCTTGGCTTCCCTAGGAGTAAGCCTAGAAGGAAGAGGTTCCAATCAAAGTGACAACGTGGGCTGTGAACCTAGGCATTGTGCCTCTAGGGACACACTAAGTGAGCTGGACTTTGCTCACGTTTGCAAGTGTGTATAAGGATGACAACACATACTTTTCTATGTTTTCTTAGTCTTCACAAAATTTCACTATCTGAAACTTCCTAGAAAAAAGTTGTAGTGAAAATCCCAAGAGAACTCCTTTAAAACTAATTCTGGGATGAGTCAAAAACCCTATCTTCCATAGGCTATATCTACAAAATTATAATGAACCGTAACTTGAAATTTTTACCAAATGTACTTGGATATGTATCTTGAGTAATATCTGAATTTTTCTATCTGAAGCGTCTCATAAAAATGTTATAGTGAAAATTCCAAGATGATTTTCTTTAAGCAACAAAACCCTAGGATCGATGCTTTGATACGAAATGTTATGAAACAACGCCTTGAGAATGATAAAAAATCAATGAATAATAGTCCACTTTGAGGGGGAACCTCCTTTTACAATACATTAAATGTACAATATGAGATATGATGAGATAAGATTTTCCTAGTACTAGGTGTCATTGTTATATTAAGAGACAAATGGTACAATTATAGTGAAATGGTGCAATGAAGGGTTCTAGCCTACATACAAATATAACACTAGAAATGTAATAATTCAATATCTAGGACTTAATAAGGGGTTTTATACATAACATGGGGATTTTTATAGAGCTTAACATGGTGTGTTTTACCTACATAAATGAACAATTATATTAACACATAATTCACTTGCTAATAGCCAATGAATTTTTGGTCTACCTGATCACTAGTGCTCAGTAAAATTCTATGTGATTTGGCCATAACCTATTACCATACATTAACACTCAACCCATGAATATGGTCAATTAACTAGAATTGTCATGTCTGAGCATATAATCATGTATATATTTCTAATTTCTCATGCATAAGGCAACTGCCTACAATGCATGTGTGGTCTGTCTAAACCTCCACAACAGTACAAACACAAGCCTTTTTATTGTGCTTTGTTGATTACCTACAACCAACCTTTTATAAATAGGTGCATACTTATAAATTATGGCTCATGGGTAATAATAGCAATGACAATAGAAGAGTGATGCATCTTGCTTATTGTTTGTATATAGATCTTGAATTGGTATGATGAATTAGTTGATTTAATAAAAAGAGTGGTAGATTAGTTGAGTGTTGGGTTTTGAACTTTTAATATAATCAAAGTGTATTAGTTGGTTGGTTTAACACATAGGAGAGTGGGTTGTCTCCATTGTTAAGAATTGGTCTCGACACCAGAAGAAAATAACCCAAGCCTTGAAACTAGATGGATAGAGATATGCATTCATGCTTATGGTGAGTGGAATCTCAAGATGGAAGATCTCAACCTAGTTGTAATTTTAGAGACATCAAAACTTTAATTCCACGGAAGATTTGTATTGGTGAGATTTATAGATAAGTGTTTTTTGGAAATGTGGTACAAATGGACATTTAAGAATGATTGTAGATCTAAAAATGTCGACAAAGGTAAGGCATTTGATGATGCCCCTTTGCAAAAATAAAGTCCTTCATAGAAGAAAAAAGGGATGTACACTTGCTCTTCAAGTACATATTTAGATCATGATGTATGGTTGATCAACTTAGATCCTTCTTTTCATATGACTCCTCATAGGGAGTGGTTTTGGAAATATGAAAAATATGATGGAGGTGACGTCTTCTTAGGATATGACTTGACAACTAAGATCATAGGATGTGGAAGGGTCAGGCTTAAGCTTAAATACAAAAGGGTTAAAACCATCCCTAGGGATTTTCATATTCCAAGTTTGGTAGAAATTTGATCTTTGTAAGTAACATGAGTGATGCAAGTATGTACGTGATATTTGAAAAATATAGTTGCAAGATGGTTCAAGGAGCAATGATGTTATCCACGAGATTTCACATTGGAATACTATACAAGCTTTGAGAAGGTGTTATAAATGATGGATTTAATAGTTATATTGTTCATACAGTGAGCAATAAAACATACATAACCCCTATGTTTCATGAAGAGTAGAGAATCAACTTTGACATAAAAAATTGGGACATATTGGAGATAAGGGGATTCAAGCTTTGCATACTAAAGGTATGGTCGAATGAATTTTTGTTTGCCCCTTAGAATTTTGTGTATTTGGTAAACATAATCAGGAAAAGTTCCCATTTGGTTCTACAATAGTAGATGTGATTTTTCCATTGATACATAATGATGTGTTTGGACTTGTGCATGTTCCATCATTGGGAAAATATATGTATTATGGTTCTTTTATAGATGTTTTCTCGAGGAAAACATGGATATATTTCCTTGGGAAATAATTTGAGGTATTTGGTAAATTCAAATAGTTTAAGGATATTGTATAAAACTAGATAGAGAAGAAGATAATGTATTGAGGGCAAATAATGGTGGATAATTTTTCTCAAATGAAATTGAGTAGATTTGTAAGAGGTGTGAAATACCAAGACAAAATATGCCTCTCTATACACCTCAATTGAATGGATTTGTAGAGAGAATGAACAAGATGTTGATGGAAAAATCAAGAAGTATGCTCATTAATGCATACTTAGAGCAAGAATTCTAGGTAGAGGTGGTACAAACTACATGCTACTTGATTAATCAATTGCCTACATAAGCTCTTATTGATAGAACTCTACATGAGGTAGGGATTGGCATGAAGCCATCTATTGAACATCTTAGAGTTTTTAATTGTGATGCTTACGTGCATGTACCAAATGAAAAAGGGGGTTAATATGGGCTATAAAGTACAAAAACCTATATTGACTGGAATAAGAGTGGTGTAAAAGGCTATAAGCTTTGGAACCTAGAAATAAAGAAGATTGTTTATACTTGTGATGTAATATTTAGAGAAGTTAAAAAGAAGAACAACCAAGAGAGGAAGAACCCAAAAAGATTCATTTTGATTTGGATCATGGTCAACCTAACTCAATGGAAGAATATGAACCAAACGAGGAAGAACCTTAGTCCCTAGATTTGAGGAGATCGGTTTGAGAAAGAAGGAAATGAAGAAGGTCTAGTCCCCATTATTTATGTTCTAATTTTGTTTCATCTACGACTAGTGATTATCCTAAAAATGTAATGGATGCACTTGATACAAAATAAAGTAAATCATGGAAGAAGACCATGGATGAAATGAAGGTCTTGGAAAAACAATGTGGCATGCGTTTGGTTAAGTTGTCAATTGGAAGAAAACCAATTGGTAGAAAATTGTCATTCAAGACGTTCAATGGAGAAGGTAAAGTGGATAAGTATAAATCTTTCTTGGTAGCAAATAAATATTCCGAGGTGGAGGGAATTAATTTTGGTTGGATCTTCTCTCCCATTGCTAAGTTAAATTCCATTAGATTTTTTTTTCTATCGTCGCTTCTTTGATCTTGAAGTAGAATAGATTGATGTGAAAACAACATTCCTACATGGGGATCTTGAAGAAGAAATCTATTTGTCAAAATCAAAAAGTTTTACAGTGAAAAGAAAGGAGGACCCGATTTGCAAGTTGAACAAGTCCCTTTATGGCTTGAATATGTGGTATCAAAAGTTTGAAACTTATGTATTGGGACTTGTATTTTCATGAAGCAAATATAATCATTATGTGTATATCAGACAAGTTGGTAATCAATTTGTTATTTTGGTATAATATGTTGATGATATGTTGTTAATTGGAAACAACAAGGAGCTTATAAAGGATGTTAGGTATCGATAATCATCTCAATTTGATATGAAGGATCTTGGTGTTACAAATTTGATTTTGGGCATGAAAATTAAATGGGATTATTTAAACATGAAACTATAGTTGAATAAAAGGAAATATGTTGAGACGATATTGCATAGGTTTAGAATGCGTGAATGCAAACCTATTAATACTCCTATTTCTATTGGCTTAAATTCATATGTAGAACAATTCCTAAATACAAAACAAGAGGATGTTGAGGACATGTCTCAACTTCCTTATGCAAGTGTTGTGGGAAGTTTAATGTGTGTTATGGTCTACAATAGACTACAAATTGCCCATGCAATGCGATTTCTAAATATATATGTGTCTAACCCAGGGAAGGAACATTGGACTATTGTAAACAGAGTTTTCATATATTTGCATGGCACTTCAAATTGTGTAATCTACTAACAAGGAAGTCCTAGACCAACCATAGTATGGAATTTACAAGGTTTTGTGATGTGGACTAGGTTGGAGATCTTGATCATCGAAAATTTACAGGTGGTTAATATGTGTTTAACCTATTTTGAGGAGCAATTAGCTACCAGAGCAAGAGGTAATTTATAGTTTCACTCTCAACAACAAAATTTGAGTACATGACAACCACTCATGTGAGTAAGCAAGTTGTATGGTTATAGAGACTATGTTTAGATGTTGGTTTCCTATAGAAAGATGCAAGGATATATTGTTATAGTGAAAGTGTAATATTTTTGGCAAAGAATCTTGTTTATCATGCTAAGACAACGGATATTAATGTGTAGTGTCATTTATTAGAAACATGGTTGAAGGTAGTAAGGTGTTGTTGGAGAAGGTTGATACCATGAATAATATTGTAGACTCATTGATGAAGTACGTGGGTACTAAGAATTTCTATTGGTATAGGAAATCAATGGGCATAACTACCCTACATAGTTGATTTTATATATGCACGACTCCCCAATGAAAAGTATTCAACTAGTGGGAGATTGTTGGATATGTGTAGAATTTGTTTTTAGGTTTTAGATGGTTTTTAACCCATGGTTTTATACATGTTGTATTATGTTACTACTTAGCATATTAGGGATGAATGATGATACACATAATACATGTATATTGTATTATGAACTATTTTTTTAATATAATGAGAAAGACATGAAACTCTATTTTACTAGCTTTCTCAGTTTAAGTTTTCCATGGTAAATCACTTATGCAACATATATGTACTATTTTGTTTTTCTTAAGAACTTGGTAACATTGTTTCTCTTGCATAAGTTTATTGATTCTTATTTTTCTACTTAGACATCAAATAACCCAATATATAAACTTAGAGATCATGAGTTATTGAATCACTAAGTAGATACAATGTTTCAACATTCAAATAATATGCAATATAAAATCTATTAAATATTGGTAATATATCAAAATAACCCTTAGTTAATACAACCTGAGTGGGCCTAATGGTTAAGAACATGTGTTTACTCATAAGAGGTCACAAGTTTAAATCTAGAGGGGGGTAGGGTATGTATACCTCTGTAGACTTTACCAGTCAAATCACTAGGCAAAGGGGGTCCCTTGTCCCACAAACAAGGGGGTCTCTTACACCAATTTGGTGTCTAGCTTGGCTGTGACCTTAAAAATATATTAGTATTATTATTATTATTATATTGTGAAATTTTTTGGAAGCTATAACTGGAAATATTGAATTCCGAGAGTAAAAGTTGATGTTCTCCTTTATATTTCTTTTCCTATCCTTCTACTTAAATTTTTAACATTACCATTAATAATTCTAAGATGTTTGAGAGGTTCAAATTTTTCCATCGCAATGCATGAGGCACATCCTCAAGTTGGAAGATTATCTGCTATGTATCTCTTGGGTTTTGTCAAATGTCTAAGAGGTTAGATTAAGACCACAACAATGTTTAAGAGAACTATACACCTAATATAAGTTAAACCATTCAGTACCCTGGTGATGGTATATGATATGGATAATGTTAATTTAGTGGTAATTTGAAATATCAGTGTATGTTAAAGTTCAATCTCAATGGGAAGGGTGATCATACACATCTTTTAGAGAATTTCATTGTTTGTATCATTAAAGAGAATAATCCCATCCTAGAACAAAGAATGCATACTAGTATTTTACATTGTCTCTCTATAACTGGCTTGTGTTGGCCACAATGTTCAAACTTGAACTCGGTGCATTTTTAGTTGAGAGATTGATGGCGATTCCAGTGAATTCAAATATTAAAAGTGAAATACAATATACTTAAGTAAATCGGGAGGTTTGTAGCCAGAGTGGTCAATTAACTGAATGGATGACATTATGAAGATTCCAGTGATTATGTTGTCTAAGAGATCCAAGTTTGATACTAGGATTAGTGGCACACATTGATATGAATGGCTATCTACTTTCACTTCCTGGCCTTAATGCCATCCCTTCTTTTCTAGAAGAGTAAAAAAATATATTTCTTTTCCCTTATCACCAAGAAAATGGTCAATATGAATGGTAGAGGACAACCATGTTGAGTCATTATTTGGAAAAGGACATAAACAACTTAAAGTTAGAAAGTATACAATAAGTTTCTATTGTGATCTTGTCCTTGCAATTGGTCAATTTATTTGGAAGAAGATGGTCTTTAAGTGAATCTATGGTTTTTTGTATATAATCCCTTTAGCTTCCAGTGATTTTTCCAATGAAACAAAGAATGCCTCTTTGAAGGACCATCTGATTGAATACTCTTTGGCATATTTATCCAAATTTATAATTTGGAAGAACTAGGAACTTAAAACTGTAAATATGAAAGAGGCTCTCAAGAAAGGTTGAATAAAGAATGACCATAATGATTCTGGTAATGCCATGTGTGCAGTCATTTAATCACCAATCATTTTGTAGTGAATACCTTAACTAAGATCTATCTCAACATAGATGCAAGTGTATGTGCACAATCCTACTATAGCTATCTCAAGATCTAATTTCATTTTAGTGCCCAAAGAATTCCCAATATCCTAATTTTTTTATAAATACTAGAAATGTAATGACAAATTGGGAAGGCAAACCCCAACTAGCATTCAAGTAATTGACATAGATTTAGGATCAAATTTTGGGAACCAAGGAGTTATAAAAGGTCCCACACTTCCTCAAAAGAAAGGACCCTCCTCAAACACTTTCTGATTATCAACATGATCATAATACAAAGAATTAAAAAAACCTTTAGAACAAAGAGAGATATCACAATTCTTTATCCAATTCAAGTGAATCCATAAGCATAAAGCTAATGTAGGAGACCAATATCCATTAGATCGACAAATAACCACATCATTCTCAAATATTAAATGTAGATGGGAACCTTTGACATTGAAATCTCCTACATCGACACTACATCAACATGCTCCACAATATAGGCACTAGGAATAAGAGAAGGCTTCAAAGCATTTGGAAAGGTTGAGTTGTTTTTTACGACATCTTGAAAACACACAGGTTTTGAAGTTAAAGGAAACATAATGCCTGCCACTCCTCTATGCAATCACCGTGGAAAACTAAGACTTTAATCTTTGCAAATATGATAATTAAATAATTGGGATAGATCCTCCAATTATTTACCCTTGTAAAAGAAGGCGTTGCTAGGAAACATGAATCCCCAAGCTATACTCCAATTTATGCTTTAAATTCATCAAATAGCTAGGAGAATTCACCCACATGCATAAGGTTTTCACAGAAAGAGACTTGATCATAATTTGAAATTTTGTCTTTGTATCAAGGCCTATAGCAAAAAATTGTCATTTAGGGCTTTCTTGAGACACATGATATGCAAGATGTTGGCCCCTTTGTTTTTAGGAAGAGTTGTCAAAGGATGAACATACAACAAAATGCAACAACAAAGCATAGAGATCAACACAAGGGACATGGAAAATACATAAAGGGACGTGGTAGAAGTTGACTGCCAATGGCTACGAGTTGAGGAAAGTAATAAAATATTTGACTTGGGTAATGGATTCACACAATCATCCTTATCCCATTTTGTAACCAACATGACACTTGACATGGTCAACCATAAAAACTATTATTGTATAAAATCCATTTGAGACTAAGGAAAAGGGGTTGGTTAGTTGGTTGGTCATGATAGGGATGTTAGTGGGTTGATCAGAGCTTGCATCGTTAGTCTATTAGTCCGCTAGTTATATTGGGCACGATGATCTCTGTTTTCTAAGTATGTTCGATAAGTTATCACATAACTATATTGTAAGATAATGGAAGATATGAGTAAATCAATGTTTTGCCCCCCTTTAAAAATGTAAGCATCCTATCCCTTATGCATGTCCAATGGAGTTGCATTACTTTAATGTTTACTTATACATTCTGGTTATTATATGTTTAATTTATGACAATGGTCTAGTTCTTTAGTTCTTTTACTTATTAATGCAGTTCACAAGGAAAGAATGAAGGTGTGTTAGGATAATGGTATCTATAATGTGTCTCCCCATCTTTCTAAAGTCTTAGTTGTGCTTTAGGTGAGACATTCTCCCCTTTAGGAAGACTGAAAATGCTAGCACATCTAGATTACAATGGAGTTTTTGCTAGTCCCTTGTGAGAACCTTGGTCTCTATTTATCCCAATACAAGCATTTTGTCAAACACTTGCCATGCATTCTCTATTTCACTTCTATGCTTCCGACCTCCAATGCCAAAATAAAGTGCCAATGAAAACCACTGGCATTTAAGTGTTTCGTCAAACACTTGATGAGTATTCGTTGGCACTTTGGTACCTATAATCAAATGTCAAATCACTAGCTCTAAGTCTAAGTAGAGGTCGTGAGATTCAAAACAACGAAGTTTGGTGGTTGTGCCCCAATGCGATCATAACATGGCCAAGCATGGCAATATAGTAAATGCCACCTCTTCTCTCTTACAATGAAAATGCATTCCAATAAATATCAATTGGTGTATCATCTTTAAAGACATGGTTGCCAATGAATCCATCAATGGACAAGGAGACTATGAATCACATTCTCTAATATATGTTAAAGGACACTACCACTCTGAACTATTCATTAGATAGTGGAGGAAACCACACCCTAAATAAATCCTATTAGCCTAATTTAAAAGGTCCTTCCCTTCCTTATCCACAACCATTGAATCCATATGTGCCTTGAGAAACAAGTCTTTGTTTACCCCAAGTGATCGATGATAATTACCAAAAATGATTTACAATAATTGTAGTAAAAGATAAATATTAACCCAACAAATTAGAAAATAATCTACATTAGTTGTAGTAAAAGTTAAAATATCAACCCAACAAATTAGAAAGGTTATTGTTAGAAACGTAGATATAGACATATGATGTTAGTATTCGAAAAACAATGTTATACTTATTACATTAATTTGGATTTATATTTAATTGATAAAGTTATTGGAGAGACAACAACTAATCAAAATCTTGATAGCAATTCTCATATACATATGGTTATGTTTGATGGATAGTTTACTTACGGGTGTCAATTATCAACGTAGAGGAGGAATTGGGCCTACAACATGCAACTTATGTCTCAATGATGAAGACTCCACTGATCATATTTTTATTCATTGTGATATTTCTAAATTTATTTGGAAATAGGTCTTTTCTTATTTGATGATTTATGATGAGTGGGGAGAAAAGGGATTGGAAGATAATCTCCATAAATGGTTTATTAAATATCCAAGGTTGAGACATATTCCTTTCCTTGTGATTTGGGGTATTTGGAAGTACCAGAATAAGATGTTATTCGAGAATTGGGCTAGACAAGATTCAACCATAGCAAAAAAAATTATTCTGTTTATCCAGGAATTTCATGATGAGACAAAGCCTCACAATTTGGATTATATCCTCAGTCCAGTATATTTTGATGATTCACCTATTGGGTTCTTCGATGGTGCTGCTATAGGAAATAGTTGTGGTATTAGTATATGCCTTAAATTAAGAAACGACCACATTTTCAAAGCATGATTTGTAGGAGGAGAAGGGAATAATATGAAAGCTGAGCTCCTAGGATTATGTGGACTATTACATCTTGCTTCTCTGCTATCTTTGACCAGTTTGATGGTTGCTGAACATTCAAAATCAACTATAGATTGGATAAAAGGTGAAACAAAACTGAATTGTTTATATCTTAGTCCCTGGCAAGAGAGGATCAGAAAACTACAAGACAAATTTGAAAGACTCACCTTCATGCATGTTCACAGAAATTTCAACTATGTTGCTGATCAACTTTCCAAAAAAGCCTTGAATTGTCCTCCCAGGTGGTTTTTTATTGAGGAGCTGGTTGAAGGAGCAGTTGCTCATGCCGACAGAATCCCTATGTATTAGATACATGCTGTAGTTTTGGTCATAGTATTTTAGGCCACATCTATGTTTTGATGGAACTAATGTAAATATGTGGAAAATAATGCATAAATTCTGGATGTTTTAATTTTTTGTGACGAAGATAAGTATAGAAGAACTCATGGACTTTTCTTTAATCTGTTTTGAGGAATATAGGGACAAAACACAAAATAAACATACCATGTATTTTTGAAAGTTTGAATAACAGTGAAACTGATGTTTCTGCGTGAAAAAAATACACTACTTGCTTAGGTTGGGTAGGAATAGTGCAATCAAGCGGCAATATAAAATAAATTTCCACCCTCGTAGTGATTAGCTATTTGATGTAAATCTACAATGTGTGCAGTTATGATCGTAATTGTAAAATATGTAATCGATGGCAACAACGACAATTCTCCTGAGAAAGCTTTGCAAGCAAACGTTAATGACAGACGCAGTCCGCATTCTGCATCAAACCACACACCCTCTTGACTCTCAGACATATGCCTGTCTCTTGCAGGCGTGCATTAAGAAGAAAGGTTTATCAGAGGGCAAATTGGTTCACGAACACATGAAGGAAACGACCGGATTATTTTCTCCAAACACATTATTCCTGGGGAATGCACTCCTCAACATGTATGTCAAGTGCGGGAGTGTGGCAGACGGTCGCAGGGTTTTTGAGTCCATGGCCGAACGAGACGTGTACTCATGGACTATGATGATTGCGGCCTACTCAAAGCAGGCTTGCGCTGAGGAGGCCTTGGCACTCTTTCATCGAATGCAACGATGTGGTGTCCCACCCAATCATTTCACCTTCTCCAGCGTTCTCCCAGCGTGTGCCAAGCTGGGAGCTCTGGAGCAGGGCGTGGGGATCCATGAACAGATAATTAAAAGTGGGTTTCAATCTGATGTCTGCGTAGAGAATGCTCTGGTAGATATGTATGCAAAGTGTGGAAGTTTGGAGAAAGCACGCGATATATTTGACAAAATGTCACCAAGAAGAAATGCCGTTTCCTGGACTGCCATGATTGCAGGATATGCGCAGAATAGGCATGTCGACGAGGCCTTGAAGCTATTTGAGAAAATGCCTGATCCAGGTGTCTGCTCCTGGACTGCCATGATTACAGCTTACTCCAAGCATGGCCTTGCGGAGGAAGCCTTGAGAATGTTTCATAGAATGCAAAAAACTGGTATCCAGCCCAATCAGTTCACTTACGCCAGTGTTCTCTCAGCATGTGCCAACTTGGCAGCACTGAAAGAAGGAACAGAGATCCATGAGGATGTAATTAGAAATGGGTTTCAGTCTGACGTGTTTGTGGGAAGTGGCCTTGTGGATATGTATGCAAAATGTTACAGAATAGAAAAGGCTCGCTATTTATTTGACAGAATGCGTCCCTGTGACATGATCTCATGGAATACAATGATTGCAGGATATGTACAGAATGGGGACATTGAGGAAGCTCTGAGTCTCTTTCTTGAAATGCCAAAACAGGACGTGGCCTCTTGGACAACACTGATCTCAGGATATGCACAATATGGGCAAGGTGCACAAGCCCTTGAGCTATTTCAACAAATGCAAGGGGTAGGAGTGAAGCCAGACCTGAAGACATTTGCCAGTGTCCTCTCAGCATGTGCTGATTTGGCAGCTGTGGAACAGGGCATGGAGATTCACAAAGAAATCATCATAAGTGGATTTCAAATTGATGCCCTCTCTGTGCAAAATGCTCTTCTGGACATGTATGCAAAATGCGGGATCATTGAGAAGGCGCGTGATGTATTTGACAAAATGCATAAGCGAGATGTGGTTTCATGGAACACGATAATTGCAGGAAATGCCATGCACGGCTATGGAAAGGGTGCCCTTCAACTGTTTGATCAAATGCAGAACTTAGGTATAGAGCCAAACCATGTCACCTTACTTGGTGTTTTGTCTGCGTGCTGCCATGCGGGCCTAGTGGCCGAGGGCAGACAATATTTTGATTGCATGAGTCAGAATTATAATGTCACACCTAGAATGGAGCATTATGTCTGCATGGTTGATCTTCTTGGCCGGGCTGGGTACCTTGATGAGGCAGAAGAGCTTATCAGCAAAATGCCAACAAAACCTAATGCTACTGTCTGGAGATGCTTGCTTGGTGCCTGTCGAATACACAATAAAACAAGCCTAGGAGCACACATAGCAGAATGCCTTTTTGATCTGAACCCTACGGATGCTGCACCTTATGTACTGCTGTCAAACATTTATGCTGAAGCTGGGAGGTGGGGTGACACTGAAAGCGTGAGGAGAATGATGAAAGACAAGCGGGTGAAAAAATCACCTGGATGCAGTTGGATTGAGGTCAACAAACAGGTGTATGTTTTCCTCGGAGGAGACAGCTAACATTTACAATGCAGATGTGAAGTTATAGAGCTTGTGCAGGGACATGAAAGCAACAAGGTATTCGAACATAACGTGGAGTAGTAAAAATGACAAATTCTTTGCAACCATAGTGAAAAGCATGTGATTGCATTTGGGCTCATGGACATCGTCCTTGGGACAACCATTTATAGGGAGACTGACACTCTGCCACGAGTTCATTACCAAGACTGTTGCCTCAGAATGTTTGCCATTAACATAATTGCCAGGATGGCTGTGTTTTTCTGTGGTTTATTGCTGATTTGCAGTGAAACGAGCTTCAAACATGTACAGGCTTAATAACAAAGCTCTTTGTATGATCATCAGACATTATTGCAATGTGCACCATTAACATAATTTCCAGGATGGCTGTGTTATTCTATGGTTTATTGCTGATTTGAAGTGAAATGAGCTGTTGACACATCCAGGATTAATACCAGAGCTCTTCGCATAATCATCTTTTCGTTCCTAGCCAAATACAAGGTAATTTGGTTTTTGTCTTATTCAAGCATCGTGTTCCAAGTATTACTGAACCTACCTGTAGAAGAGAAAGTAACAAAAGAATAAACAGAGAACAAAAACAGGTGTTAAAATAACAGGGGAGAACTACTCTGTTTAATAGTACACAGAAAAGAGAGCAAAATATCTATTAACAAAGTATGTATATACAACTCCAGCTATGTGAATCATAGATGAAAAACAATCCAGAATATTGTGAAAAAATACGATTCCAACTACAAAACAGTAAATCGCCACCCAAAAATGACAATTTTTCCACCAAAATTGATGAGATTGTGAAAAAAAAGGTCAATATAAGCCCAAAATTTGATTTTTTGGGTCATTTTTCTGACTTTATTTTCTGTTGGAAGCTATAACTGGCAATATTGAATTCTGAAAGTAAAAGTTGATGTTCTCCTTTATCTTTCTTTTCCTATCCTTTTATTTAAATTTTTAACATTACCTTTAATAATTCTAAGATGTTTGAGAGGTTCCAATTTTATTCCACCGCAATGTATGAGGTGTATCCTCTGGGAGATTATCTGATATGTATCTCTTGGGTTTTGTCAAATGTCTAAGAGGTCAGATTGAGACTACAGTAGTGTTTAAGAGAACTGCATACCTAATATAAGTTAAACCATACAGTGCCCTGGTGATGATATATGATATGGCTGATGTTAATCCAGTGGTAATTTGAAATATCGCTGCATGTTCAAGTTCAATCTCAATGGGAAGGGTGATCATACGCATCTTTAAGAAAATTTCATTGTTTGTATCATTAAAGAGAATGATCCCATCCTAGAACAGAGAATGCATACTAGTATTTTACATTGTCTCTCTATAACTGGCTTGTGCTGGCCACAATGTTCAAACTTGAACTCGGTGCAATTTTAGTTGAGAGATTGATGGTGATTCCAGTGAATTCGGATATTAAAAGTTAAATACAATATACTTAAGAACAAGAAAGGGACTTTGCCGAAGCTCAGAACAAGAACCCTAGCATTAGTACAGAAGGCTGGTTGGGAAGGTACATCTTTATTGATGTGCACGAGATTTTATTTGCAGGAGTTCATCAGGAGTTGTACGAGTGGTTAGCCAGACTAGCAGACACTCAGTTTGAAATCAGATCTAGACCTCCTGTGGTTTGGACATAGGTGCTGATTAAGAAAGTCAAGAAAGTTGATAACGCTGTGTCAAAGGCAGTGGATCTCTGGTTTGACAACACTATTGGAGGGTACATAACTGAATTTGCTATTGACAGAGTTGAATCATATAGTCAAGCAGAGAGGTATTTCTTCAAGGTACCTAGAGGAAAGTTTTTATACTATTTGAAGTTGAAGATCAAGATGCTATTGCATGAGAAGAATATCTTGAAGATACAGTAATCAGTTGGATTTTAAAGCTAATGCTCAAAAATTCAGACAACAATAGTGACACAGAGACTGGACACACACGCAGTGGGAGATCATTCAGAAAGATTCCTCTTACGAACCTGTTTAAGTAGAGTTACGGGCCATTAACACAAGACGAATGATTCTATAGTGGAGACGAAGCAGAGCAATCAGACGAAGGGTATTCAGAGTTCACAAGGGCAGAGGAAGTAGAGACTGAAGTAAGGGCCAGTAGTTAGGGTTTGTTGGTACATTGTTAGAGTTGAACCTTGGGTTTGCCCCTGTGCGAACAAATGGTTCCATTGCCGGGAGTGGTCAATTAACTGAATGAATGACATTCTGAAGAGTCCATTGATTCTGTTGTCTAAGAGAGCCAAGTTTGATACTAGGATTAGTGGCACACATTGATATGAATTGCTATCTACTTTCACTTCCTGGCCTTGATGCCATCCCTGCTTTTCTAGAAGAGTAAAAAAATATATTGCTTTTCCCTTATCACTAAGAAAATGGTCAATATGTGTTGAAATAATGTAACTGCAAAGAGTATTCTTATTATTATTGTTATTTTATTCATAGGATTAATCCCCATTGTGGATTAATCATGTCGGTAATTGTATTAGGACCAAATCCCCTTTTGCGGATTGGTCAACAGACAATTGAAATAGGCAGGATAAGAAGTCGGCCCCAACAGTTATTATTGAGATCCAGAAATATAATAAAGGTGGGTTTACCCACCTAGAGTGAGAGGTCGTCCTGCCAGTGAAGACCCTTCACACGTGCCAGTCTTGTATATTTAGAGAGGCTAGCACCTCACTTTATCACACAACTCACTTGCTCATTCTTAAGAGGCAAGTTGCAACTTACCAGTTGGAGAGAGGGAGAAGAGTGGCACATCTTTTGGAGATGACTATCTGTATTGGTTTGAGTTATCTCTTGACATTGTATTGACAATTTATGATAAGGAAGTTTTTGCTGGGTTTTTTTCCCCTAGAGGGTTTCCCAGGATAAATGTTGTGTCTCTTGTGAATGTGTATTTCTCAGTGATCTTGTTCTTATGTTGCTCTTATCTATTGAAATGCAAAGAACTATAATAATGGCTAAACATTAACATGGTATCATAACCAACCTGAAGGAAGCATATTTCGCAAGAGAAAAACTCACTGTTGCAATACCTGCAAATTAGGGTTTTTCAAAAGTGAATCTTTTCAGCCCTAAAACTATCTAGAAAGTTGCGCTTTCCTCTAAGGATCAATTTGGCATCATCAGTGCACCTTTTCAATGGCTACATCTCCCGGAAAGTGAAACCCTAGTTTCACAAAGTACCAGAAAACCAGAGTACCAAAAGTACCAGAGTACCAGAAGTACCAGAAAACCAGAAGCACCAGTCCAGAAATCCGCAGATCAAGTTTGAGGGGGTAAAAGTTGGATTTTCAAAATTCTGACTACACCAACATACTCGCCTCAGCTCAGCGCATCTTTCCCTGGATCAGAATTTCAAAATTTGAAGTTTGAAAAATTAGGGTTTCCTCATAAAACCCTAAGTTGCAGTTGCAGTTGCAGTACCAATTGCAGTTGCAGTCGTAGAACCAGTTGCAATCACCCTTGAAGTTTTTTTAAGAGTTGGCAATGATTACTGCTGCTATCAGATGAAGCCACTACCTGCAAATGCTATCAGAGGTATGTACTTACATATGTTTAATGGTTAAACCCTAAAGAGTATTTGCAGGAGAAGGGATCTCTTGCCATAGATCCAGAAGGATCTCAAGATCCAACACATTCAGAGGAA
>ML786850.1:288204-322425 GCA_009831015.1 Picea engelmannii
CAACTGCAGCTTCCTTCAAACTTGTGCACTAGATGAGTATACAAATGAAGTGCTGGCTTCCTTTATTTATACAAACTGACAGGTGTTGAAAATGTGTCTCTTCATTGGGCAGGGCCGACTTGTCTTCTTAGTGGTTAAAACCACTATAATTAGCATGGGGGGCGACTTCTCAATTTGCATAATACAATTACGGTTTGACCAATCCACAAAAGGGAATTTGGTCAATTACAATGCCCGGCATGATCAATCCACAAAAGGGGATTTGATTTATAAATAAATGACTCAAATAATAATAATAATAATAATAATAATAATAATACTTTTTGCAGTTACAATATTTCAACACTCCCCCTTAACAAGAAGGGTATTCTACAACATCATCAGGAGAGAGAGAGGGCAACAACATCAACAACATATGAAACACTGACTGACATATCTATAAATCATCAGAAGTTTTAATCATCATCATTGTTCACAACATGGAGCTGGAGTAGCATCATCATCCTCATCAACACGAGGCTAAAGTAATATCATCATCATCTTTAGCGTGAGGCTAAAGTAATATCATCAACATATTTAGCATGAGGCTAAAGTAACATCATCATCTTCAACATTAAGGCTGAAATATCATCATCATCATCATCTTCAACGAGAAGCTGAAGTGGCATCATCATCATCATCTTCAACAAGAAGCTGAAGTGGCATCATCATCATCTGCATCAACATGGATTAGTATAACATTAATACATCATCATCAATAACAACACAAGGCTGATAAAACATCAACAACAACAATATCACAGCACAAAGGTTGGATCATTATCAACAACAACAACAACATCACAACTCAAAGGCTGGAGTATCATCAACATCAGTACTGGGTTGGAAATATTTAGCACGAAGCTAGCATCTCAACAACATCAACACGAAGATGGAAATCTTCAGCATGAAGTTGGCATCTTAACAACATCAGCACGAAGCTGAAAATCTTCAGCATGAAGCTGGCATCTCGACAACATCAGCACGAAGCTGGAAATATTCAGCATGAAGTTGACATCTCAACAACATCAGCACGAAGCTGGAAATATTTAGCATGAAGCTGGTATCTCAACAACATCATCACAAAGCTGGAAATCTTCAACACTAGGCTGGCATCGCAACAACATCAGCACGAAGTTGGAAATATTCAGCACTAGGTTGGCATCACAACACGAGGCTAGCATCACAACAACATTAGTACGAAGCTGGAAATCGTCAGCACTAGGCTGGCATCACAACACGAGGCTAGCATCAACACCACTCCCCCTTTTGAGGGAGGTCCTTTTGGACTACACCAAGCTTATATCGAAAGTGCTCAAACTTTACACGAGATAGAAGTTTGGTCAACACATCCACAACATGTTCATTCGTGCTAACATACTGGAGATTTATTGCTCCTCTCTGCAACATATCATGAATGAAGTGATATCAGATCTCTATGTGCTTCGACTCATCATGGAATACATCATCTCTATACAACTCTGATTATCACATAGGATCATGGTGGCTTCCATCTCCAGATCAAATAGATATGCCAACAACATTTGAAGCCATATGGCTTCACAACTAGCAGAACATGCAACATTGCATTCCACTTATGCCATGCTCGGAGCAATGTTGAATTGCTCCCTACTTTGCCATGAAGTCATGGCTGAACTCATACTGAAACAACATCCTGAAGTGCTCTTTCTATCAGAAAAAGTTCTAGCTTAATTTGAATCAGTATATCCACGCAATCTGAAGTCATAATCTCCATTATAAATGAGACCAAAATCCAACGTACCCTTAAGGTATCTCATCATATGTTTTGCAGCAACAATGTGAAAAATTATGGGTTCTACCGGATACTGACTCAAGGAAAAACATATATATGGACTGGTATTCGTCAAATACATCACCGGACCAATAATTTGTCTGTACATAGTAACATCAACCAATTATGACGAGGTATCTATGAGGAGATTCAACATTGTTTCCATGGGTGTGTACATGGATTTACATTCCAATATGTCAAACCTTTTCATTATTTCAACTGCATACTTCCCTTGGTTAAGGAAGATCTTCTTTGGGCTTTGCCAAACCTCGAGACCTAGGAAATAGTGTATTAGGTCTTTTATCAAACTCTGTAGCGAGCTTCTTCTTCAATTTGTGATGAGTTTTTCTTCATCTTGTCAAGAATACATCATTTACATATCAACATCACTAGCTCATCATTCATAACCTTGAGGTGAAGGTTAGAATCAACTTTACTCTTGGTAAAGCCCAAGCTCTTCAAGAAACTGTCAATTCTGCCATATCAAGCTCTAGGAGTTTGCTTCAACACATACAAAGCTTCCTTTAATCGACAGACATGAGTCTTTCTATCTTCAATCTTCAAATCAAACTTTCTCATTACATTGTACCAATCTGGTACACTTGCTCAGCTGCAACTTAATTTGCACAATCATGTGCTAGCTCTATGTGCTCTCTACAAAGCACTATCTATCTCACTGCTTGATAGTATGCCCTCTCCTCTTTCTGCAACTGTTCCTTCTGGAAATGGGACTCTGCACCTGCACCTGCTTTAAATTTGAGAATGTCTGCTCTATTCTCACTGTGACTGCTGAAATCTGGGAGTAACTCCTCTACTCCATCATGGCAACAACTTCATCTGAAACTGAGAATGGCTCAATAATTGATACTGAAGATAGCTATTATTCTTTCATGGAGGTAACACTATCTTTTATTGTAGTCATGTCTCCATGACCCAACTAATGCATTGCACCAACTACCACTCAATTTTAAATATAGGGATTACTCCCCCTGCATCTCATATTATATATGAATCATGGTTGTTCTGGTTGTCTTCATAAATACTGGAACTATTTCTTCAATAAGTGTCTCGTCATAGTTTTCTCCCTTTTGCTGGGAGAATATTTTGGACACACATCAATGCTTGTACATCTACAACATGCTTGATATGTATAGATCAATCTTGGAAGTCAATACTGACTTCTCTTCTAGTCTCATGGTAGGATCCATATCCTAGTCTTTCTGATTGGATTCCTTCTCTATTACTGAAACAAGGGAATCTTCCAGGAGATTTCATATCTCCTCTGAAGCTACGATCTAGTCTTCTCATGGCATCTGTCTCCCAGTCCTGGAAGTTGTCTCTTCATCTGATCCTCTTTGAGATCAAGCTTACTCTCGATTTCTCCTGAGTCTACAAGGACTTCATCATCTCTTATGGGGTATACTTTGTGTTGAATACCAAGTCTAAATATGAAAAGTTGAGTCAGACTTCAAGTGAATTATGCTTCCTGCCAAGGTGGCTTCATTATTCTTTGAACAAGTCTACTGTGAGTTCTTGTTCTAATGTTCGGTCATCTTTGGAGCCTTATGTTCCTTACAATCAATCTCCATATGAGATACTCTGGATCTCAAAAGATAACATCTTCTTCATCTTCTTTAGTACATGAATGTGTATGGTCATGTACATAGTCTGCTTCTTGTCTCATCTAATATGTTTCCTTCTGCAACCTTCACTATAGCTTCATCAAGGTTATCACATGTGACCTAAAACAAGGTCAACAAAAAAACAAACAAGAATAATACTCGTTTGATAATAGTAAATAAATAAATAGCAAAGATAATCATCACAATAGCTCCTTTAGAGCTATCACTTGTGACATGTCTAAAGAAAAGATCAAAAGTAATAAATACAATACTAAATGAGGTCAACACTCTTCTAGTGTTGTGATCAAACATTCCTCCATGGTAACCTGGAATTAACACAAGAATTTTCTTCTAGAGGATATGTTAGTCGTATCTGGAAAATGATTACATTAAGCATTTAACTCAATATGCTCACATGCTACCAAGTATAATACTTTTCAAAGACTGCTACCTCAACTATAGTGTTTACTTGTAAAGGGGTAGTTATCAACTTGTCATGTGCAACTTTGAATCTTATCAACTTAATTAATCAAACATGGAACTTGGAGCCTTGTCCTCAAGAATGAGTGTGTTGTTTTTCTTCCAAGTCTCCTTCACTCAAGATGATGAGTGCTTTCTTCAACTTGTCTTATGTACTAAGACAATATGCTATCTTGACAGAAAGTTGGGTTAGAGAATAAATTCTATGATCTCAACTTTAATCCATCTAATACCTTGACTTTAATTTTTGACCAAAGGTTAGTATGATGGTCATAGTTTCAACATGCAACCTAGATCAAAATAATGCCATAACAAATAGATGCATATTAGAATAATCAAACCTGGGTTGCATTATTCATCTAAATGTGTTGGATCTTGAGATCCTTTTGGATCTATGGCAAGATATCCCTTCTCTTGCAAATACCCTTTAAATCTTAACATTAAACATATGTAAGTACATACCTCTGATAGCATTTGCAGGTAGTGGCACCATTTGGTAGCAGCAGTAATAATTACCAACCCTTTTTAAAAATTCAAGGGTGATTGCAACTAGTATTGCAATTGATACCTCAACTGATATTGAAATTGCAATTGATATTGCAACTGATTCTGAAACTGCAACCGCAACTACAACTGCAACTTAGGGTTTTATGAGGAAACCCTAATTTTTCAAATTTCAAATTTTGAAATTCGGATCCAGGGGCTAGATGCATTGAACTGAGGCGAGTAAGCTAGTGTAGTCAGATTTCTGAAAATCCAAATTTTTCCCCTTGAAACCGAGCTTGTGGAAATCTGGACTGGTACTTTTGGGACTTGTTATGGTTTCCTAGTTTTCTGGTACTTTTGATTTTCTGGTGCTTCTGGTTTTTTGGTACCAGTGAAAACTAGGGTTTCACTTTCTAAGAGTTCTATCCACTGAAAAGGTGTGCTCAAGATGCCAAAAGCGTCACTAGGGTAGGGCACACTTTTCTAGATGGGTTTTAGGCAAAAATTCCTCTCCAACAAAAGCCCTAATTTTCTTGTACGACAACAATGATGTTTTTCTTTATCCATTGAAAGATGCTCTCTTCAGTTTAGCTCTGATACCATGTTAAGTTTTGAGCTATTATTAGGTTTCTTTTCAATTTACTATATAAAAATAACATAGGTAGGATCACTGAGAGAAACACAATCACAAGATACACAACATTTATCCTGGGAAACCCTCATGGGGAAGAAAACCCAACAAAAACTTCCTTAATATAGATAGCCAATACAGTGCCAAGACAATAAACCAAACACTAGAGAATATCCAACACTGAGCAATGCGCCTCTCTTTATTCCTTCATCCAACAACTGGCAACTGCAACTTCCTTCAAACTTGTGCACTAGATGAGTGAGTTGAGTGAGTGTACAAATGAAGCGTTGGCTTCCTTTATTTATACAAACTGGCAGGTGTTGAAAATGTGTCTCTTCGTTGGGTAGGGCCGACTTGTCTTCTTAGTGGTTAAAACCACTTTAATTAGCATGGGGGTCGACTTCTCAATTTGCATAATACAATTAGGGTTTAACCAAACCGAAAAAGGGGATTTGGTCAATTACAATGCCCAACATGATCAATACACAAAAGGGGATCTGATCTATAAATAAATGACTCAAATAATAATAATAATAATAAGTAGAATACTCTTTGCAGTTACAATATTTCAACAAAAACCCATGTGGGCAAACATCTGCGGCCCCAACCAACATGGCCACTTGAGACAATTTATTAATGCAAAAGAAAAATATTACAAGATATTTTTTCACAATCAATCATCGACAAATGACCCTTCATGCTCTTTAAATAGATATCATGGTCTAATCAGGTGCTAAGCCACATATCAATATAGTCGTTAATATTAAGGATAATATGAGTCGTCTGATCACTCTATGTTGGGAACATATCATGATCGTCAGATTACAAATGCATACTAAGGAAACACATTGAGAAACACACTTTAACCTAACGACACATTAAACTAAGTTGATCTTAACTAACTCCTAAGTGTCCAAATGTCCTAACAAACATATTTAAATAAGGGGATGTAGTTTATGGTGGTGACATGGATTTTATCTTACATAGGGATGAGTCATGGGGGGAAATGGCTCACGAGGACAAACTCTCAATTTTTTTCTTGCACCATCTTGAGGAGACATGGTTTATCGATGTTGAGACAATTGGAATTAAACTAACATGGTGTAACAATAGAGAAATTGTTGAGGGGATAAGCAAACTGCTAGACCGTTTTCTAGTGCACTATTCACTTTTATAGGAAGTTAGGATTTACCGCTCGTGGATTTGTAAATTAAGGATATCAAACCATTTTCTGATAATGTCGAAATTGGATTCATCCTTGGACAAGCCTAGTGTGTCCTTTAAATACAATTATACATGGGCAAAGATTGATGATTTCAGGGACCTAGTGCAGGAACACTAGACACACTTTTAGGCAATATCGATAGATTTGGCAAGCTCAAATTCACCATGGCTGTTAAAAAGATAAAGGTGATTGTCATAAATTGGGATATTAACCGTCATCAGGCTCTTGATTCGGACCTATGTGTTACTAAGAAGATATAGAACCATTGTATGGGAAATTGAAGCATGGGTAATGGTCTGATTTGGAGTAGGAGAAATGCCAAGAGTTGGAAGCTCAAAGGAATCGATTTCTTCTTGAAAAGGAAAAAGTTTGACGTTAACAAAGTTGGTTTTATGGCTTGATGTCGATGATCAAAACACGAAGTAATTTCAAAACTTTGAAAACTATAGAAGAAACTACAACACTATATGGGAATTGAGAGATGCAAATGGGGTTTTAGCTTGCAACTTTAAAGAGCTTGTAGCCTAGGGGGCAAGCTCTTTCAAGGGTTGTTCAATAAAAATGCACAAGTCAAGATGGGAGAGATGCTCTGAATGATTGCACTTTTTTCTAGGATGATTGAAGAAGAATATTTCAAGGACCTATTCTTTGAAGTCTCTAGAGAAGAGTTGCAGGCGATCATTGCATCATTTAAGAAGGAAAAAATCCTGGGTTCTGAAGGATGGATAACTGAGTTCTGTGAGGAATTGTTTGAAGCTATAGGTGATGATCTTCTTTGAGTGGTGGAGGAGGTAAGGACCTCAGGTAAACAACTCCCTAGTCTCAAATCTACCATTATCATTGTCAGTCTGAAGCTTGATCATCCTTCATGCTTTGTTGAATTTCGACCCATTGTTATATGTAATTGCATTTACAAAATTATTGTGAAGATTATAACAGTCAGGATAAATCTCTTTCTCTCTAATTTTATTAGTCCTCAACAATTTGGATTTCTAAAAGGTCACCTTATTCATGAGGCCATTGGGCCTGCCCAAGAGGGCATGCACACAATCAAAAATTAAAAGAGAGTTTTTTCGGTTCTTAAGATCGACCTATCTAAAGCTTATGATTGTGATCCTGGTTGTGCCTTCGATTATTGCTCCTGCGAATTGGTTTTGGCTTGGATATGATGAAATGGATCATGACTTGTGTCAGTATCCATTGTTTTCCTAATAAATGGGACGAGATCCCCTTTTTTCAAGGATAATAGAGGCCTTCATTGGGGTTGCCTGTTGATACCTTACCTTTTTCTCCTCATTGTGGATGGACTCAGTGATGAATTGGGGGTTGCTAAAAGCCAAAATACGATGAGGGGTCTTCAAATTAGAAGAAACATGATCCTATTGCACCCATTATTCGTTGATGATATATTAATCTTTTTCCTGTATGAAGCCTTCGAAGGGCGTAAGTTTAAGGAAATCCTAGATTGGTTCTACGATGCGACATGAATGCTAATAAATGATGAAAAGTATGCCATCTTCTTTTTTGGATCTTGTAGAGGAGGAATGTGTTGAGATTCAAAATATTTTTAAATTCTCTTCTCATGATATTGGGGAGCGTGTCAAATACCCCATGTTTGTCCTAAAACCAAATAATTATGGAAAGGAAGATTGGAAGTGGTTGATAGCGTGTATTGAGAAGAGGATCAATTGTTGGTGCAATAGATGGATATCATGTGGTGGTTGGATAACATTGGTTGGTGTTGGAAGTTATTCATGTTTATTGACACCTTCTATAATATATTCCAACAACGGTCCTCACTAGTATCAAAAATATATGTTTCAATTACTTATGGAAGAATAGTGTTGAATTACTTGGTTCTCATTTGGCTCCATTTAAGCAACTATCTAAGCCAAAATCCATGGGAGGGTGGGGTTTAAAGAATCTCTACTCTTTTGGTAAGGCTCTTGCGGCAAAATCTCCATGGGTTTTCATTGCTCAGGGAAACTTGTGGAGGCATATACTTATAGATAAATACATGTCCCTGGATTCAATCATTCACTGGATTTGACGTAGAAAAGAGCCTACCCAAAATGTCTCCAATCAGTGGTAGGAATTAACATTGGCCTTTCCAATTTGGAAGGTAGGAACATGTGTAAATGTGAGGGTAGGGGTTGATACTATAGCAGGCTATTGTGACAAAATCTCTCTCTCCAATGGCCTTATCATATGTCTCCATGAAGCAGGATAAAGAACACTAAATAGGTGTAGGTACCAAGAGCTTTCGATGATATGGATCCAAGGCTAGAAGTCAACAAAAGCAATGAATTTGTTTGCAGAGTGGCATCATGAATGGTCAATGTATATTCAAGGATTGATTAGGGATCATGTCCGACTCTTCGAAAAATAGGATGAATTGATGTTTCAATATAAAAAAACAGAGGGATCCTACATAAATAAATTGGGATATCAAGCTATGAAGTGTGATGAGGCTCCAGAGCCGAAGTGGTGGATTTCAAAGCTATGGAAAACAAAAAAACTACCAAAGAGAATATTATTTTTCTAGCTCATCCTTCAAGGGAAGGTCCTCACTTGGGACCGGTTACAAATAAGAGGGAAACAGGGACCTGGGTTTTTCTACCTATGCAAAAAATAGGATGAAACAAACACTCATTTTTTCTTATGATGCGCCTTCACGATCTAGGTTTAGCAGGAAATTGAGCAAATTTTGGGTATGCCTTTTCTCTGGAAAAAAGAATCTATCTTTGATTGTTTTCACGAGTTTTTCCATAATTCCTCTATGAAATATTTGCGTCCATTGCCTATTCTAGTGGCTTGGGTATATGGCTAGCACATAATTCAGGGATATTCAAAGGTAAGGCATATCCCACTTTCAAAATATCCCAACAAGCGATGGCTATGCTATCAAATTTCAAATTTGTATCAAAAGGAATAAAAAATAAAGAGATATCAGAGATGGTGATTGACAAATCCATAGCATGGGGTTTCTTTAATGGTGCATATTAGGGAGAGAGTGGGAGGTATGTCCTTCATTTTGTGCATAATTTTTCTAACTGTCATTATATCACTGGGAAAGCTAATCCGGGTAAAGGCACAAATAACAAAGGAGAGTTTCAGGCTCTCCTCAAACTTCTTAAATGTTCTTTGAAATGGAATGTTCAGACATTACAAGTATTCGGGGACTCCAAACTAACTTTTGATTGGATGAATGAGGGTGTGGAATTCACTAACCTTTCTTTAAGTATGATTGGATAGCTCTTGAAATATTGTGCCAGTAACTTCCAATGATTATCTATTGCCCATGTTTACAAAGAAACTAATTCTTTGGTGGAATCACTCTCCAAATAGACCATCTATCTTCCTAAACTCACTCTGACTAAACTCAAGATCATTATGGAGGTTCATGTAAATGGGGAGGTGAACTCATATTGATATGAAAGGATCTTTTAAATGATAACGATTGAGTTACTATGCATGTGTTGATTAACCAATTAGGAAGTTGAATGAAAGAGGAAGAATTATAGAAGAAACATCACAACCATATACGCATATACAGATCTGAAATAAAGCATAAGTAGAAGAAAACCATAAACACCAATGTGATAACGGAGTTCGACAATCTCGCCTACGTCTCCGGGCCTTTGTCTCAGTGGGTGAGGCTTTATTATTTCTGTTTGAATCTTTAAAATGGCATCACAACAGTGCCAAAAGATTACAAAACTTATATGGTCTTGTTCTACCAGATCTCTAGAACCCAACAAAAGAAACGACACTCAAATCAGATGACCGAAACGCCCAAAAATGGCCCACAAAGGTGCGCTCCTCAAAAACTTCCCTGCATAAAAATGGCTTTGGCTTGGAGAATATTCAACATAAAATTGATCTGAATGTCCTCCCATGGCCTCAAGAAGGCATGGTTTATATAGATCTGAAGTTGGTAACCATCTCCCAACTTCCCCTCAAGATCTGGCCTAAAAAAGGGCCCAATATCCCCCAAAAAGGGCCAAAATCTCCAAATCTGCTAAATAAAACCATAAAATATCTTAATATAAAGTTAAATACCCACTTTTGATAATATATTAGGCTAAGCCCTTATGGCCTGGGTGTGCGCCCCCTCTACACGATCGCATGAATGCATGTGGTCAAGCGTCAGCCCCTTAGGGCATGTTAATAGGACTGGGGTTCGAACGGTGCCCCCAACTACTGGTCATTGCCTCGAGTCACATGGAGTATCCAGAATTGGGGGCTTAGGTTCTTATCCATTTGTGTTATAAGATTGGAACTGATTCATATGCCAATGGGAGCGGAGAACCATAGGTTGGCAAGTTATAACCGTGAGATGTATGGTCATATCGGAGGACATATGGGAATGTTACATCGGGGGATAGGGATAGGCCCCAATCCTTCCCCACCCCCCCATATGAACTTACCACACAAGGAATTTAAATAAAATTTGTGTCGATATAGGTAAAGTCAAACCCGGTAGGTGGGCTAGTAGCTCGAGTTATGCGAGAGCTTGGCGCCCTAGGAGGTTCATGGTTCGAAACCCATAAACTCCAAAATTTTGCATAAACCATTAACCAACCGATGGGTTGATCTAGATGGATATCGGTGGCCACCCACCTTTTCCAACTGGCTCAAAATAGTTTTCTGACAATTTTGGCAATTTACTATTTTTAACAGTTTTAACTTTCAGGGCCATTTTGAGGGCCTAAATGAAGGTTTTTCAGGATCGATCTCCTCAATGATAGTTGAAGGCATGATTGAGCCCCCAAAATGAATCTCCTCGATGATACATTTCCAACAGGATATCACATGCCTAAAACATAGATCATATGCAAAATTTACGACCCCGAGAAGTTGATGTACTAACTTACCCAGACGGGGCCCACATGACTTTTGGCGCTTCTTCTCCTAGGGTTAGGTTTTTGGATGTCTAGGGTTTTTGGAAATCTTAATTATTGTAAAAATTCATTCAAATCCTCATTGTGATCTGCTTCTTGTGAATGCACGCAGTCATCACATCTCTTCTCAGAGATAAGCTGCCACCATTCCAACAAGCTTGTTTCCGCTGCATTTTACAGTTTAAGCTTATTTCATTATTGAATAGAAAACCAATTTTACTGTATCTTTGTTATTTTGTGTTAAGAACCTGTTAATAATATGTATTCATTTTGTTCTGCTCATAAAATCTAGATTAGTGGTATCAGAGCGGGCTACTCCTTGTCATCTTAATGCATGTCCCCAACGAGGTCGGAGTACAAAGAGTTGGGTCTCGAGCTTGTTTCTCTTGAGGACAGAAGCTCTCGCACACCCAAGTGACCTCTCATGGTAGGAGAAAAGAAATATGATATGACATGAGATTATTTCAAATTGTTTATTGAGGAATCCCTCACGCAACAGAGGAACAAGGTGATGGATAGTTTCGCGCAAATCCTTCGGCGACTACCAACAGGCGGCACATCTTCTTCGAACGAAGGCCCCGCCCCCTTCAAGGTACAAATAAACTTCGATATTCCTATATTTGAAGGTCAGATAGATGAAGATGTTGTAGACAAGTGGCTGAATCTACTAGAAGGGTATTTTTCTGTCCATAACTTTTCGAATAGAGAAAAGATTACTTTTGAGATCCTTAAAGTCGTTCCTCATGTCAAAGATTGGTGGGAAAATTTCTGTGAGAAAAAGGAAATAGAGGAAACCTCATTATTTTTAGTCAAAACCACCTAGGAATCCTTCAAGGATGCTATTAAGGAACAATACTACCTTGCTGAAAGTTATGACGACCTGTATACCAAATGGACCACACTACGGCAAGAAAGAGACCAAGCAGTGCCAGATTTCACAAATATCTTCCATACCTTGCGCACCAAGCTGGGTATCAAAGATTCAGAGAAACATCTGGTGCTCAAGTATCATTACGCTCTACATAGACACATCCAGACCAAAATGGAATTTATGGACATCTCATCCTTGGTCACGACTTACCGATATGTTGTCAAAATTGAGTAGAAGCTCAAACAAAAGACGCGACAATTTGGGCATGGGAACCCCTTACAACAAAAGCCAGGAAAGGGCAGCCCCAACCCACAGAAAAAAAGATAGAGAAAACATGGAAAGTATCAGGACTACTAGTCCAAGCTGCAAGCAAAGAAGGACACTGGAAAGACAAAGAAAGATATTGGGAAGTTGGTGGCTGAAGTGAAATCCTCAGAATCAGATGCAGATTCTGATTCTGAGCCAAAACTAGAAAGGGGAAGATGAATCATTGACGCGGAACCCAGTGCCACCGTTGCTACCACCAAGCTCCAGCTTGGTGAACCAGACGAGCCAGAAGAAGGAGAGTGGCTCTTCCATTCACAGATGTGGGTAAAAGGCACCCCACTGCACTTCATCGTTGATAGCGGTAGCCAGAAGAAACTCATCTCAGCAGAGGTCGTCAAGCGGCTGGCTCTGCCAACAACGCCACACATGCAACCCTACACCATTAGATGGCTCCGCCAAGGAAGTGATCTTCGCGTCAGCCAATAGTGTCGACTGTCATATGACATCAAGCCCTTCTATTATCCACAATTTTGGTCATCGTGATGATTTTATGATAATGGAAAATCAAGCTCTTCACTAAGAACACTTTCCTGAGAGAAGTTACATTTGTCTGCTTCCAGAAATCATACTTTTAAGGGAGGTTCATAGGCTACCTATATACTTGCCTGCGAGAATGCCTGATTCTCGCAGGCTGAATTAAGTTGGAGTGTGAGGGGTTCGCATTGTACCTAACTCTCAAGGTGCGAACATCTTCCAAAAGAAGGAAAAAGATAAATTCTCGATCCTTCTAGAAGGATGAGTTGGCTTTCGAATGGTTATTCAGGTGCTGGCATTCCATATATCTTGGGATCATTTCCTATCCAAGTAACTAATCTATCTTCTCCTATATATTGAAGAGATTGCTCATGGAAAAGGTTAGAAGCACACTAGCAAGAGATTGATTGGAGAATTA
Organism: Picea engelmannii; assembly: GCA_009831015.1. Taxonomy (NCBI): domain Eukaryota; kingdom Viridiplantae; phylum Streptophyta; class Pinopsida; order Pinales; family Pinaceae; genus Picea; species Picea engelmannii. The sequence continues at coordinate 301,495 of ML786850.1, forward strand.
GTGTAATATTGTATGAAGGACTGATGCTACAATAGCTAGAGACACCAGTAAGGTCATCAAAAGTGGTTGATTTTCTTCATGCATGAGCAAGTGTGTGTGTCAGAGCTAGGAGCCATTGAAAGGAGATCTACAACATCAAGGCTTAGGTTGTAAGTTTCACTTTCTATCAATTTAATACAGTAATATGTCCCTTTCCCATAAAGATGATGTCACTTTATTACATATCTCCTTGATCATATGTATAGATTAGCTATTGAATATATTAATCTGCCTTCACTTCGATTGGTTTGTACTGTTGTGATCTGAATGGGACAAGAGCGTTGGAGTGAAGCTTGGAACAATAGAGACCCAAGGAAAGCGTTCATAAGGTATGTGCATGATCCTAGTCTCTTAGTTCATTCAATAGTTTAGATCTAGGGAAAGTGTATTATTCTGTCCTGTTTTGTTTTAGATCCAGGTGGATCTAGGGAGATCAGTTTGTGTCCGCACTCATGGATTTATCCTGAAACACCTTCAAAGACGAGGTATTGTGTGATGTTGCTCCTCTCAAAGTTTGTGATTTTATTTTGGGCCAACCTTATTTATGGAAACATCATGTTGTATATGAGTCTAGGCCTCGTAGTGTTATTATTACTTTGAATAGGAAATTGTACAGGATACCCGAGGCAGTCCCACCTAGTGATATTTCCTTGATCTATGCTAAGGAATGCAGGAAGGTCATATCTCAGATGAGGAAGTTTGTCTTCTTCATGATTCACTCTCAGAATAAGTGAAAGATCACAACCATATCCAGGGTCTCTACGACTGACCTCTCCACATAGCAGAAGCAAGTAGATAAGGTTGTGGAGGAATACTCAGATATATTCTCCTCACCTACAGGGTTACCTCTGCACTGCCAGGTCAAGCACCCCATTGATCTCACCCTCGACACACCACTGCCCAATGGGCCAGTCTATTGTCACTCTTTGTAAGAGAATGAGGAGATCAAGTGACAGATCCAAGAACTTCTCCACAAGGGGCACATCCTCCCCAGCTCATCACCTTGCGGGAGCCCAATAGTGTTGGTACATAAGAAATATGGAACGTGGCGACTCTGTATTGATTATCGAGCTCTAAATAAAATCACAATCAGAAACTAATACCCGATTCCCTAAATTGACGACCTCCTTGATCAACTCATTGGGGCCAAATACTTCAGTAAGATTGATCTGAAGTCTGGCTACCACCAGGTCCTGATAGAATAGACAAATGTATGGAAGACTGCTTTCAATTCAAAGGAAGTCCTTTTTGAATGGTTGGTCATGCCCTTTGTTTTGAAAAATGCCCCAACCAATTTCATGAGGATGATGGATGATATACTGTGACCATTCACCAATACCTTTGTAGTGGTGTATCTAGACGACATTCTAATTTACAACAAGACTTGGGCCAAACACTTGTAGCATATTTAACAAGTTTTGCACACCTTGTAGTAGCACAAGCTATACGCCAACTTGGAAAAATGCTCCTTCGGCATGGACCAAGTCCATTACCTGGGCTACATCATTGATCAGTATGGCGTACATGTGGATCCACCCAAGATCCAAGTCATTCATGACTGGACAACCCCAACAACACTTACTAAGCATCAAATCTTCTTGGGCCTTGCCAATTTCTACCACAGGTTTGTGTTGGGATTCTCCCATATTGCATGGGCCCTCGGCCAAATAAACAAGGGTGGTGGTAAGGCGAAATTTACGTGGGGCCGGTACCAACATCAAGCGTTCGATGATTTGAAGCAACATTTGTGCTCAGCCCCAATAATTTCACTTCTAGACTTGCAACATCCCTTTGAGATCGAGACAGATGCTTCATACTATGTCATGGGCACCGTTCTCAGTTAGCACGACCACCCCGTGGCCTATCATAGTGAGACATTGTCAGATATTGTCCGTAAGTACCCTACTTATGACAAAGAAATGTACTCCATTGTGCAAGCCTGCCACCAGTGGAGACATTACATTCTTGGGAAGGAGACATTCATCCACATTGATCATAAGCCACTGCGGTTCATGCAAACACAGGGAAAATTGCAGAATGACCGCTATCAAAAGTGGTCCACACACTTGCAGCAATTCCACCTCAACATCAAGTATAAAATAGGAAGCACCAATCGCATCGTTGATTTCCTGAGCAGACCGCCAGTCGCGACCCTCACCACGGTGCTAGATTCTTGTGGCCATGAGACATCTGGATGGCCCCAAATCTATGAGACAAACCCTGACTTTTCCACCACCTACCAAATGTTGGGTGCAAACGCAGTTTTTGATAATTTCCATCTTCAATATGGGTTGTTGTGTCGTTTGGGCCATATTTTTGTTCCATCAGGTGAGTGAGCGAATCCCACTACAGTCGGGTGCCAGGACACTTCAACGTCGAAAATACAGTGGCGATGCTACAAAAACATTTCTATTGGTCAAAACTTCGACAGGAGGTCAGCAAGTATATCAGGTCCTACACTGCCTGCGTTATTTCCAAATCGACCACTAAGAAACAGGCCCTGTACACCCCTCTTGCTACTCCTGACAGGCCATGCGAATCCATCTCAATGGACTACATGTTGGGCCTCTTGTCCACAAAGTGGGGAAATGACTGTGTTTTTGTGGTTGTTGATCGCTTTTCTAAGATGGCAATTCTGGTTGCCTGGAAGAAGAGCATCATAGTAGAGGCCACTGCGAAGCTCTTCTTTGAACAAGTATGGGTACATTTTGGAATCCCACAAACCATTGTCTTATATCGAGACAACTGATTTCTCAGCACATTCTGGTCGAGCCTCTGGTCACTGCTAGACACCAAGCTCACCAAATCCACGACCTTCCACCCCCAGACAGATGAACAAACCGAGGTTGTAAATTGAATGATTGTATACATACTTCACATATATAATTCAAAGCACCCTCACACATGAGATGAGAGCCTTCCCTATGTCCATCATAGCTACAATCGATCCCTGCATAGCTCAACCGGCCATAGCCTTTTTCAGGTGGGGATGGTATTCCAACCATTGGGTCCCATATATGTTGCACTTCCCCTTGTGGTCACCTCGACCGACTCATCTCCTGCTCCAACTGAAGCTAAAAAATCCACTTGGTTCATTGAGAGGATCCAACACATCTATCAACAGGTTTAGAATATCCTACAGAAGTCCAATGACAAATACAAATAGTGCCATGATCAACATCAGGTGCCACAAAAGTTTCAGGTGGGTGACAAAGTTTGGTTGCAATTGCAGAAAGAACGCCTTATAGGACCCCATAGGAAGCTTCGCCCACTCCGTTATGGGCCTTACACTATCACCAAGGCCATGGGGGATAATTCTTTTGAGCTCAACATTCCTCCTTTTCTTGGCCTGCACCCAGTGTTCAATGTGGATCTCATTCGCGCTTATTTCCCACCATTATTGGGCACCTCAAAAGTACCAGAACAACTGACACCAATAGAGATCAACCCTGACTGCATACAATAAGAATCCAATGATCATGATGTGGACACACAAATCAAGGGCACTCACCCACAAAGGATCCAACTTTATCGACTCGTCAAAGAAGGGCAACTCCTGCACCAAGGCAAGTGGCTCACCCGGGGCCAAATTCAACCGAAATTTCCTCATCTGATGGGGGACCTTAATGCAATGGAGATCATTTCTTCCTAAGGTGGGAGTATTTATCTAGATGGATATTGGTGGCCACAAACCTTTTCCAACTGCCTCAAAACAGTTTTTTGACAATTTTGGAAATTTACTATTTTTAACAGTTTTAACTTTCGGGGCCATTTTTGAGGGCCTAAACGAAGGTTTTTTCAGGATAAAGATCCCTAATGATAGATGAAGGCATGATTGATCCCCCAAAATGAATCTTATCGATGATACCTTTCCAATGGGCTATCACACGCCTAAAATGAAGATCATATGCAAAAGTTACAACCCCGAGAAGTTGATGTACTAACTTACCGAAACGGGGCCCACATGACTTTTGGCGCTTCATCTCCCAGGGTTAGGTTTTTGGATGTCTAGGGTTTTTGGAATTTTTTTTAATTGTAAAAAGGCCTTCAGAGCCTCATTGTAATCTGCTTCTTGCGAATGTGCACAACCGTCACATCTCTGCTCAGAGATAAGCCGCCACCATTCCAACAAGCTTGTTTCCGCTGCATTTTACAGTTTCAACTTATTTCGTTATTGAATAGAAAACCAGTTTTACTATGTCTCTGTTATTTTTTGTTAAGCACCTCTTAATAATCTATATTCATTTTGTTCTTCTCATTAAATCCAGATCATGGGTGCCATGTGGCAGCCCATGTCTGGGCCACGTGGCACCTCACCATTTGTCGAGACTGATGCCAAGTGTCAAATGTCGACTGGTCCAGCTCTGCCACACGTGTCTGCCACATCATCTTCCCTATCAACACTATCTACCACATGTCGTACCTGCCTCGTGTCACCCTTGCAGTGGTGACACATATCACCCCCATATTGGTCCACATGTTTTTTCCACATCAACATCCGTACACCTAGTCACCCTAACACGTCAGCGCCAATTGTGCCTGCCACGTCAGTTGTACAATTGTACAACCTATACATTCAACTGCCATGTGGCACTATACAGACTGTATATTTCATGATTCTACTTTGATCATAACAAAATAAATCTGTTGGCCATTTGATTTCAACAAAGGAATTTCTTATTTAAATCCAAGCGAGGTAGGAACGAAAGACCCAGATCTCAGAGACATTGTGGAAAGGGAAGGAATAAATCTACTGAACATACTGGAGAAATGGAAAAGGCAGGGAGTAGACAATGTGCCAGTGGAGAAACTCGATCGCATTCAATATCTCTTCCTCCTAAGGGAGGAAGCGAAATCGAGAGGGATCAAGCGCATGCATGGCGATATAGGACACGTGGGAATCAAAATAGGTGATGGACAACCACAACACTCACCCAAGCAGGCAAGGTGGAAGAAAGGTAGAAAATCAAATAGCGTAGCCCTACAAGAACTAGGAGTCCTATTGTTATCGAACTAATTTGTAGGTGCGGACACTAAAAGATCTCCCTAGATCCACCTGGATCTAGAACAAAACAAGACATGACATGATTCTTTCCCCAATTTTTGACCATTGAATTAGCTAGTAGGGAGGAACAAGTAACATACCTTTGTATCGCTTCCTAGGGTCTCTGTTGCTCCCACTTTGCTTTGGCGCTCTCATGAGGTCAAGACCAAGACAACACAAACCAACCAAAGTGAAGATAGAAAAATATATTCAACTGTCAACTTATGTGTATGATCAAGGAATTACACAATAAAGTAAGAATGACTTTATGGGAAAAGGACATGCCACTGTATCATATTAATCGAAAGTAGAAGTTACAACCTGATCGCCTTGATGTTGCAAGCTTCCTTTCGATGGCTCTTGGTTCCAACACACACACACTTGTTCGATCCTTGTATGAAGAAGATCAAATTCCTCTTGATAGACTTTCTAGAGTCTCCAAGCTCCTGTTCAAGCTAGGTCCTTCACACAATTCTTTCACCAATTCTCCAATGAATCTTGCTTAACCTTTTCCATGAGAATTCCATCAATATATAGGAGAGGATGAGATGGTTAATTGGATAAGAATGATCCCACAATATCAGGGAAACCAGTACAAAGATAACCATTCGAATGCCAACCCATTCTCTAGAAGATTCCCTTTTAGAACCATCGAGACTTCATCTTTTTCCAATCTTTAGAACAAGTTCACACCCTAGCTATGTAGCACAGTGCGAGAAGTTCACACCCTAGCTGAAGGCAGCCTGCAAGAATGGGTCATTCTCGCACCCTAGGATATTAGCAACCTGCGAACTCTCTTCAAAAATATGTTTTCTGGGAAGAGATGAATGCCACTTTTCTCAGGAGAAAGTTCTTATTAGGAGCCCGAGTACACCATCATCAATACAACATCATGATGACCAAAATCATGGGTAACAGAATGCCCCCCAAAGTATGAGGTCGGAATCAATGACAACTGAAATACTTTGTAAACTGCGTATGTGTGTATGTTGGAAACCAGAAGCGCACCTAATCAGAAACCTGCGAACAACCAAGCATCTGCAGAAGATCATATTAATTCTGAGGTAGGCATTCCCATACTCAGATCACAGACGGATGACATTATAAGCCTAGGTCATGGCCACCAATCATACACTGTGGATCCATGCYGTCAAGATATAGCATAGCCACCAGGAATACACTGTGGATCTATGCAAGAAAATTCAAACTGAGATGACATACCCACAAGACATACAAAGTGGATCTATGTGTCACAAATTATACATATTCCATCGCAACCTGGACAAAGAGATGATATCCAGGGTCTTCAATCCCGTCACCCAAAAGTATGAATCTAACCATGTGATTACATGTGTTGAAGTCGAACATGGTAGAAACCACTTGATTACCGGTCATTGATGAAACCATTAACAAGTGCGAGGGAAATCACCATTAATGTTAATGACTCCCAAGGTACATTAGTACAATCCATCGATTGTGAATGAATGAGTTGAGGTCGAACATCCGACAGAATCTTTCGATCAGGGGTCAATGATGTAAACCCATTGTCGAAAGCGAGGAAACCTGCCATTGAGGTATGCAGGTTCCAAGGTACCAAAGAATTTCTAAGTCTTGTTTCCAGATAATGATCTGAAGTCAACGGAACAAAACTCGTCACAGGAGGGCCTTGATGTATCCCCCATCAATGACATGAAATGAGTAAGATATTTTGAATATGAAACAGAGTATGATGTAAGTTGGATTGGACACAAGGAAGGCCGACACAGAGAGAATGGAAAACTGCAGATGTCCAACTCAATAGAGGTTTCAGATGAACTTCTCTTGAACATATGAATGACACGACCAATGATTTGGCAGCATTGACTCAGAGATGACGCAGGGTATGACCTTGTAGCAAATCGAATGAGAGACAAATGGATTTCCCAAACCGGCTTCAAATAACGAATAGGGGGTGTCATGTTCAAGAGCGACACTTACTGCCAATCAATATGAAGATGAGAACATATACCTTTCCCAAATTTCCCCCCACCATTTCTAGCGAGTACCTCTTTATTTTTATGCAAGCTTGAGGAGAATAACATATGCTTGTTGATATAAGCTTATCCTTCGGATAAGTCCTTCAGAGTATATTTAACGAACCCTACGAAGGAGTGGTTCGGTCCCATGAAGGGTCTATCGATGTTTGTTTAACGAGTCCAAAGATAGAAAACTTGAAGGTTTTTCATGATTATAGAGTCTGGAAAAACACTTAAAAGAGAACTCTCTCAGTTCCTTTTTCATAAAATAGTCTGATGAGACTGAAAAAGAGATAAATTATCACCCGACAGATGCTTTCTTCAAATACTTTATCGAGCATGAAAATAGCAAGGTCGCTCGGCTATCTTTTCATGTTTAGAGAGTCTGAAAAGAGCTTAAAGGAGACTCCAAGGGGGTTCCTTTTTCGTATAACCTTGTTGAGCCCGAAAAAGAGATAAAAGTGTGCTCAATCACATTCTCATGTATTTTCGAGCATGAGAATGGACAAAGACCAAGCTCGAGGTTTTGTACAAAAACCATAAAAAACAATCAAAACATGTGATGAAGAAGAAAAAAAAATATTCGCATCCCTGTGCATGAACATCGAAGTCATTACACCTACAAAATTTGTACTCAAAAGGGAATTAGGGATTAGGTTTTAATAAATAAACAATTATAAAATCCAATAAAATGGTAAAAGTAAATATAATGGGGTAAAAACTCTTTTTACCATATCATTTTAACTTTACCACTATTTGAGCCCAAAAACCCCTCTTTTACCATTGAAATTCGACGTCAGATTGCGGAAGTTATGAGCATCCATTCGACGAACTGTCAGTGACAGTGAGGTAGGATCTTTGTCCTCTACCTTTTTATGGTTGAATTTTTCATTTTCATTGGCAAAAAACACCGTTTTGAGTTTTTTTTAAGGGTTATTATTGCGCTCAACCATTCTCGCAGGTGAGCTACACGGGACCTGCGAGAATGGGTCATTCTCGTAAGTGAGCCCAAAGGCACCTGCGAGAACCTCGCACTATGCCTAAAGGGCACCTGGGAGAACCACAAAGTGTAAATTGTTTTTAAAGTTTTGCTCAATGAAAAGATACCAAATGTTGAATAGAGTTATTAATCTTCTTCTTGTGCTTCTTATGCAGGTATTTGGACATCACCATGGTTCTGGAATGGCGTGAAAGGGAGCACAAAGAAGATAAGTCCATTTCCAGAAATCATCTACCCACTATTGTCTCTTTGCAAAACTGTGGAATTCTAAAGTTCTTTTGTATCTCGAGCATGAGGTCCCAAGTCAGGTTATTGGAGTACCTTGTGCATATGTGGGATCCCGATCAGCAAGTATTCCATGTAGGGGTCCACACATTGTCCTTGGATATTGAGGACATTTACTTCTTGATTGGACTGTCACGGTGTGGGTACCACATGATCCTGACTGGTAGCAGAGGTGGTGGGCTTCCCATGAGTGAGTACTTCCACTTACATTGTGTTCCAGAGGCATAGAGGAGCAAAGGGAAAGTTTCCATTTGGGGAGTGCAGGATTCGACCCTCCGCACTATTTTGTTCACCATTTCTCGTATGGCTGGGAGTGTTGCTCCTCATATGGCTCTTTAGAGCTACTTTCAGTATGCCATAGAGTGTACTGAGCCTCAGGTTTTTAACTGGGCAGATGCAGTGCTTCGTAGCATGAAAAGGCAGTTGACCAAATGCAGGCGAGGCGACCTGAAGCAATTCGGGTATGGGTCTTTTTTGGTGTCCTTCTTTCTTGAGAGGGTTCCATTACTGAGGTTGCAGATTGAGTGGGATTTACCGGCCCCAACAGATCCAAGAATGATAAGATGGTGTCAGCTCATGGCCTGGCACGTAGCTGGACCAATTATCAAATATGATGATACCTTCTTTGATTGGTTGCGACCACAGATGTTGATGGTCGACAATTTACTTGCTGTGTTGGATTTTTGAGGAGATCCGGACTTGGTCCTGCTTGAGGGTGCTCAGTGGGGGGAACTTGTTAAGAAGTAAACATTTTTTCTTTTTAAATGTTTTTGTGAATTTTATCATATGCAAATGTTTTTTATATGTTTGTCCAAGGACTAAATACAAAATTTATTTTTGATGACACAGATGTGGGACCTTACCGACCTCCTGGTACTTCTCCTATTCAGTGGCGAGGAGAGGTGGCTCCAGTGCCACGATGGGACGCCGAGGATTATGAAGCGGTGGAACAAAACCTAGAGGGTTTGACAACAGATATTATAGACATGCCTCCTGGAGAGGTTCCACGACGTTATCAACGTCATACAATAGGAGTGTTAGAGTCCATTGGCCGACTGCTTCGTAGGGTTGCCAGAGAAGTTGTGTTTTATCATGAACGTCATCCATGACATCACTTTGTAGAAGCTATGAGCTTCAGATTTTGAAATTTTGGTCCTTTGGTCCTTGGACAGAACTTTTTGTAAAAACTTTTTTTTTATCGTTATATATACATACGACTTCTACCGGTTTATCTTGTGTTGTGTGAAAATTGATGTGAATGATTTATAAATGATCCAAATGTATATCTAATACATAGTTAGCCAATGCATCAGTTAATGTATTTAGACATCTAGGAATATGTTGATATTCAATATAATCAAAATAACGTTCCAAGAGGCGAATTCACAAATACACTCGTAACAAAGTAGGACTTCGAATAGTGTATACATTACTTAACTGTAGTACTACAAGCTACGAATCGAGTCGCACAACCAAATGACGAATTCCAAGCGAGATAGCATCAATCAACAATTAGATGACGGTGCTATACTCTTCAATATTGTTGGTCGCACGACCGAGACACATACCTCGTAAGGAGACAAGTTCGTTTGTAGGGGCGTAAATTTCCCATGCAGCAGAAGCAAGGTTCTGAGTACTACGGCTAGTGCCATCAGCGAAGCCAATGTAGGGTAGTGAAGATTTTGACATCTGGAAATCAAACACAACATCACGTAAGGGCAGAGACCAGATAATGACAAAACAAGCTACAGTAACACACAAGAAGTATGATACAATAAAAATACAAGTACTCGTGCATAGGTGATTTTATGCATAGTACTTCTTCAAGTACAACCCATTCCTGGGTTCACTCAAAGGGATACCATCATAATCTACTAACTCACAAGCCCCTTTTTCCAACACTCGTGTAACGATATAAGGACCTCGCCACATGGCTTCGAATTTTCTAGCTCCTAGCATATCTCGATCTTGTTCGTAGAGGAGAACGAGATCTCCTTTGGAGAAAACGCGAGGCTTGACATGTTTGTCGTATTGGGCCTTGACATGTTTTTTCTGAGTTTCTATGACTAGGGTAGCATCGCGTCGAGTTTCGTCTAATCGCATAAGATACAATAGACATTCTTCCTCAGAAGAAGTGTTTGGTAGGAGTTCAACAACTAGTTTTAAAGAGGGTATCTCGCATTCAATCGAGAAAATGGCTTCCAAACCATAGACTAACCAGAAAGGTGTAAACCCAGTAGAAGACTTGATGGATGTCCGGTAAGCCCACAATGCTGAAAATAACATTGTGTGCCAACTTGTTTTGTGAATCCCTATCATTCATCGGAGCATAGTTATGAGAACTTTGTTAATTGCTTCGACTTGGCCATTGGCTTGTGGGTAATAGGGCATTGATTTTTCATGGTGAATAACCAAATTTTTAGTAAGTTCGGACATCATGAAGTTTCTAAAGTGGCTACCATGATCAGTGACGATAGCCTGGGGGACACCAAAACGAGCTATGATGTGATTACAAATAAATAATTCTGCGGTCTTTCCAGTATTGTCAAATGTCGGCATCGCCTCGGCCCATTTTGTAAAGTAATCTACGGCTACAATAATGTATCCATGCCCCCCGAACGAGTGGGGTTGACATGTCATGAAATCGATGCCCCATTTCGCAAAGGGACCAATGGAGACCACAAGGTGAAGAGGAGCGGGATGTGACTGTATCTTCTGATTATAGGTCTGGCAGGCATGGCATTTTTGAACGACGATTATGCAGTCGTTAAATAAAGAAGGCCAAAAATACCCTACTCATAAGATCTTCTAGGCAATAACATACCCAGACATATGACCACCACAGGCTCCAGAATGGCAGTCATTCAGAGCTTTCTCGGCTTCATCGAATGTGAGACAGCGTCGAAAAACAGAGTCAATCCCCCGATGATAAAGAGTATCCCCGAGGATAATATATTGATGGGATTGATAGCTTATTCGACATCCGTCAGTACTAGACAAAGTTGGCTAGAAAGTCTGGGTTTGGAGATATATGATGATATCACCATACCAAAGATCATCAGAGCTGATGAGGAAAAGGGATTCATCGGGTAATGAATCAACTGCTACATTTTCTGTTTCAGAATAGGGAAAGTCCCATATCAACTCAGCAAACACTAAGGACTTCTTGGACTTGGCGCATTCAAATTCCAAGTCAAACTCTTGGAGTATCACAATCCATTTGGAGTATTTTCCCCCCAGCAGTTGACGTGTGAGAATGTGTTGCATAGGGTTGCAGATAGAAATCACTGTAGTCTTGCGAGAGAGGATATAGTGCTGGAAGCATTGGACGAGTTGGATGGCTACCAAGACCAGTTTTTCGACATGTAAATACTTGATTTCAGTAGGCGTTAGACTTCGACTCAAGTAGTAGATAACATGTTCATCATTAGCATCATCCTCTTGGACGAGAACCATACCAATGGTGTAGTCTGAGGCAGCAAGGTAAAGGAAATAATCGCGACTATAATCGGGGGGAAAGAGAAGCGGAGCACGTGTTAGGGAAAATTTCAAAGCTTCGAAAGAATTGTTGGCGATGGTATCCCATACGAACTCAGACCCCTTTTTTAGGAGCCGCGTAAATCCACGAGTTATCTCGTCATAATTTGGAATAAAATGACGAAGAAAGTTTGCTTTCCCCTGCAAACTTTGTAACTTGCGAAGTGTAGAAGGAGGAGGGAGATTAAGGATTGCCTCAACCTTTAAAGGATCCACCCTGATCCCTTGATGCGAAACAATAAAACCTAGAAGTTGACCGGATTCCACGTAGAAAACACACTTATGAGGATTCAAACGTATACGGTAAAACTGACAATGAACAAAAATGGCTCGGAGGTGGGTTGGATGATCGACTCGATGCATTGAGTGAGTGGGTAAATCGTCCAGATATGGTTGCATGATGTGCTTGATATCATGAAAATCATAAGACATAGTGCGTTGAAAAGTTGTGCCAATGTTCTTGAGACCGAAAGGGAGTTTCCAATAGGCAAAAGTACCTTAAGGACAAATAAAAACAGTTTTATGTTGATCCTCGGGAGCAATGTTGATTTGATTTTACCCGGAGAAACCATCCATTAGGGAGAATATTTCACTTCCGGCGCAATCGTCGACAATCTGATCGACAAAGGGGGTAGGAAAGTTGTCTTTGGGACAAGCTTTGTTGATATCCCTACAAACAAAGCATACACGAATTGTGCCTTGTTTCTTGTCGATCGTGACAATATTGGAAACCCAGTCAGTGAGGGCCACCGGGTAAATAAAGCCGGCTTTGAGAAGTTTCTCGACTTCGAGCTTGATAGCAACCACTTTACGTGGGTGAACTGGACGAAGGTGTTGCCAGACGGATTTAGCGTCGGGGTATGTCTTGATCTCATGTATCACAATGTCGGGGTTGATACTCGACATTTCTTCATAGCTCCAGGCGAAGATGTCACGAAACTCTTTGAAAAGGGATGTATAGATGACGATTTCGTCAGGGGAACATGAAGCTCCGATATGGAAATTTTCAACGATTTCAGTTTTGATGGATATGTCGAGGGGCAAAGTGGGTGAGATATTGCTTAAGGTCCCTTCAGAAAACACATTGTGTGTGGACTCAGGAATGGTTGAGATGACGACAACGGTCGACGGGGTCAAGATTTGTTGGTAGTTCTCAATGGTATGTTGCTCCAGGAAGAGGATGGAACGATGATGTCCATCATCCCAAGGGTTGTCCTCCATGACAGACATGATCATCTCATATGTGGGAAAAATGACATGGAAAGGATCTGGAGATAACTCACCAAGAGACGGGGTAGAAGGGGTTGTCGATTGAATGGCATGATAGGAAGATTTGAACGGACTTAACGACATTTCGTCATCGTAACGAAGGTGATCTCCAAGGTCAGGTACTATCCATGGGTCGTGAGATGTAGGAAGTTCGTGAATCGAGGTAGAGATCATGTTGATTGAAGCAACGGATGATCGTCGAACATCGGGTGGTGGAATGGGGAAAGTACCCATTAACATAGAGTCTTTGAGAAGGCCTACATCGACGTTCTCATAACCCGATGGTGTTTTAGCGATGAACGATACATTGCCAATATGGGTATCAGAATTAAAGAAGGCTAATTGGTCGACGGTGACTACCTTCCTTGATGTGGGAAACGTACCACACAAAAAAGGGTCAACACAACTACACGCATGGAATCGATCTAGCTGCAGCCAAGCAGAAGATTGTAATCAAGGGGAGTGTAAAAGACTTCCACTTTGACTTGGACCATTTTTCCTTCTAACGTGATGGGCAACGAAGGAAGGACACTATAGGGCTTAAAAATCGAGCTATTAAAGGCTTTGAGAGTGTTCTGGGATTCATTCAAAGAGGGAGAACCAATGGCTTTCCAGCAAGTAAGAGACAGTACACACGTCGAGGCACCCTCGTCGATAACGGTTCGACAAATGTTTTTGTCAGAGACAATCACTTGGATCTGGAATGCGAGTTGAGGGGGTAACCTTGGAATGTGATCTTCCAAGTAAAAAATTATTAAATTTGTATCCATCGGGTTGATTCCACCGATAGCTTTCAACAGTGCCTTCCGTTGTGTGGGACAACTTTGAAGGACTTCGAGGGCTGACATCACAGAAGGTGCTTGGGCCAGATCTTCAACAATGTTGTAGTTCTAGGTAGCATGAGCATGATGATTGAAATCTGATTTCCGAACGACGCCCTTTGGGGGGGGGTTGAAGAACTGTGTCAAGGCTCGGTCGTTTGAGATGAAGAGGACCGTTGGTAGGTGGAGTCGCGAGAGAGGGTTGTACCAATGAAGGAGGTAGGTCATCAACCTTCTGTTTAGAGGGAGAATAATCTTTAGCTCGAGTGGTGAGTGCAATGTTGTTCTGCTTTGAATCGCTAGTACACATCAATACATAGGATCTAGTAGAAGATGAGGGTTGGTCATGAATGACCAACTGAGCCTATTGTTGAGATGGGAAGGGTTGGGACAAAACGATCGGAGCAGGTGGTTTCGGGGCTCCTTGAAGGAACTTAGTGACCTCGACACGTTGTGGAAAATCCTTCGTGTAGTTATCATCACCGCAGATAAGACAAGGGTATCAAGGTTTGCGCTTATCCCGATCGTCAATAGGTGTAGTTTTGGTTCGCTCTGCTTGAGAAGTATTTTTGTCCTCCTTATTCTTACCCCTTCCTTTTTTGGATTTGTTTTTACCAACTAGGGTAGATTGAACTGCATTTACCTTAGAAGTCTTGCCGGTGGGAGGGGCAGGAGACAAATCATTTTGAACATTAGAAGAAGCTGGTTTGGGGTTGGTGCTTGAGACAGAATGTGGTTGGGCATGGAAAGTGCCAATCACACCATTGGCTGCATGAGAAGCAGCTGGAGTAGTTGAAGTGGTGGAAGTGGAAGGATGAGGTAAGTCAGGTAGTAAGTCGTAAAGGGTACCCATTTGTGAGTAAACGAGGTCAAGGTATTGAGCACGACTTATGGCCTACTCTTCGATGACTACTCCACCCATGGAGATGTCATGACCGATGTCATTCAAAAATGATTTTGTGAACCACTCTGCCAGTAACTGATCGGGGAGTTCAAGTTTAATGAGACGTCGTCTCCGTTGCCACTCATGAATGTGATCAGAGATATGATTGGATTTATTTTGTTTGAAAGAAATCAAAATCTCGGTCCCCGTTTCATAATGGATCGGTAACTGGTAGTGAGTGAGGAAAGCCATAGCTAGGGTGTTGAAGTCAGTGAAAAAACCTCGTGGTAATTCTATATACCACTTCGCAGCAGAACCTGTGAGGGTTTGTTGAAAAAGACGTAAATGAATAGAGTCATCCATCAACGAGTTGGATGAACACCAGAGGTGAAAAGTCATGACGTGATTGTTCGGGTCCTCTCCCGCTTTGCCATAAAATTTAGGGATGTCTGAGGGTAGCTTGGCTGGTATAGCGGGCCATTGGGGAGAGTGACGAATTAGATCATTCAAAATCCTCGACAAGTCCATGAGATCCAATGTGGCCAAGAAGGGTAAATGTCGATTCACATGCGGGTACTGGTGGCTTTGGGGAGGAAACCCCATCGACAAACCAGTAGGACCATAAGAAGTCTGCATATAATGTGAAGACCCAGGCAGATTCGATGGTGGTTGGAGAGGATAGTAGCTCATGGGATTGTATCCATGAACAGGGACGTGAGTTTGAAAATTTGAGCACCAAATAGGATTGGACGTACCTGGATATGGTTGGACTATACTAGGGGGTATCACAGATGTAGTCAAAAAATGATGCCCCCTAGTCGTTTGAGGAGTATGTTGTATCAAATGATTCCAATACTGGGCCAAGGATGGAGGTATGTTTTGTCCATAAGGCGGGGTCAGTCCTCCTATCGGAGGTGGTGTTCCAATTGGGGGCATCATTCCAATTGGGGGTTGTGTTCCAATTGGGATTTGCGTTCCAATAGGAATTTTCCCACTGAAAGGGGGTTGATTCATACCTCCTTGGTGAAATTTTCCACCAACGAGAATCTGGTAATTTGGTGTGAATGACGGAATAGTGCCACTAGGATTAAGATTTCTAGCGGAGGACGAGAAGGGTCCTCCAAAAGGAGATTGAGGGAGTGTCGGAATAAAACCGGGAAGAGAGTGCCCAGAAAAAGAGGGACCACCAGGAGAGCCGGATGGGGTTTGCGGAGGAGTTTAAATGGAAGCATTCAACGCACGGTGTTCGAGCGGTAGTGTCGGGGTGATACTGGGCGTGAGCGGTGTACCGATGGGGGCTTGGATAACTGTGGTAATCCCGGTGTGAATACTTGTAGTATCTGTGGGACTGGCCATTTCTATAGGGATGGTCAAGATGTGATCAGATCTCGGGGCGTTCGTACCAGGAAAATAATAGACAGTAGTAAACGGTACTGTCTCTGGGCTAGAGATTTCAGAAATCATAGGTGAGATGATGGTTTCAACGTCTGATCTTGCACCAAAAAGGTCCTGTCTAAAAATGCCCCTAGACCAAAAAGGATCTTGGCCTTCTATGCCTGGAAAGGGTCCAACCGGTGATCCAGAAGACACAACAACTAAGCTGGAAGAGTTCAGTCGCATAAACTATCACTCAGAATCAAGGTGAAGTCAAAATTCCTCTCGAGTATTGGTAATTTAGAAATGTTCTAGAGAGTCAGTTCGTTCCACTTGTGGCATGGTAACGTCTTGGAATTCACTCTGCTGAGGAGAGCCCTCAGGTGAGATTGTAGGTAGGGGTTGAGAACCTTCTATATACTCTAGAGATAAACCCTACATTGTACGTGAACGATGTGGAGGAGTTATTGTGGACGAGTGACAAAATTACGAAGAAAATCGTATGGTCAACTTTGGTAAACAAACTACACACGCTAGTAAACAAAATCTAGGAAACAATACCAAGAAAATGAGACCTTCTAATTCCGAAGTCACTAATTGGTGATGAAATCCAACGTTGCAACAACGAGACGAGAAGGGGCTGGGCTAGTGTGGAAAAGTTACGTTGACGACCTGCTTAACGGACTTACACCCTGGTGCAAGTTCCCACACATAATCGTGGGTATACTCTCCAAGGAGCCCGAGTGAGTTTGGCCAATGTTGATTCCAGGTACCGTGAAGACTTGCCCTTTCACAGTCACCTTGTGTAAGACCCTAGAAAGATAGGCTGCTAAGGTTACCACTGACAACAATAAATCCTGGGGGGACAATCGATAGTCTGATCCACATGCAAGGGCAGGGTATCTAGCCTGAAATCAACTCAAAAGGCTTCCACTCATCATTGTGGGTATACCTCCAAGTGACTCCCGTAATATGTGCAATCTCTACACCGATATCAACAAAGCAGGGTGAGTAACTTTGTCAATATCAATGTGACCTCGTGTTTGACACTTGTGTGAGAAGGGCTTCCCAGGACAAGATGTTGTAAATGGAATTTGACACTCCTTACCACAAGATTCTATTGTGTGTTTTGTGCTTTGGAGAGTGTATCTCTCTACCTATTCCAAAGCGCTAGCCTAGCTAAATGTTGGTGTAATAAATCCCTAGAAAATAGTTACTAGTTAAATTTTACGATTGTGCAGTGTTATTAAGGGCCGTTGTTACTCAAAGGAAGCAGAGATGAAACTGATGTTGTATGAGACTCTGACCCAACGATGCATAGATAGGAATGAAATATATCAATTTTCGTTCAATGAATCCTATGTACAGGAGGGAAAGAGAAGTTTTCCAGATCAAACTTGAACTATGATAAACAATTTC
This sequence comes from Picea engelmannii, assembly GCA_009831015.1. Lineage (NCBI taxonomy): Eukaryota > Viridiplantae > Streptophyta > Pinopsida > Pinales > Pinaceae > Picea > Picea engelmannii. The sequence continues at coordinate 319,181 of ML786850.1, forward strand.
CTTTAAAATGCAATTGCAACGAATCACGCATCAATAACAAGTCTCTATTGTTTCTTTTTCAATAATTTCAACAATTGATTTTCAATGCTTTCGAAGATGAAAATGATTTTGAAAGAAAAACGTTGTTCACTTTTCAAAAAGAACCTACACCATGATGGTGGGAGTGAAGAAAACCAAAAACTAATGAACAAGCTATAGATAAAAACCCAAACCAATCTTTCAATGGAAACAAAAATAATAAGCAGATCAAACTAGCCTTTTCAATTGCATGAGAAAAGTGATCTTGCAAATAATGAGCAAATGATAAAGACAAAGGAGCTCAAATTTCAACCGATCGTCAGTTCTTAACCAAACAAGCACACTCAGATTCCAAAATCAGAGAGTATATCTTTGCTGAGAAAAGTCAAGAAACGAAAGTCAAGAAAAAATGGACAGGAAGAGCCTTTGATTTCCTAAGACTGATCGTGCACAAAATCTGAAGACAAGAAAACATCAACCAATGGTCCAAGAAGCTCTTTTTAGGCACCTATACTGATCTGGGCAGCTGAAAATGCAAAAATCTCAAATCCAAAATTTTGAAAAGAGGGTTCGCAGGCTAACAGTATTACACAGTGCAAGAATGGGTCATTCTCGCAGGCCAACTTTGAGCAGATTGCGAGAACCTTGCATTGGACCTAAAAACAAGGTGCGAACTCAATATATTCTCGTAGGCCACTGTGGGGTGCAGTGTGAGAATGTCTGAAACTAAGCAAATTTTTGGAAAAAGATAGAAAATTTGAAGAGGCCTCTGGACCCAGAGGGTCTATCAGGGTATCCTGAAGACTCAGAGATTGATATTAATGGAGAAAGGTAAGGCAAGAGAAAATGGCCAAGGAAAAACACCAAAAACCACAAAGAAAACATGTTATATCCCCAGTGGAGTCACCAATTTTGTTATCGGATTAATCAGTAGGTGCGAACACTAACAGATCTCCCTAGATCCACCTGGATCTAGAACAAAACAGGACATGACATGACTCTTTCCCTAAGTTTTGACCATTGAATTAGCTAGTAGGGAGGAACAAGTAACATACCTTTTTATCGTTTCCTAGGGTCTCTGTTGCTTTCGCTTTGCTCCAGTTCTCTTGTGAGGTCAAGACCAAGACAACACAAACCAACCAAAGTGAAGATAGAAAAATATATTCAACTGTCAACTTATGTGTATGATCAAGGAATTACACAATAAAATAAGAATGAATTTATGGAAAAAGTACATGCCACTGTATCATATTAATCGAAAGTAGAAGATACAACCTGATTGCCTTGATGTCACAAGCTTCCTTTCGGTGGCTCTTGGTTCCAACACACACAGGCTTGTTCGATCCTTGTATGAAGAAGATCCAATTTCTATTGATAGACTTGCTAGAGTCTCCAAGCTCCTATTCAAGCTAGGTCCTTCACATAATAAGGTGGCTAAAGGAGGGGGAGAGGAATACCAAGTTTTTTCATAGAAAGACTATTGCAAGAAGATCCCATAACAAAATATTGAAGATTAGGGATCAAGATGGGATCGAAAGAGAATCCCACAATGAAATTGAAAATACATCGGTCAATCACTTCCAGGGCATAGCTCAAGAACCCAACCAAGAGAGATCTGAGGCCATACAAAGAATAATTCAGCACATCACCAAGTTGGTCATATAGGATCAAAATGTCGGCCTAAGAAAACCCATCGCAAAGGAATAAATTGACCAAATGGTCCAGGAGATGCCCAACAGAGAGGCCCTAGGCTTGGATGGCTTCACAATGGAATTATTCAAAGCCTATTGGGAAATTGTTAAGCATGGCATTTTCAGGGTGGTGGAGGACTCCAAGCTATCGACATCCATCCTGAAAGCTTTAAATGCTACAATGATCACTCTAATCCTGAAATAAAATGAAGCTAGGACCCAGACCGCTACATGCCTATAGCTTTATGCAATGTAGTTTACAAGATAATCTCCAAAGTCATCACCAATACACCGAAGCCACTCCTTCCCACGTTGATTTCATAGGAACATGTGGGTTTTGTGGAAGGAAGAAAAATCCTGGAAAATATCATCCACACCCATGAGATTATCCACATGCTGAAAAGCCAAAGGAGAGGTGGGATGATATTCCAACTTGACCTAGTGAAGGCTTATGAAAAAATAAGCTGGCACTACATGGCTAATGCGTTGGAATCTTTTGGTTTCAACCAACACTGGATCAACTGGATCGTCACTCTAGTCTCAACGACAAGATACTCATTGTTAATCAATGGAGCCCAACCAAACCTTTCTGTCCATCTAGAGGCATAAGACAAGGGGATTCAATGTCCCCCTTCCTGTTCATTCTAATGATGGAAGGGCTAAGCAAAAGCATAAAAAGCGCAATTGCAGCTAGTGAAATAAAAGGCATCAAACCATTTGAAAATTGTCCAACCTCCAAACACCAACATTTCGTTGATGATACCCTACTCCATGGCACACCCACAGTAAAGGAAGCAAAGGATTTTAAAAGAATCTTAGAAGACTTTGGGGAAGCCTTGTAAATTCTAACCTTGTACAATATCTACTGCAAACTGATATTCAAAAAAGAACATAAAAGATACAATGGAAAATACAAACATTACACATAGATTTTTTACCTGGAAACCCAAACCGACAAAACCAGCATATATTATATTCATACATTGTGTTACATTGTTTACAATACAATATACATATAGGAGCCAGTGGCATCCAAAACCCTAACCCAATGACCTGGATTAGTCCAAAACCCTAATTCCTTAACCAAAAATAGAAAACCATCGGCAAAAACCATGTGCCGAAAAACCACCTAAATATCACGTGGTCTCGGAAATATGTCGTCCCGAAAAAAAAAAAATCGGGGGTGCTGCCCCTGAACCCCCCTGCATCCCCCGAGGGGGGGCCTAGCGGCCCCCCCTCTAACCCCCCTGTGCGACCGATGAAGACACTCAAACACTACTACTCGTGTAAAGAATATAACACATATCCAACATTCTCCCACTTGTTGTTTTCTTTGCACACAGGGGGTTACAGGGTTACATAGTCAACAATCCAGGGCACACAATGCCCATGAATCCTCTACACCAAGAGAACTTCTCAATGCTCACAGATTTTGTTAATGAATCTGAAACATTCTTCAAAGTGTCCACCTTCATCAATGATACTTTCTTTTCTTCAATCATGTCTCTCACAAAGTGATATTGAACATCAATGTGC
>ML786850.1:331347-353195 GCA_009831015.1 Picea engelmannii
TATATATATATATATATATATATATATATATATATATATATATATATATATATATATATATATATATATATATATATATAGTCCCTAGCAAAATGACACTCCAAATATATGCTTCGTTGTCTCTAGTTTACCACATACTAGACTAAGTTCATTCGTCAACTCACTCTCAGCCAAATAGGTCTTGGATGGTAGCCCCTGATAAATAACTAGTTGTGGAATGACTTGAAGCTTGTATGACAAGTGAATGGGCCAAACAACCCTCTCCGACATCGCCTCCTTGCCCTCTCCCATCATATACGTAGTTTATATATAATATAAACTACATATTATATATAGTTTATATTATATATAAACTATATATAAATTATATATAATATATAAACTATATAATTTATATATAGTTTATATTATATATAAACTACATATATGATGGGAGAGGACAAGTTTATATATAATTTATATTATATATCAATTATATATAATATATATGTAATTTATATTATATATAAACTACATATATGATGGAAGAGGGCAAGTTTACATATAATGTAAACTATATATAAATTATATAGCTTATATATAATATAAACTATATATAATATGTAGTTTATATTATATATAAACTACATATACGATGGGAAAGGCAAGGGGGACGATGTTGGGCATCGCCCTCTTGCCCTCTCCCATCGTATATGTAATTTATATATAATATAAACTACATATTATATATAGTTTATATTATATATAAGCTATATAATTTATATATAGTTTACATTATATGTAAACTTGCCCTCTCCCATCATCTATGTAGTTTATATATAATATAAACTACATATTATATATAAACTATATATTATATACAATATAAATTATATTTTCTTTTTGAATCGGTTCTTGGGCAGGAACAGGGCCTGGTAGGTTTTTTTTTTCAAACTTTCAAGCACTAGTAATGGCGGTCTTCCATGCGGGGATATGTAGCACTTCTAGAGTGCATTTCCATACTTCTAGAGGAGGCCAGAGCTTGTTATCGAAGGAGTCGTGAGTGGCGGTTGGAGTTTGTTTTATACTTTTAAGAGGGGTTTTTGTGGGGTTTTAGCTGTCTGGTAGATTTTCCCTTCTTAATGGCAGTTATTTTTAGTGCCTCTTTTAACTAGTGCGAATGTCTTTTCAATTTGACTTTTCAGAGTTTGTAACCTGCGCTCGGGAATCATTTATTAATATTCTTGTTTCTTGGGTGAGTGGGATTCTCATCATTCTTGTTTTATTGGTATCATTAAGGGATGATTAATTACTTTAATACAACTGTTGAGAAGTCTGAGGTTTTGTCACTGTGTGATGGGATAGGGAGTATGACATGTACTCCACTGGAGGGGATCCCAATGGAGGAGGAAGTCAATGACCTCATGGAAGAAGAGGATGAGGCCATCTGGAGACAAGCGGGGCTATTTTCTATGATATATATGACAGATTTTAATGGTGACTTTAAGGCACTGAGGGAAGTGGTTAAGTCTCAGATCTCTGTGCCAGTAGCAGATGGTGGTCAAAGCTATTCTGGTTGTGCTCCATACGAGTTTACTCAAAGGCCGATTACTTGCACTCTTGGGAATAATGGAGTGAAATACTACGTAAATTTTAGTGTGGGTGCAGGTGGGAAGTCGAGAGATAAGGGAGGAGTGTCTGGGGTTGTGAATAGATCTAGTCTATTCGGTGTTAAGAAGAGGCATGGCTATCATCTATATAGACATTGGGTTCCAAATTGCTCCAAATACAAATTGATGTTGGGAGGAGACGTGGGTTTGGAGAACACGGTGAGTCTAGCATTATTAACACTAGTAGGGAGGGTTTCTTACAAAAATAAGTGTAAAATGTTGATTGAGGAGTGGGTTTCGGTATTTTGGCAGCCACTGTTGGGTTATATTCCAGAGGTTTTTTACCTCACTAAAGGGTGGTTTGGTTTCCAGTTCAAAAGGATAGAGGACATGAAGTAGATTTTGGATAAACCCTAGTGCTATGACAGAGGTAGTTTAATGGTAAAAAGGTGGCAGGTGAGTTTCGACCCCGCACAAGATTATTTTAGGTTCTATCATTTCTGGGTGTTGTTGTCAGGACTACCGCTATAGTTTTAGCATGCAAAATCTTTGGAAGCTATAGGGAATAGTCTTGGGAAGTATATTAGTGCGGATATTGGTGCACTAAAATCCACTGACAAAAGAATGTGAAAAGTTCTTGTGGAAATAGATTTACACTTTGGTTTTCTAGAAACCTTGGAGATTAGTTGGCATGGTAACCATTTTTTACAGTCTCTGGACTACTTAGGAGTCTCGTTCAGATGTTCTAAGTGTCAGAAAATGGGTCACCTTTGGATGGATTGCTTGGGACCATAGGATGAGGAGGATTCAGAGGGTACACTGCTGGAAAGATCGACTTGAGCTGAGTCACCAGAGATTGAGTCTACTAGCTTCATCCAAGTGGCTACGACTTTGAGGATGCGCCAATGCCAAGGATAGTTGCAACCATTATGAGTAAGTTAAAATATGTCTATCCCACTCTCTTTCATTCATTATTTGTTTGGGAAAGACATTTTTTGGATGATTCTGGAATCTTTGACCCTCGAACCGTTATTATGGCTTTTTCTACACCTATCTGGTCACTTCTTAGGTGGTAAGTGGCCTTCCTAGTGAGGAGCCACTTACTACACTGGAGTGCAACTTATCTGAGAATGCCTCACTATCAGGTGTTTTACCGATGAGGAGTGAGTGTAGACCTCTGGATCTGTCTGGAAGGGTTTTCCCTAGACCATCTTGTGATAAAGAGGACAATTTATTATTGGGTTCTCGGGAATCAGAATTGGGAGATAGTGCACTAGGGATTGTTCTGGAGTCTCTAGTACCTACTATTAGAGAGGTGTGAAGCCCGATTTCTCTTCCCACTTTTAGAGGAAGATTATATTACCTTAGACTCGATCCAGATGGTGGAGAAGGGTGTTCCAGATCCGTGGTGGGGGACACTATTAAAGAATATTCCTGGTCTAGGGGATTGGGGTTGGAAACCTCCCCTATAAAGACTAGAAGTTCCATGAATAAGGAGGAGGCTCTGAGTAACTATACAGAGGGGACACAATTGCTGGGTACTAATGAATCAGGGGTGCTTAGAGGCCTGAAATCCCTAGCGAGAGAGAAGGCATGATCTTGTTCTTCCTGAAAATTAGAGGGGTGGGGGGGGACCAGATATCATCTTTTTGAAAGAGACTATGGTCTAGGAACAAAAATCTCATGCTCTAATGCTTACTCACCATCCCACTTGGCTTACTTGTGCAGTCAGTGCAGTTGGGTCTTCGGGAGGGCTTCTTGTCTCTTGGGATCTGAACATTTTTGACATCGTTCCTAATTTATGTTGTGGTGGGATTTTTCTTATAGGGTTGTACTTGGATCTTAACTAACCAATTACATTGCTTAACATATATAGTCCTTGCGTGGAGAGGAAATTTTTCTGGGATAAGATGGCGACCAATGGAATTCTTGATAACAGGAATCATATAGTGGTAGGGGATTTAAACCTAATAGTTGGAGTTGGGGAGATTTGGGGAGCGTCTACACACTTATACCCGCTTTCAACATATTTTACTGATCTCTTTGATAAGGCATGATTAGTCGATGTATTTTTGGATGCAGTGGCGCCAACCTGGAGGAATGGTCATAGTGGAGTTGACAATATTTCAAAGAGACTGGACCGAGTGCTCGTTTCTGAAGACTTATTGGTATGAACATGCTTGTATAAATCAAGGGTTGATTATCTTTACTTTTCGAATCATGCTCATGTACTTTTGAGATCAGATAAGGTCTTATTCAATGGTAGGTGGCTTTCAGAGCTGGAGGTCGGGATTAATGCAATAATCGTTTGGAATGACTCGAATTACCTTGTAGAAAGTGATGTTCAACAAATATTCATAAATAAGTTGAAATAATTAAAGATTCAATTGAAAACATGGTCCAAAGAGCACATTAGAGTGCAGGAAGAAAAAATAAAGCGCCTTGAAGAGTTATTCACTAGCCTTCTTCTACAGGAGGCTCAGGAACAAGGCTCAAATGCTAGGGAGAATAATATCAAGCTCCTTGAGATAGGGAGGGACAAATTACTTAGAGAAGAAGAGGAAAAATGGAGACTTAGGAGTAAAGCAGTGTGGATAAAGGAAGGAGACAAAAATACTAAATATTTTCATAATTTCCCCAGTTATAAGAGGAACAAAAAACAAATTTGGGAGATTTGTGATGAAGAAGGACAGGTGCATACTGGTGTGGAGGCCATAAATTCTGAAGCTGTAAAATACTATAAGTATTTCTATAGCAAGTCATAAAAGGAGCACATTTAAGAAAAGGTTAATACAGTTGGTCTCTTCGGTTGTTTGGTTAATGCAGAGGACACAAAAGTTCTGGAAAGGCTGTGTACTAAGCAGAAGCTATGGGAGGTCCTTAAATATTTTTCCAAAGATAAAAGCCTAGGGCCCAATGGGTGGACAATGGATTTTTGCCTTTATTTCTTTGATCTTATGTGTGATTATTTGTTGGAGTTGGTGGAGGATTCAAGGCTGAGGGGAGCAATTAAAAATTCTTTAAATGCTACATTTCTAACATTGATTCCAAAGGTTAATAAACCTAGCACCTTCGGAGATTACAGACCGATAGCCCTTTGCAACCTATGCTACAAGTTGATTACTAAGATCATAACTTATCTTGTCTCGGTCTTTGTCGGAGGAACAATTAGGTTTTCTCAAAGGGAGATAGATTTTGGATGTGATTGGTACAACACAGGAGTGTATCCACAGTATAAAGGCTAAGAAGTCAAAATCCTTGATTCTAAAGTTTGATCTCAAGAAATCCTATGACTGTATAAATTGGGACTTCCTTAGCATGATTCCGATCCAGTCGGGTTTTAGCATTAATTTTACAAATTGGATCCTTGAATGTGTGACCAGTGCCAATTTTGTGGTATTTATCAATGGGGAGACTTCCAAGGTGTTCAAAAGCGGAAGAGTCTTACGCTAGGGTGTCCTCTATCACCCTTATTATTTATTCTTGTAATGGAAGGCCTTAACCATCTTCTGAAGAAAGGATTGGGTGATGGGAAGCTTACAGGGGTCAAGGTTTCGAGAAATGTCAAGATATTTCATTTGTTCTTTGTTGATGATGTTTTAATTATGTCAAAGTCATCGATGGAGGAGTGGACTATGATAAACAATATTTTAACATCTTTCTGTAGAGCTTTGGGTTTGAGTATTAACTGGTCAAAATCTATATTTTACCACTCTGGAATTCTTGATGATGATCTTGAAAGTTTAAAGGCACTCTTTCCTTATGGGTTTGAGGAACTGACCACAGTATTTTGGTAACTTGGCTATTATTTAAAGGCAAAAGCATACAAACCTGAGGATTGGCGATGGATGCTCACAAAATTTCAAGATTTTTTCTGGTGGTGGTGTAATAGATGGTTGTCTCTTGGGGGATGATTTAGACTTGTTAAATCGGTGCTTGAGGGTCAAGCTGTTTACTGGATGGAATTGGCAGCTATTCCAAATTGTATATTACATAAAATATGTATTATGATGTTTAAATTTATGTGGTCCGGTTTAGAGGGTAGGGATCATATTCACCTTTGCAACTGGATTCTTTTATCAAGAACAAAGCACCTGGGAGGTTGGGGCATTCGAAATATTCACTTTTTTAACAAGGCCCTAACTGATAACTCTCTATGGAGAGTCTTAACAAAGGATGGGATTTGGAGAAAAGTTTTCAAAGAAAAATATATTCCAAATAGATCAATAACCACTTGGTTTTGGGAAGGTTCTTCTTTCAACCCGTCGGCGTCTCAGACTTGGAAGAGGTTGCTAAAATATTTACATCTTCTAACTCATTGGCTTGGGTGGAAAGTAGGTTCTGGGCATTGTGTTCAGGTCGGTCTTGATCGCATTTTAGGGGTGGGGAATTTATAATTTATTTCCTGTCATTTGAGAGCGGAGTTGAGAAGGAACTATGTCTTATATCTTTACCAAGAGAGAGGACTCAACAGGGTGAGATTAAATAGTACCTACTGAAAATCAAGGGTAGACCTTGGCTTAGTTGGGAACTTAGTATTTGAATGGGAGGATTTTCGGAAATCTTTGTGTTTTGCAAGGATTCAATTACGTAACAAATATGATGAGCTTTTTTGGGTGGGTGGTGATTCCTTGGGCAGAATACCAACAAAAAATATTTATCTTGCTCTTACAAAAACTGTTTGTCCCATTCCGGTGGAGGGATGGTACAGGTATCTTTGGAAATGGGATCTTAGTCCAAAAATTAATCTCTTTCTTTGGCTATCTCTGGAGAATAGGATTCTCACCTAGGATAATCTTCAGAGGAAGGGGTGGGAGGGACCAAACATCTATGTTTTATTTCAAGAAGAATTTGAGTCTGTTAATCATCTTTTTGTTTCTTGTCGCTTTAGTCGGGAGGCATGGAACCGATTATACTCAGATCAAAATATTCGTTCCATATGGGAAGGAGACTGCCTTAGCTTCATCTATAAGAGTTGGCTCAAGAAGGATACATCCCTCACTACGCTCTCGTCTATTGTTTGCTGGATCTTGTGGTTAGAGAGGAATTTGGTTACATTTGAAGGGCGTAGAGCATCGATTTTTTCGGTGACAGCTAAGGTCAAATCTATGTTGCCACTGGTGGAGGTTAAAAAAATCAAGAAGTGGATTATACAACCCCCTCATCTTTTGACTACAATTGTATGTTGGTTTGATGGAGCTACTCTCCCTAGGGTGCTCGGGTGTGGTGCATGTGGTTTAATCAAGATCAATGCTCAAAGGGTTATCAAGTGGAATTTAAACTGCAGCCAGGGGACTAATGCGAGAGAAGAATTGATTGGTGCATGGGTGAATCTTTATCTTGCGCAAAGGCTCAACCTTGAAGTGATCCAGGTCATTGGTAACTCAAACATCATCATAGATTGGCTAAAGGACAGAGGGAAGCTGCAAGTCACCTCTTTGATAGGTTGGATGGAAGGCATAAGTTCAATGAAATCATCTTTTAAAGAAATATTCTTCACACACTTCTATAGGGAACTAAATAGGGAGGCTGATACTCTTTAAAAATTGGCTCTCAACAGTCCAAAAGGAAATTTTGTGTTCAATAGCTGGAACGAGGGTAATGATGGGTCTTCCATAACTATTAGCCTTTTTTAACACTACTTGGTCTCTTTTATTTTAGTTTGAATTCTATCGGTGATAGTAAGATTGTAAGGACAATAAGTTTATTTTGTATCTTGTCTTTGACGATGGACTTTTATAACTATGTGCAAAGTTTTTTTTGTATTTTTGGCTATTCCAGAAAATATCATTTTTCTAAATAGTAGTGAAGAGACCAAGAAACCTGAATATTAGTGTTATAATTGTAATATAAACTTATTTATATAAATATATAATTTTTTTTTTCTTGTATTATATATAAACTATATATAATTTGTATTATATATAAACTATATAATTTATGATGATGATGATTAATATCCACTAAAACCGAATTGGTCTATCAGATCTTAAAAGGGTAAGTGATTACTTGTGATTCTTTAGAATTTTGTTTCTGTGCTCAAAAAACATTAAGAGAAGCTTTCCAAGATCACCTTAGTTTTGTTGAGTTAAGAGGTTAGGAAGGTTGGTAGTGTGATAAATATTTTGAAAATGAAATCTAATATGGGTATAGGCTCGACAATCTAAGAGAAAGTGTTTTTTATCTTCAACCTTCTTAGTGTCATAAATGTGACACACTCTTTCATACCATGGCATATTAGGAATTGACCAATGCCCAGTTTCACTATGGAGCTCGTGAGAATTTTTTCTTATCTTAGCAATGCTTATTTTTTTCTTTACACTTGGCAAAACAGATAGATAATTTTGATCTTCTAGATTAGGGTTGATTACATCTTTATAATACCTTAATTTTATTTTTTCCTCTAACTATTTATCACACCACATTTTCTCCTTAAATTTTGATTTGACGTTTTTTTTAATAGTATCTTTATTCTGCAAAATGGTTTCTTCCATGATTCCCCAATAGTTTAGCCAAGACCGGGCATCTTTATGCCATCCTCGCTTGAGTCGATGGTGGTTATGACTTGAATTTGAAGCATTTTTAGGTAGCCTCTTGTCTTCCATGTTGTTTAACTTGTTCTTATACATTAGGTATCTAGTCATGGTCATGCTCTCAATGGGGGAGAGGCTTGTTTCTAAGAGGAGGATGGGATAGGGCGTATTTCCTTTAATTTTGAGATTATAGGTTATAAAATTATTTTGTATTTTCTCTATCTTTCTCCAAGGTTCATGAGAGATACTATAGCCCCTGACTTCACATCCATAAAGAATAACAGGTGTAACAAGAGTCTCAAAGAGGAGTTTCTTCTTATCCCAACTCCAAAGATCAATTGATTTACAATTGTTTTCAAGCCCATAATAATTTTTCCATCCCCCAATAATATTTTTCTCAATGCTATAATTCCAATTGAGCTTGTGGTGAATATCAATTCCAAGATATTTGTATGAAGTCACTTCCTCCAAGTTGTTGTTGTCATATAAAAAGGTATCATAAGGGATCTTATTGGATTTAATAATCTTGATATTAGTCTTATCAGTATTAAACATCATACCCATATTGGAGCAAAAATCCTTGAGGATTCTTAGTTGGTTTTCAAGATCACGGGGACTCCTTTCCATAAGAATGATATCATCGACATAAAGAAGATTGATGACTATACCAGTGAGAGTAGGGCTGACACAACCTGTTTTTTTCCAAACATTCTTATAACTTGTCAATATATATGCCAAAAAGGGTAGGGAACAAGGGACAACCTTGTTTGAATCTGATATTGTGGTTAATCTATTTTGACCAGCCCTCAATGCTTTTAAACTTAGAAATAAATTTCTCATACATCCTTATTGCAACAACCCTCTGTTGATTAAGGTTGGTTGTCATTGATGTCAACCCTTGAAGAAAGACTCGCAGCACAAAGATTTGGGTAATGGACCCAATATTGTTTGATGTAAAGATGACTCATTATTGTCTTGTCATGGTTGATAAGAAGTAAATATGGATGAACTCCAAAGTGGTCCCCTTATGGTGAAAGCCCTCACGGGAAGACGCTTTGCGGAGTAAGAGAACCCATGCTTAATTGTGGAATAATGTGATGAAGGACAATGAATTTGTCAGGTAAACTATCCTATATGGATATTGCTTGTCACTCCATTTTTGGTGGTATGTGGAACGTCACATAACTCCTCATGGTTAGAGAGTTATGGCCATGAGAAGTTGGAGACCCCAGGTTTGGGTAATGAACCCAAGTTTGTTTGATGGATAACGATATGATTTATGATATATTTTCAAATAATACTATTCCATATGGATAATACATGTCATTCCATTTCTGTTGGTATGTGGAACGTCACATAACTCCTCACGGTTTGAGATTTATGGCCTTATGAAGTTGGAGGACCCTCACATGTCATCTAGAAGCCTCAAAAGGTCAAAGTAGTCAAAGTGGTTTAATAGATTTTAAAAAGTAAATAATAAAGTGAAGTAATGAGTGTATTATAATTGAAATTGAATACAAAATAAATTATTTCAATAATAAATTTAATGTAGAAATTAGAAATGGGTTAACCCTAAAATAAAGAAAGTGGGGCCAGGGGACCTAGAAGATGTTTTTAAGGAAGCTACTTGGAGAGTATAAATAAGAGTCAAGGCTCTCTCATTTTAATTACACTTGAGCATATTGAATATATATAGGTGTTTGAGGTAACCAAGGATATCTAAGCCAAAATTCTGAGTGAAGGTGAAGAAAAGAATGCCAAAATGAAAGGAATGATAAATTCTTTTGATGGTCCTTTCTAAGGTATGTTATTTATAGGTCATATCACCATTTTCACTATAACATTTTTTATATAATGATGCAGACCATGAAATTTCTATTCCATTGAGAAACAATATTCAATTATATGTGGTAAAAAATTCATCTTGTGGATCATTGTATTTTTGGAGTTACACTCCGTGGAAAATAGGGTTTGTGGCTAGTCCTGAAACTAGTCAAAAATGTCATAACTTCTTCATAACAGATCCAAATTCAGTGAAACCAAATGTGTTGGTTAGTATATATTCTTTAGTATGTTTTGTAATAGTTTCAGATCAATTCAACAAACATTTTGTGCGGGGCATGCTCTACAAGGTCTCTCTCTAGAATAAGCAAGAATTCAACAAGGTATGCCATTTTTGTTATAACTCATTTTCTGAGAGGTTCCAAGTAGTGAAACCTGGATAAATTGCACAAAACACACTAAAGAACATTTTTTTTTATCAATTTCATATCTTTATACATTACAAGTACAAAGTTATGATTACTTCAAGTTAGGGTTGTTGACTAATCCAAAACTAGGCATGTGAGACTAAAGAAAAGTTTGATGAAAATGCTAGTCTCTTGTTGTTGAAGTTAAGGAAGGTTTGCAGGAATGTTATCATATACACCAGGTTTATTACAGATCTACAAATCAGATTTGGATGATGAAATTGATGAGGGCTTTTGGTTGAGGTACATGTTGAGTACATGGTTGAGACAAGTAGTTGATGAGTTGGCACATACATGAGGTGTGTAGTTGATGATGTTGGTACATATTGATGAGTAGTTGACACATGATTGGTACATACTTGGTAAATGGTTGGATACACTTTTTTATGGTACAGGTTGATTACAGGTTGAGGTACAGGTTGATGCATGGTTCTGATTTATTGGTACAGGTTTATAGTAGTATATCTCACAGTGACAGGTTGACAGTGGTTCCATCATTCTACTTCTACTTCAGGGTGGAAGGACGGGGCAAGGACAGGTGGTTGTATCCACCTTCTGATTATAGCCGGAGAACATAGGGGGTTGTAGCCTCCTTCTGGTTGTAGCCAGAGAATTGAGGAGTTGGAGCTTCCCTTAGGTTGTATTCTGAGAAACTAGGGGGTTGGAGCCTCCTTCTAGTTGCAGCTGGAAAACAAAGGAAGTTGGTGCTTCCAATGAATGTAATTCTTCAAGAGATATAAGAAAAAATATTCTGTGGTTTTCTCTCGATTTGGCTTTCCACGTAAAACACCGGTGTACTGTGTATGTGTATTTTTGTTCATTTGTTCATTGCTTATTTACTCTGCAGTTACTGGATGATAATGCTTCATTGATATAACACTTGAATTATATGGTAAAAAAAGATTAAATTTCTCTATTACTGATTCACCCCCCCTCTCAGTAATCCAACAATTGGTATCAGAGCAGGTTCCTTCATAAATCAGTTTAACCACTAAAAGGTAGATCATGGAGAGTACCAACTCATATAAAAATGGAATACTACAGTTTGATGGATAGAAGTATACTTTTTGGAGCATAAGGATGAGGACATATATACAGACACATGGATTTCAAGTTTGGCAATCAATTGTATATGGATACACAACACCAACAGTTCCACCAACAAATGACAAAGCAGTAAAACAAGATGAGAATAATTCCAAAGCCACAAATTCACTTTTGAATGGTCTCATTGATACAGTATTCACCAAAGTTGCACACTATAAATCCACTAAAGATATTTGGGACAAGATTCAAAATATTTATGAAGGAGATACAAAAGTTAAAGCAACAAAGCTTCAGACTTACACAGGTCAGTTCGAACAACTAAAAATGAAGGAAGATGAAGATATCACAACCTACTTCTTACGAGTCGGTGAAACAGTGAATGCAATCATAGGATTGGGAGAATAAATTGAAGAATCTGTAATTGTTCAAAAGATACTAAGATCTCTTCCTATGAGATTCAACCCTAAGATTTCAGCACTAGAAGAAAGATCAGATCTGGACTAAATAAGCATGGACGAACTGCATGGAATCTTCATAGCAAATGAAATGAGAAATGAGCAGGAAAATCCAGATGTAAAAGAAGCATCCTTCAAGGCATCCAAAAGATCAAAGAAAAAGAAAAAGGAACAATAATAATATAGCAGCAGTAGTGATTCCTCAGAAGATGATGAATAAGTGGCCAACTTCATCAAAAGACTGAACAAGGGAACCAATGGTAGGTATAGAGGTAAGCTCCCTTTAATTTCTTTTAATTGTGATGGTATTGTTCATTTTGCTAACAAATGTCCTCATATGAAAAAGAGAAATGATGAAGGTTACTCAAAAGGACAACACACATATAAAGGCAAAATAACTACAAAGAAAGTTTTCAAGAAAATCTTATATGCCAAAGAAGGCATCTCATCATCAGATGAAGATGAAGTCAGTGACAATGAGATAGGAAGAGTTCTATTCATGGCAGTAAAAGACTCTGACAAATAAGACTCCAAATAAGAATATGAAGAAGCTTAAGAAGAATGTGAAGAAGTCGAAGAAGAAATTGAAGAGGCAGAAGTTGACTATCGAGAAGAATTAATGTGCGTAGTAGAAGTTATCATAAGAGAAAAGAAGAAAAACAAGAAACTACAAGCAGAACTAGACAAGAAAAATGACACTTGAGAACTAGAACAAATGATCACAAAATTGAAGGTTCAAATAGAAGAAGATAAAAGAATTGAGGAAGCACTCAAAGAACAACTAGAAGAAAAGGACAAGATCATTGGAAACTTGGAAGCAGAGGTTGTCACACTAAGAAAGGATATTCAAAAAAAAAAATGCAAAATAGCTCAAAAGTTCTAGATGACATTATCAACAGTAAAAAATATCATCTTGACAAGGCTAGAGTTGGATACAATCAGACAAAAAAGGGATCAAGCTCAAAAACAACAGAGCAAGAAACAAATCCAAAGAGCTATGCAGAAACAATCAAAGAGGATAGGAAGATATACAAGGAATATTACAGGGACACTTATCCACCAAGAAGATTCATATTTTAGAATCAACAACAAACATATAGGCCTAAAAAAGAAGAAGGATTCATAAGAGCACTTCCTTTCAGAATATCTTTAACTCCCAGGTATCAAACTATATTTTTTGGTTTATCTTATGCATGTAATAATTTTGGACATAAAGTTGTGAATTGCGTAGCTAACAATAGGAACAGTAACAACTTTGAGAGTTATACACAAAGGGATTATTCAAGGAGACCTAGTGACACACAAAGAAGAAGTTACAACAAGTTTGAATCTTTGAGCACTGAATTGGAATGTTACAAAAGTAACAATTTTGGACACATGGCCAAGGATTGCATAATGACAGTCCCTCCTAAAGAACCTCAACAGAATCACAACAGTCACAAACAAGAACCTCAGAAAATGACATGGATAAGAAAGCAAGATCAGTATAATAATGAAGAATGCACAGTCGCTCTACAAGCTAAGAAAAAGAAACATGGTTGGTATGTTTACAGTGGATGTTCAAAACACATGACAGGTGATAAAGACAAATTTCTTACATTACGAAAAGAAAAAAATGGATCAGTCTCCTTCGGAAATGATAATTCATCCAAAATCATTGGAGAAGGCATAGTTCGAATTGGGAACAATAATGAAAAGGCACAAAATGTTATACTGGTAGAAGATATGAAACACAATCTTCTAAGTGTGATTCAATCTATGACCAATGTCATAAACTTACTTTCAATTCAGAAAAGTGTGAGATAAGAAAAGAAAGTTTAGGGAAATTGGTCAGTACAACTACAAGAACTTTAAACAACATATATGTGTTAAGCGAAATTGGGAATGAAAAGTGTTGTCTAGGAAAGGAAGATGAAAGTTGGCTATGGAATAGAAGAATGGGTCACATGCATTTTGATAACCTTGTCAAAGTCAGTAAAAGAGAAGTAGTCAGAGAAATGCCCTGGATCACAAAACCAACCAACACTTTATGCAAACATTGTAAACAAGGAAAACAAACAAAGACCAAGTTCAAATCAAAGGAATATTCAACAACAAGACCACTGGAAATTATTTTAACATAAATTATAAAGAATAGTCTAAAACAAGCTCTAAAAAAGGCCTTGTATGGTCTAAAACAAGCTCCTAGAACATGGTACTCCGGACTGGATAAGTATCTGTAGCAGGCAGGGTTCAGAAAAGGAAGTGTAGACAACAACCTCTACATCAAGGTAAGTCAAGGTAATATTTTATTAATTGAAGTTTATGTTGATGATATTATTTTTGGTAGTGATGATGACAGGTTAAGCCAAAAATTTTCAAAATACATGCATAATTAATTTGAAATGTCGTTAATTGGAAAACTATCCTTCTTTCTGGGACTTCAGATACGTCAAAACAAACAAGGATTTTTTTTTTCTCAAACCAAGTATATAAAAAAAAATGCTAAAGAGGTTCAGAATGGAAGATTGCAAACCAGTTATCACTCCCATGCAAACCAGTTGTAAGTTGAGAAAAGATGATGATTCGAAGTCTACAGATCAGAGGCAATATAGGTCAATGATTGGCAGCCTACTATATGTGACAACATCCATACCAGATGTAATGCAAGTAGTTGGACAAGTGGTACGATTTCAAGAAGCACCAATTGAATCACATGTATTAGTAGTAAAGAGGATTTTCAGATATCTCAAAGGAACATAAGAGTTTGGATTATGGTATCCAAAAGGAAAAGATCTATCACTTATTTCTTACATAGATGCAGATTGGGTAGGCTGTATTGATGACCAACAAAGCACCAATGGAGAAACGTTCTACTTAGGTGAGTGTTTGGTATCATGGCTAAGCAAGAAACAATCATCATTATCTCTATCTATAGCCGAGGTAGAGTATATTGCAGCAACAACATGTTGTACATAGGTTCTTTGGATGAAACAAACTTTGATAGATATACAAGTTTAGTATGATGAGCCCATTCCAATATACTGTGATAATAAAAGTGCCATCAATATCTCAAAAAACCCGGTGATGCACTCCAAGACGAAGCACATTCCAATCAAGTATCACTTTCTATGGGAACAGGTTGAAAAAAAGAACATCAGAGTTGAGTATGTGGGAACAAAAGAACAAGTGGCAGACATCTTTACAAAACCACTTCCACGGGAAGCCTTTGAATATCTTTGCCAAAGACTTGGAATTATTTCTACTCCAAAATGAATGCTTTTTGAATGCTTATCTTATGTGTCTTAGATGTACACAAGGAAGCACCATAAGAGGATAGTTCAGTCAGGGGGAGCAACCCTAGAAGGAAATATACCTTTGCCATTGATGAAAAAGGGGGAGAGATTTATCAGATGCATAGGATAGAGGAAAATTTATCAGATACAGATGACATAGGCATGGTTCCATGGGGAGCATGAGTGATATGATTTCAGTATTGCATCAGAATGTTTCCATCAATGCCAACGGGGAAATTATTGATTAAGGTTGGTTGTCATTGATGTCAACCCTTGAAGAAATCCCTGCAACAAAAAGGTTTGGGTAATGGACCCAATATTGTTTGATGTAAATATGACTCATTATTGTCTTGTCATGGTTGATAAGAAGTAAATATGTATGAACTCCAAAGTGGTCTCCTTATGGTGAAAGCCCTCATGGGAAGACGCTTTGCAAAGTAAGAGAACCCATGCTTAATTGTGGAATAATGAGATGAAAGAAAATGAATTTGTCAGGTAAACCATCCTAAATGGATATTTCTTGTCATTCCATTTCTGGTGGTATGTGGAACGTCACATAACTTCTCACTGTTAGAGAGTTATGGCTATGAGAAGTTGGAGACCCCGAGTTTGGGTAATGGACCCAAGTTTGTTTGATGGATAACGGTATGAGTTATGATATATTTTCAGATAATACTATTCTATATAGATAGTACATGTCATTCAATTTTTGGTGGTATGTGGAACGTCACATAACTCCTCACGGTTTGAGAGTTATGGTCTTACGAAGTTGGAGGACCCTCATATGTCATCTAGAAGTCCCAAAAGGTCAAAGTAGTCAAAGTGGTTTAAGAGATTTTAAAAGGTAAATAATAAAGTGAAGTAATGAGTGTATTATAATTCAAAGTGAATACAAAATAAATTATTTCAATAATAAATTTAATGGAGAAATTAGAAGTGGGTTAACCCTAAAATAAGGAAAGTGGGGCCAAGTGACCTAGAAGATGCCTTTTAAGGAAGCTACTTGGAGAGTATAAATAAGATGCAAGGCTCTCTCATTTTAATTACACTTGAGAATATTGAATATCTATAGGTGTCTGAGGTAACCAAGGATATCTAAGTTGAAATTCTGAGGGAAGGTGAAGAAAAGAAGGCCGAAATGCAAGGAAGGATAAATTCTTTTGATGGTGCTTTCTAAGGTATGTTATTTACAGGTCATCTCACCATTTTCTCTATAACTTGTTTTATATAATGATTTAGACCATGAAATTTCTATGCCATTGATAAAACATATCCAAGTATCTGTGGTAAATTTTTTATCTTTTGGGTCATTGTATTTTTGGAGTTACACTCCGTGGAAAATAAGGTTTGTGGCTAGTCCTGAAACTAGTCAAAAACAGGTGTTTCAGGTAAAAACGTCATAACTTCTTCATAAAAGATCAAAAATCATTGAAACCAAATGTTTTGGTTAGGGTATAGTATTATTATTTTCTGTAACAATTTTAGATCAATTAACCAAATATTCCGTGCGAGGCACGCTCTACAAGGTCGCTCTCTAGAATAAGACAAAATTAAGCAAGGTATGCCATTTTTTCTATAACTCATTTTTTGAGAGGTTCCAAGTAGTGAAACCCAGAGGAATTGCATAAAACACACTAAAAAACATTGTATATCAGTTTAATATATTTATACATTATAGGTACAAAGTTATGATTACTTCAAGTTAGGGTTGTTGACTAATCCAAAACTAGGCATGTGAGACTAAAGAAAAGTTTGATGAAAATGCTAGTGTATTTTTGTTGAATTTAAGGAGGGTTTGAAAGAATGTGAGCATATACACCAGGTCTATTATAGAGCTACAAATCATATTTGGATGATGAAAATGATGAGGGCTTTTGGTTGAAGTACATGGTTGAGACAAGTAGTTGATGAGTTGGCACATACATGAGGTGTATAGTTGATGATGTTGGTACATATTGATGAGTCATTGTTGATGAGTAGTTGAAACATGATTGGTACATACTTGGTACATGGTTGGATGCACTTTTTTATAGTACATGTTGATTATAGTACATGTTGATTGGGCTATAGGGATGCAAGGAAACACTCTTGCAATGATATCGAGATTTGCATGAGAGGCATTTGAAAAAAAAGATCATATCGAGATTTGCATCAGAGGCATTTGAAAAAAAAATCCTTTATTTTGTTGTTGTAATTGATTTTATTATTACACTTTAACAAATGTGAATGATCATTATTATGGATATGTTTCACATAATTAATCGTATGATTTAATGTTATTTCACTCTATTTCTAGAAATACGCTAAAGGGTATTTGACTATATGTTTGATTATATCCTAAATTCGTAACTGTGTACATGTATTGATCCATATGGATGTCGGTGGACTCCCACCTATTCCAGCTGGTTCATTTTGGTAGTTTTTGAGTTTGGTAGTTTTTTTCCTAGTTTTTAGGTCCCTGACTTGTGGGGTCGTTTTGAGGCCCTAAACAACGTTTTTAGGGCTCGTCACGGTTCGAAATTCCCTTGGATAGTTTGCATCGAAATGTGTAGTCCTCGGATAGACCTTTCCAATGGGCTATCGTGCACCTAAAACGAATATCATATGCAAAAGTTACAACCCCGAGAAGTTGATGTACTAACTTACTCAAATGGGGCCCACATGACTTTTGGAGCTTCATCTCCTAGGGTTAGGTTTTTGGATGTCTAGGGTTTTTGGCATTCTTGTTTATTTTAAAAATGCCTTCAGAGCCTCATTGTAATTTTCTTCTTTCGAATGCGCGCAGTTGTCACATCTCGTCTCAGAGATAAGATGCCACCATTCCAACGAGCTTGTTCTCACTACATTTTATAGTTTCAACTTATTTCGTTATTGAATAGAAAACCAGTTTTACTGTATCTCTGTTATTTTGTGTTAAGCACCTGTTAATAATATGTATTCATTTTTTTATGCTCATAAAATCTGGATCAGTGGTATCAGAGAGGTCTTCTCCTTGTCGTCTTAATGCATGTCCCCAACGAGGTCAGAGTACAAAGAGTTGGGTCTCGAGCTTGTTTCTCTTGAGGAAAGAAGCTCTCGCATGCCCAAGCGACCTCCCATGGCAGGAGAAAAGAATGATGACGGGATAGGAGATCCTTTCAAACTGTTGATTGAGGAAGCCCTCACGCAACAGAGGAACGAGATGATGGATAGTTTCATGCAAATCCTTCGGCGACTACCAATACGCGACACATCTTCTTCAAACAGAGGCGTCGAACCCTTCAAGGTACAAATAAACTTTGATATTCTTATATTTGAAGGTCATATAGACGCAGATGTTGTAGACAAGTGGTTGAATCTACTAGAAGGGTATTTTTCTGTCCATAACTTTTTGAATAGTGAAAATATTACTTGTGCACTCCTCAAATCTATTCCCCATGTCAAAGATTGGTGGGAAACTTTTTGTGAGAAAAAGGAAATAGAGGAAACCTCATTATTTTCAGTCACGACCACCTGGGAATCCTTCAGGGATGCTATTAAGGAACAATACTACCCTGTTGAAAGTTATGACGACCTATATACCAAATGGACCACACTGCGGGAAGAAAGAGACCAAGCAGTGCCAGATTTCACAAATATATTCCATACCTTGTGCACCAAGCTGGGTATCAAAGATTCAGAGCGAACTCTGGTGCTCAAGTATCATGGTGCTTTGCATAGATACATCCAGACCTAAATGGAATTTCTGGACATCTCATTCTTGGGTGTGACCTACCGATATGTTGTCAAAATCGAGTAGAATCTCAAACAACAGATGCGGCAATTTGGGCCTGGGAACCCCTCACAACAAAAGCTAGGAAAGGGTGGACCCAACCCACAGAACAAAGGATAGATCAAATATGGACAGTATTAGGACTACCAGTCCAAGACGCAAGGAAATAAGGACACCGAAAAGACAAAGAAAGATACCGGGAAGTGGTGTGACTTCCATAAGAGCCCTTGGCATAACATTGTTGACTGCCGCTCAAAACAGTCATTGGTGGCTGAAGTGAAAGCCTCTAAATCAGATGTGGATTAGTACTTTGAGCTAGAACCAGAAAGGGGAAGATGGATCATTGACATGGAACCCAGTGCCATCGTTGCTACCACCAAGCTCCAGCTTGGTGAACCAAACGAGATAGAAGAAGGAGAGTGGCTCTTCCATTCACAGATGTGGGAAAAAATCACCCCACTGCACTTCATTGTTGATAGCGGTAGCCAAAAGAACCTCATATTAGCAGAGTTCATCAAGCGAATGACCCTGCCAAAAACATCACACCCGCAACCCTACACCATTAGATGGCTCCGCCAAGGAAATGATCTCTGCGTCAGCCAACAGTATCGACTGTCATACGACATCAAGCCCTTCAAAGATGAGTTATTGTGTGATGTTTCTCCTCTCTAAGTTTGTGATGTTCTTTTGGGCCAACCTTATTTATGGAAACGTCATGTTGTATATGAGTCTAGGCCTCGTAGTGTTATTATTACTTTGAACAGGAAATTGTACAGGATACCTGAGGTAGTCCCACTTAGTGTTATTTCCTTGATCTTTGCTAAGCAATGCAGGAAGGTCATCTCTCAAATGAGGAAGTTTGTCTTCTTCGTGATTCGCTCTCAGAATAAGCAAAAKATCAAAGCCACATCCAGGGTCTCTGCGACCGACCTCTCCACACARCAAAAGAAAGTAGATAAGGTCGTGGAGGAATACTCAGATATCTTCTCCTCACCTATAGGGGTACCTCTGCACTGCTAGGTCAAGCACCCCATCGATCTCACCCCCAACACACCACTGCCCAATGGGCCAGTCTATCGTCGCTCTTTGTTAGAGAATGAGGAGATCAAGAAACAGATCCAAGAACTTCTCCACAAGGCGCACATCTACCCAGCTCATCACCTTGTGGGAGCCCAATCGTGTTGGTACAAAAGAAAGATGGAACATGGTGACTCTGTATTGATTACCGGTCTCTGAATAAAATCACAGTCAGAAACCGATACCCGATTCCTCGAATCGACGACCTCCTTGATCAACTCACGGGGGCCAAATACTTCAGTAAGATTGATCTGAGGTCTGGCTACCACCAGGTCCTGATAGAACAGACAGATGTATGGAAGACTACCTTCAACTCAAAGGAAGGCCTTTTTGAATGGTTGGTCATGCCCTTTGGTTTGATGAATTCCCCAGCCACTTTCATGAGGATGATGGACGATATCCTGCGACCATTCACCGATAATTTTGTAGTGGTGTATCTGGATGACATTCTAATTTACAACAAGACTTGGGCCGAACACTTGCAGCATATTCAACAGGTTCTGCACACCCTGCGGTAGCACAAGCTATACGCCAACTTGGAAAAAATCTCCTTTGGCATGGACCGGGTCCATTACCAGGGCTACATCATTGATCAACATGGCGTACATGTGGATCCATCCAAGATCCAAGTCATTCGTGACTAGCCAGCCCCAACAACACGCACTGAGCTTCAGAGCTTCTTGGGCCTTGCCAATTTCTACCACAGGTTCATGTTGGGATTCTCCCATATTGAATGGGCCCTCAACCAAATAAACAGGGGTGGTGGTAAGGAGAAATTTGTGTGGGGCCAGTCCCAACAACAAGCGTTCAATGATTTGAAGCAACGCTTGTGTTCAGCCTTAGTACTTTCACTACCATACCTGCAACATCCATTTTAGATCAAGATAGGTGCTTCAGACTATGCTGTGGGCACCATTCTCACTCAGCACGGTCACCCCGTGGCATGTCATAGAGAGACACTGTCAGATAATGTCTGTAAGTACCCTACTTATGAAAAAGAAATGTACTCCATTGTGCAAGTTTGTCGCCAGTGGAGACATTACATTCTTGGGAAGGAGACAGTCATCCACACTGATCATAAGCCACTGCAGTTCATGCAGACACAGGAAAAATTGCAGAATGACCATCATCAAAAGTGGTCCACATACTTGCAACAATTCCACCTCAACATCAAGTATAAAATAGGAAGCACCAATCGTGTCACTGATTGCCTGAGAAAACCGCCAGTCACAGCACTCACCATGGTTCTAGACTCTTGCGGCCATGAGACATATGGATGGCCCCAACTCTATGAGACAAACCCCGAATTCACCACCACCTGTTAAATTTTAAATTAAAATAATGTACCAAGGCCAGTGTTTCTCTTCCCTAGGTGCCTAAGGGGGAGAAATTGCCGAATATGGGTCTTAGTCAAATTAATTTGTTAGATGCAAATTAAAAGATAACTTTATGATTAAAGTGAGGGTGAGTGAAGAGACACCAAATATCAGCCACCCATCTAATCTAATCTCAACCGTTAGATTAGAAAACTCCTCACCTTCCCTCATGAGGTTGATTAAGGCAAGTGGGCGCACCCATTCTTGGAGAAGTGGAAGCAATCTTGTTGAGAGAGAAAGAGACTCTTGGTGAGATGCCAAGAGGTTCTTGGTGAGATGCCAAGAGCAAGGAAGAAAGAAGAAAAGAGACTCTTGGTGAGATGCCAAGAGGTTCTTGGTGAGATGCCAAGAACAAGAAGTTGAAGAAATCTTGGTGAGAGGCCAAGAGGCTCTTGGTGAGATGCCAAGAGCAAGAGGAGTTGAAGCATTCTTGTTGAGAGAACAAGAGGAGCTGAAGCATTCTTGTTGAGAGAACAAGAGGAGCTCAAGAATTCTT
>ML786850.1:353245-381656 GCA_009831015.1 Picea engelmannii
TGTAGCTTATGCTGAAACACCACTGTAGTATATGCTGAAACACAGTGCTGAGTATATGCTGAAACACCAGGCTGTAGCATATGCTGATGCTGAAACACCGCTGTGAGCAGATGCTGAAACACCAGGCTGTAGCATATGCTGATTCTGAAACACCACTATGAGCAGATGCTGAAACACGACTATAGCATATGCTGAAACAGAGTTTGGCATTTAAATTTGACGGAAAAATCAGCGAGACTGAAATTAGGTGGGATTTTGAAAATATTAACACCACCTACCAAATGTTGGGTGCAAACACAGTTGTCGATAATTTCCATCTTCAGGATGGGTTGTTGTGTCGTCTAGGCCATATTTGTGTTCCATCAAGTGAGCGAGTGAAGATGATCTAGGAAGCCCACTACAGTCAGGTGGCAGGACACTTCAGTGTCGAAAAGACAATGGTAATGCTATAGAAACATTTCTACTGGTCGAAACTTCAACAGGAGGTCAGCAAGTATATCAGGTCCTGCACTGCCTGCACTATTGCCAAACCGACCACTAAGAAATAGGGCTTGTACACCCCTCTTCCTAATCCAAATAGGCCATGGGAATCCATCTCAATGGACTACATGTCGGGCCTCCCATCCACCAAGTGAGGAAATGACTGTGTTTTTGTGGTTGTTGATCGCTTTTCTAAGATGGTGATTCTGGTTGCCTGCAAGAAGAGCATCACAATAGAGGCGACTACCAAGCTCTTCTTTGAATGAGTCTGGATACATTTTGGAATCCCTCAAACCATTGTCTCAGGTCGGGACAGTCAATTTCTAAGCACATTCTAGTCGAGCCTCTGGTCACTGCTAGACAACAAGCTCACCAAATCCACGACCTTCCACCCCTAGACAGATGGCCAAACCGAGGTTGTAAATTTAATGATTGTGCATATCCTTCGCATGTATAATTCAAATCACCCTTGCACATGGGATGAGAGCCTTCCCTATGTCCAAAATAGCTACAATAGAGCCCTGCATAGCTCAACCAACCACAGTCCCTTTCGGGTGGGGTTGGGATTCCAACCATTGGGTCCCATAGATGTTGCACTTCCCCTTGCGGTCACCTCGACTGACTCATCTCCTGCTCCAATTGAATATGACAAAGCCACTTGTTTCATTGAGAGGATCCAACACATCTACCAACAGGTTCAAGATATCCTACAGAAGTCCAGTGACAAGTACAAACAACGCCATGATCAACATCGGGTGCCAGATAAGTTTTAGGTGGGCGACAAAGTTTGGTTGCACTTGTAGAAAGAATGCCTTATAGGACCCCATCGAAAGATTCATCCACTCCGTTATGGGTCATACACTATCACCAAGGTCATGGGGAATAATTCTTTTGAGCTCAACATTCCTCCTTTCCTTGGCCTACACCCAGTGTTCAATGTGGATCTCCTTCGCCCTTATTTCCCACCATTATTGGACACCTCAAAAGTAGAAGAACAGTTGAAACCAACAGAGCTCAAACCCGACTGCATACAACATGCATCCAATGATCAGATTGTGAAAAAATAGATCAAGGGCACTCGACAATAAACAATCCAGCTTTATCGAGTCGTCAAAGCAGGGCAGCTCTTGCACCAAGGCAAGTGGCTCACCCGGGGCCAAATTCAATAGAAATTTCCTCATCTGATGGGGGACCTCAATGCAATGGAGACCATTGCTTCCTAAGGAGTGAGGATTGATCCATATGGATATTGATGGCCACCCACCTTTTCCAATTGGCGCAAAACAATTTTCTGACAATTTTGGCAATTTACTATTTTTAGCAGTTTTAACTTCCGGGGCCATTTTAAGGGCCTAAATGAAGGTTTTTCGGGATCAAACTCCTCAATGATAGCATAAGGAATGATTGATACCCCAAAATGAATCTCCTCGACGATAAATTTCCAACGGGTTATCACACGCCTAAAACAGAGATGTAATGCAAAAGTTACGACCCCGGGAAGTTGATGTACTAACTTACCCAAACGGGGCCCACGCGACTTTTGGCGCTTCATATCCTATGGTTAATTTTTTGGATGTCTAGGGTTTTTGGCATTCTTGTTTAATGTAAAAAGGCCTTCCTCATTTTAATCTGCTTCTTTCGAATGCACGCATCCGTCACATCTCTTCTCAGAGATAAGTCACCACCATTCTAGCAAGCTTGTTTCTGCTGCATTTTACAGTTTCATCTTATTTCGTTATTGAATAGAAAACAAATTTTATTGTATCTCTGTTATTTTGTGTTAAGAACCTGTTAATAATCTATATTCATTTCGTTCTACTCATTAAATATGGATCATGGGTGCCACGTGGCAGCCCATGTATGGGCCACGTGGAACCTCACCATTCGTTGAGACTGATGCCAAGTGTCAAACATCGACTGGTCCAGCTCTGGAACATGTATTTGCCACATCATCTACCCTATCAACATTGTTTGCCACATTTCGTACCTACCACGTAAGTTGTACGGGAATTCCATGTGTCACCCTTGCAGTGGTGACACGTGTCACCCCCATATTGGTCCACATGTCTTTTCCATGTCAACATCCGTACACCTAGTCACCATACCACGTCAGCGCCAATTATGCCTACCACGTCAGTTGTACAACTGTACATCCTGTACATTCAGCTGCCACGTGGCACTGTATAGACTGTATAGTTCATGATTCTACTTTGATCCTAACAAAATAAATGTGTTGGCCATTTGATTTCAACAAAGTAATTTCTAATTTAAATCCTAGCGAGGTAGGAACATAAGACCCAGATCTTAGAGACATTGTGGAAAGGGAAGGAATAGATCTACCAAACATACTGGAGCAATGAAAAATTCAGGGAGTAGACAATGTGCTAGTGGAGCAAATCGATTGCATTCAATATCTCTTCCTCCTAAGGGAGGAAGAAAAATCAAGAGGGATCAAGTGCATGCATGGCGATATAGGACACCTGGGTATCAAAATAGGCAATGGACAACCACAACATTCACCCAAGTAGGCAAGGTGGAAGAAAGGTAGAAAATCGAATAGCGTAGCCCTACAAGAACTAGGATTCCTCCTGATAAACTCAGGTAAGATTAAAAATATCTTCCCCAACTCCCCCCCCCCCCACATGTTNGTTTAAATGAATATTAGAACATGGAATATAAGAGGCCTAAACAACCCAAGAAAGAAACGAATCCTTAAAACTAGACTAAGAAAGGAACAACCTGACCTCTGTTTTATTCAAGAGACAAAATGCACCTTAGATAGAATGGAAACAATTAGTAAAACACATTGGAGTAAGTATAAGATGTTGGTTGTCGAAATACAACATATGGTGGGAGGTATTCTTGCCTTGTGGAACCCACAATTCGTGAACCTACTTGTAGTAGAAGCCACAAGACACACTCTTTCTGTTAACATCCAAATTATAGGAAACACGACGGAAATTCTATGCATTAATGTGTATGGCCCCCAGGTGATGGAGGAAAAAAGGAGAATGCTCCTAGACCTAGAGAATCTAAAGGATCAAATCAACAACCTCCATTGGATCCTGGCAGGGGATTTCAACATCATCACTACACTTGCTAAGAAAAAAGGGGGCACTAGGATACTATACAGAGATGCGGAAGAATTATCAACTTGCATTGACACAATGGAGCTTGTGGACATCAGGACCAACAATGGACAGTTCACCTAGAACAACAAATGACTATATCAACACCAAGTAGCTACAAGGCTAGACAAATACTTGGTGTCTAAATCCATCATTTTGTACGGACTAACTTTGTATTGCATCATCCTCCCTTGGGGGGGATCAGACCATTGGCCAATTCAATTGGAAGCTAATTTTCAAACCACACTAAAGAACAAACCATTTAGATTTGAGAAATTTTGGATCTAACATCCCACCTTCAAGGAGAACATCAACCAATGGTGGCGAGAGGAACTACTGGACCAAGGGATAAGGATTTTCAAACTTTACAGGAAAATCAAGTACATCAAACAAAAACTCAAGGAGTAGAACAGGGAAGTCTTTGGAAACATAAACCAGGAGAAAAAAAGTATTGAGGACAGAATGAGGAAGCTACATGAACTTTGAATTGAAGAGGGATACACAGAGGATAAAAAAAAAAAGAGATCCAAATGACCCAGGAATGGGAAGCAATATTCCAGCAGGAAGAAACTCTGTGGCACCAAAAGTCCAGAATAAGGTGGCTAAAGGAGGGGGAGAGGAATACCAAGTTTTTTCATAGAATAACTATTGCAAGAAGATCCCATAACAAAATCTTGAATATTAGGGATCATGATGAGATAGAAAGAGAATCCCACCATGAAATTGAAAATACATCGTTCAATCACTTCCAGGGCATAGCTCAGGAACCCAACCAAGACAGATTCGAGGCCATACAAAGAATAATTCATCACATCCCCAAGTTGGTCACAGTGGATCAAAATTTCGGCCTAAGTGAACCCATCGCAAAAGAATAAATTGACCAAATGGTCCAGGAGATGCCCAACAGAAAGGCCCCAGACCCGGATGGCTTCACAATGGAATTATTCAAAGCATGTTGGGAAATTGTTAAGCATGAAATTTAAGGGGTGGTGGAGGACTCCAAGCGATCGACATCCATCCTAAAAGATTTAAATGCCACAATGATCACTCTAATCCTAAAATAAAATGAAGCTAGGACCCAAACCGCT
Source organism: Picea engelmannii (assembly GCA_009831015.1). NCBI lineage: Eukaryota > Viridiplantae > Streptophyta > Pinopsida > Pinales > Pinaceae > Picea > Picea engelmannii. Next base: position 357,942 of record ML786850.1, read on the forward strand.
ACATGCCTATTGCTTTATGCAATGTAGTTTACAAGATAATCTCCAAAGTCAGCGCTAATAGATTGAAGCCACTCCTTCCCACGTTGATTTCACAGGAACAAGCGGGTTTTGTGGAAGGAAGAAAAATACTGGAAAATATCATCCACGCCCATGAGATTATCCACACGCTGAAAACCCAAAGGAGAGGGGGGATGATATTCCAACTTGACCTGGTGAAGGCTTATGAAAAAATAAGCTCGCACTACATGGCTAATGTGTTGGAATATTTTGGTTTCGACCAGCACTGGATCAACTAGATCGTCACTCTAGTCTCAACGACAAGATACTCATTGTTAATCAATGGAGCCCCAACCAAACATTTATGTCCATCCAGAGGCATAAGACAAGGGGATTCAATGTCCCCCTTCATGTTCATTCTAATGATGGAAGGGCTAAGCAAAAGCATAAAAAGCACAATTGCAGCTAGTGAAATAAAAGGCATCAAACCATTTGAAAATAATCCAACCTCCACACACCAACAGTTTGTTGATGATACCCTACTCCATGGCACACCCATGGTAAAGGAAGAAAAGGATTTTAAAAGAATCTTAGAAGACTTTGGGGAAGCCTCAGGGGTGTAAATCAACCACTCCAAATCCATGATATATTTCTTCGACACTAATCCAACAATTCAAACAAACTTGGCCAACATTTTTGGGTTTGAACGCAAAAGACTCCCAATGAAATACTTGGGAATCCCCTTGACAGACAGATCCTGCAAAAATTCTGCGTGGGAAGGAGTTATCAACAAACTGCAGGAGAGGGTAAAAAATTGGACATATAGAGCCCTAAACCTAGTCGAAAGTCTTATCCTCACCAAAACTGTTCTACAAGCAATTCTGGTGTATATGATGTCAGTGTTCCCAGCCCCCAAAGAAATCCTACAAAATATAAGATCCATCCAAATAGACTTCCTATGGAGAGGCATAGAAAATAAAAAGAAATGGGTCGTGGTAGTCTGGGATAAGGTATGCAGACCAAAAAGAAAAGGCGGCTTGGGGTTACAAGACCCACAGGTAACCAACGAAGCCTATGGGGCAAAGCTTTGGTGGAGATGGGTAAAAGACAAATTGGTGTCGTTGGAAAACATCTAGAAGGCCAAGTATGCCTCGAACATTAGTGACGAGGAGGGAATTCGATTGATGGGCACAAGGGAGGGATCAACCATATCGAATCTTGCCTGGTGAAATAAGAACTGGATCCATAAACACAACTTATGGAAAGTCAGAAATGGTAGAACAACAAGGTTATGGGAGGACGCATGGCAACAAGAACCCATAATGGAAAATCTAGACAGGGAGGAGATCCAACATGAAATGATTGGGCAAGGGAAAAAAAAAATCCATTATTAATGGAAGCAAAGGGATGGTAGCGCCAGATGGAGGATCTGGTACAAACTTAATCCACAAAATAGAGCCTGGATCGAAACAATAACGAAAGAGGTGGAGGAGGAATTGGGGAAAAGGAAAATTGGGGTCTTAGAAGAAGAGGACCAATTGAGGTGGGGCAGGAAAAATGGTGGTGAATTCAAATTAAAAGAAGCATAGTATTACATCGCGGTCCAGGACCAACAAAATCTGGAGCAACAGTGGGAAAAGATTTGGAAAATCCCCCAATGGCCAAAAATCAAAATGTTCAAATGGATAGTTCTACACAACTGAATTCTAACTTGGGAGAACCTCATGAAAAGGGGTTTCATAGGTCCCCCTCGATGTCATCTTTGTCAAGTCAAGAAGGAAACAATTAATCACCTCCTCGACGAATGTAGTTACACAACAAATATTTGGGATTGGGCTACAGGCATCTTCCGCCAATCCAATAGGATTCGGGGGAACATCAACACAACCATCAACAATTGGAATGAGGGTTACATCGAAAATGAAATGGTGAACCTTTTTTGGAATCTAACATCGGGGATGATCATCTGGGCAATCTAGAAAGAACGAAATTGTCGTATCTTCAAGAATGAAAGAATACCGACAGAAAGGCTAAAGGAGGCAATAGTCTCTCAAATAAGAGAAACAGTGCAGATCCGCAACTGCAATACAGAGAAATCTCAACTTATAGACCAACACTCCCACATCCTGTATTTTTTCCATCTAAAATAATGGTGCAACAACATGCCTGTAGGGCGCAACCTGCAAGTCCTTATAGGAGCTTGCAACTAGAATCCCCCTCCATTAGGGTTACTCAAAATGAATTTTGACGGCACGGAACAAAGAAATCCAGGACTAGCAGGGGCAGGTGGAGTGATCAGAGACAATGGTGGAAACATCATTCAACTGTACGCTGGGAGCATGGGAAACTCAACCAACAACATGGCGAAATTTGGAGCCCTAGAACTTGGCCTTTAAATCCTAAGTTGTGAAAGGATGACAAACACCATCGTGGAAGGTGACTCCACCTTGGTTATCAACACGATGAAAAAAATCCAAAATGGCACCAGAGTAGGCAATGTTTACCACCACTAGTGCCTTGCACATTCCCTACAAAAAATACAGGAGCATATGAGAACTTTGAATACAATGGAATTGTGTTGGGTGCGCAGGTCAGTGAATGCTCTAGTAGACAGGCTCGCCAATGAGGGGGTCGGAAAGGAAGGACCGGAACTAGACGATACATGGATCAACATTCTGAGCGGGCAACTCATAACAGACTGCAACCACCTTGTGGAAAAAGATCGTGAAGGAAATTTAAGCATGGAAGGTCACATTGAGGAGGACATCCCAAGGCCTCTCAGAATGTACATGGGCCTCAGGCAGAATATGACTTCCTAACACTCTGCCGCCAATTATTATGCAATATCATAATAAGCAATAGATGAATGACTGGAAGTAAGGCCAATACGCCAGTAAGAGGTGTGGGGAAATCACGAGTGAAAGGACAGGCAACAAGTCTCATGCAACGAATTATGTAAGGCATGAGGGGTTGATGATAACCAGGATCGATCCACCGGGCCAAGTACAGGTACAGAGAGAAGCACAGTCGTATCACAAGCGAGCAAGGTCAGTGATCGCGTAGGGACAAAGGACGACCCATCATGATCATACGAGCCTTAATAGGAAAATTGATACAAGCGCTCACCACCACAGACAAACCAAGACTGAAAAGACGGGCTCGCAGAGGGGAAAGGTCAATAAGAAGAGGGATAGCAGAAATAGATGCAAACAGAAGGAGCGCAACAACAGGGATTATTACAGAGTCAAGGGCAGGGAAAGTAAGAATACCTGTAAAGTGAGGCACAGGCCGAGTAACCAGAACATGAGATGTGGCAGGAAAAGAGGGATGGTGTGACTAAAGAAAACACACAGGAAAAGGAACCCCCCTAGGAAGGAAGTCCCGAACAGTTCGCGACAGTTAACAAGAATGGAGCAGGCAGCGAAATATGCAGAGGGAACCTTCCAAACTTTGGTTGCGCCGAAGGGGAAGGATACCATCACCCGGTGGGAAAAGGAGTTAAAGGACAAGCACAAGGGTAAAGTGTGGGATGCATGGGCACAGGAATTGGATTGGGTAACTGATCTGGGGGCCACACAACCTAGGGAAACCCTCTACCAAAAAACGATGGATATGACTTGGCTAACCAATATGATGATCGGGAAAGTGAATTTAGAAATGGAAGAAGCCATGTAAGAGGATAACAGGGAAAACAATACAATGTTGGGTGAGATCATGCGTCACATCAGTAGTTTGGAAACTATTACCAAACTGTTAGTAGAGGTAGAGAAGGACAAAAAATGCAAGTTGGAGCAGTTGGCAGCCCAGTTCCACCTCTACCTACACTATGTCCATCACATGGACATCATGCCTGCCGATGGACACGGTGCACCAGCTTAAATCAGGAAGATTCGCGTGACCTCCCAGAAGGACGATAACAAGATCTAGGTGGATGGTAGGATCATAGTTTCGGCTTAGTGATTTGGTAGTCTATAGGCAACAATGTCATGCTTTGTCAGGTTAGCTCAGATATATTTCACGCTCTGGTTTAGAGGGGATGCTTTAGTCTCTTCTTTTATGTCTTTTTTTTTCTCAACCTGAATATGGAAGGTCTGGTCTGGTTTCCCTTGGTGGCAGACCAATACCATCCCTTGTTACTATCAACTTGCGCAACTAGGGACCCCTTGGTCTGGTTTCCTTCTAGGCAGACCAGGATCCCCACTTTTTGTATCATAATATTTTCAGTAATATAGATTCCTACACTCTTACAAGAAAAAAAACAAAGGAATTTCTAATTTAAAATAATAATAATAATAAACCTACTTTTACAAAACCAAACGCAATTACTCAACCTCACAATTCATTTATAAATTATATGCAAGTGCACAAGTTGGGTTATTAACATTAGGAAGGGTTTTATATGTCGACACACGTGACAAGGACACTAACAAAGGTGGAGTGTTTTGGACACATTCCTACACTTTGCATTTCACAGAATAAATTGATCTATGGTGGCTTTGGACTTCTTAGTGAGTAATTTGGGTTTTTTATATTTTGCATTATAATTTTCCTTGGTATATATTTCATTTTTTAGAACCCTCAATTTGAATTTAGAAAACAAACATGATAACAAGGAAGAAGAGTTGAGATTTAAAATTACAGCTTGATCTAGATTCATTCTATGTTCACTCGTGGTTATTTTTATATTCACTAAGGGTTAACTAGTGTAAGCAAGTTGCTTTTATAAAATGATTATTGCACCAAAAACAATATTACCAACTTAACGAGAACTATGACCTCAAAACGAGAACTCTAACCCAAAAAAATCATATTTTTGCATAAAAAACATGAAAATCAACCCCAAATCAAAAAGTGGTGTTATCGGTAATACCATTTTTTCAAACGGGGTCAAAATTACAACATTTTCAAGCATGACCTTCAAAACTCATACAATACCTTAGACAGTAGAAACTCAACCTAATTGAAACCGTGGTTTTGACAATAGATCCCTATGCAAAAAAAAGAAACCCAAAATTGGATACAAAATCGTCACTTAAAAATTTATTTACTAACATTTTTTTTCTTCTTAAATTTACATTGAAAATGAATAATTAGAAAGGACAAAATCTTCACAACTTTTTTTTTAAATGAAGCAAAAAACACATTCAAAAAAATATATTCAAAACCCAAATTATATAAAATAAAATAAAAAACTTTAAAAAAAAGTCGAAAAAAAACTAAAAAAAAAGGTGAAAAAAAATTAAAATTTCCAAAAAAAACAATAATCTAAAAACATATATACATATTTTTAAAAATTAATAATCAAAATAACCTTTGAAACGTAATATGTGTGTGTGTGTGTGGTTTATATATAATTATATAGTCCCTGAAAAAATGACAATCCAAATATATGCTTCGTTGTCTCTAGTTTACCACATACTAGACAAAGTTCATTCGTCAACTCACTCTTAGCCAAATGGGTCTTGGATGGTAGCCTCTGATAAACAACTAGTCGTGGAATGACTTGAAACTTGTATGACAAGTGAATGGGCCAAATAACCCTCTCCGACATTGCCCCCTTGCCCTCTCCCATCATATATATAGTTTGTATATAATATAAACTACATATTATATATAGTTTATATTATAAATAAACTACATATTATATATAGTTTATATTATATATAAACTATATATATATATTATATATATTATAAACTATATAATTTATATATAGTTTATATTGTATATAAACTATATATATATATATGATGGGAGAGGGAAAGTTTACATATAATTTATATTATATATAAACAATATATAATATAAACTATATATTAATTATATATAATATATAAACTATATATTATATATAAATTATATATTATATACAATATAAATTATATTTTCTTTTTGAATTGGTTTTTGGGCGGGAACAGGGTCTGGTAGATTTTTTTTTTTTCAAACCTTCAAGCACTATTAATGGCGGTCTTCCATACAGAGAGATGTAGCACTTCTAGAGTGCATTTCCAGACTTCTAGAGGAGGCCAGAGCTTGTTATTGGAGGAGTCGTGAGTGACGGTTGGAGTTTGTTTTATACTTTTAAGAGGGGTTTTTGTGGGGTTTTAGCTATCTGGTAGATTTTCCCTTCTTAATGGAAGTTATTTTTAGTGCCTCTTTTAACCAGTGCCACTGTCTTTTCACTTTGACTTTTCAGAGTTTGTAACCTGCACTCGGGAATCATTTATTAATCTTATTGTTTCTTGGGTGAGTTGGATTCTCATCATTCTTTTTTTATTGGTATCCTTAAGGGATTATTAAGGACTTCAGTACAACTGTTGAGCGGTTAGAGGATTTTTCACTGTGTGATGGGCCAGGGAGTATGACATGTACTCCACTAGAGGGGATCCCAATGGAGGAGGAAGTCAATGACCTCATGGGAGAAGAGGATGAGGCCATCTGAATACCAGAGGGGCTCTTTTGTAGGACATATATGGCATGCTTTAATGGTGACTTTAAGGCATTGAGGGAAGCGGTTAAGTCTCAGATCTCGGTGCTAGTAGTGAATGGTGGTCAGAGTTATTCTAGTTGTGCTTCATCTGATTTTAATCAAAGGTCGATTACTTGCACTCTTGGGAATAATGGAGTGAAATACTATGTAAATTTTAGTGTGGGTGCAGGTGGAAAGTCGAGAGATAAGAGAGGAGTGTCGGGGGTTGTGAATAGAGCTAGTCTATTCAGTGTTAAGAAGAGGCATGGATCTTGTCAGTATAGACATTGGGTTCCAAATTGCTCCAAATGAAAATTGATGTTGGGCGGCGACGTGGGTTTGGAGAACACGATGAGTCTCGCGTTATTAACACCAGTAGGGAGGTTTTCTTACAAACATTAGTGTAAAATGTTGATTGAGGAGTGGGTTTTAGTATTTTGGCAGCCACTGTTGGGTTATATTCCGAAGGTTTTTTACCTCACTAAAGGGTGGTTTGGTTTACAGTTCAAAACGATAGAGGAAATAGAGTAGATTTTGGATAAACCCTGGTGCTATGATGGAGGTAGTTTAATGGTAAAAAGGTGGCGGATTAGTTTCAACCCCCCACAGGATTATTTTAGGTTATGTCATTTCTGGGTGTTGTTGTTGAGACTACCACTGCAGTTTTGGCACGCAAAATCTTTAGAAGCTATAGGGAATAGTCTTGGGAAGTTTATAAGTGCAGATATTGGTGCACTAAAATCCACTGATAAAAGAATGTGCAAAGTTCTTGTGGAATAGATTTACACTCTAGTTTTCTAGAAACCTTGGAGATTAGCTGGCACAGTCACCATTTTTTACAGTCTCTAGACTACTTAGGAGTCCCGTTCAGATGTTCTAAGTGTCAGAAAATGGGTCACCTTTGGAGGTATTGCTTGGGACCATAGGACGAGGAGGATTCAAAGGGTACACTGCTGGAAAGATTGACTCAAGCTGAGTCACCAAAGATTGAGTCTACTAGCTTCAATCCAAGTGGATATGACTTTGAGGATGCGCCCATGCCAGGGACAACTGCAACCATTACGAGTAAGTTAAAATCTGTCTGTCCCGCTCTCTTTCATTCATTATTTGTCTGAGAAAGACATTTTTTGGATGATTCTAGATTCTTTGACCCTCGAACCAGTATTATGGATTTTTCTACACCTACTTGTCCAGAGGCAAAGTCTGTAGGAGCTTTAGTAAAAAACCCTTTATCTTGTCACTTCTCGGGTGGGAAGTGGCATGCCCAGCAAGGAGCCACTTACTACACTAGAGTGCAACTTATCTGAGAATGACTCATTATCAGGTTTTTTACCGGTGAGGAGTGAGTGTAGACCTCTGGATCTGTCGTGAAGGGTTTTATCTAGACCATCTTGTGATATAGAGGACAGTTTATTACCGGGTTGTCGGGAATCGGAATTGGGGGATAGTGAGCTAGGGATTGTTTAGGAGTCTCTAGTACCTACTATCAGAGAGGTGCATAGATCAATTTCTCTTCCCACTTTCAGAGGAAGATCATATTACCTTAGACCCGATCCTGATGGTGGAGAGGGGTCTTCCAGATCCATGGTGGGGGAAACTATTAAACAATATTCTTGGTCTAGGGGAATGGGGTTGGAAACCTCTCCTATAAAGACTAGAAGTTCTAGGAAGAAGAAGGAGGCTCTGAGTAAATATACAGAGGGGACACAATTGTCGGGTACTAATGAATCATGGGTGCTTAGAGGCCTGAAATTCCTAGCGAGAGAGAAAACATGATCTTTTTCTCCCTGAACATTAGAGGGGTGGGGGGGACCGTATATCATCTTTCTGCAAGAGACTATGGTCTAGGAACACAAAGCTCATGCTATAATTCTTACTCACCATCCCGCCTGGCTTACTTGTGTAGTCAGTGCCATCGGGTCTTCGGGAGGGCTTCTTGTCTCTTGAGATCCGAATATCTTTGACATCATTCCTAATTTATGTTGTGGTGGGATTTTGCTTATAGGGTTGTACTTGGATCTTAACCAACCAGTTACACTGCTTAATGCATATGGTCCTTGTGCAGAGAGGAAATTTTTCTGGGATAAGATGACGACCAATGGAAGTCTTAATAACAGGAATCTTATAGTGGCAGGGGATTTAAACCTAACTTTTGGAGCTGGGGAGATTTGGGGAGCGGCTACGCACTTAGACCCGCTTTCAACATATTTTACTGAGCTCTTTGATAAGGCGGGCTTATTCGATGTATTTTCGGATGCAGTGGTGCCAACTTGGAGGAATGGTCATAGTGGAGTTGACAATATTTCAAAGAGACTGGACCGAGTGATCATTTCTGAAGACTTGTTGGTATGAACATGCTTGTATAAATCATGGGTTGATTATCCTTACTTTTTATATCATTCTCATGTACTTTTGATATTAGATAGGGTCTTATTCAATGCTAGGTGGCTTTCAAAGCCGAAGGTTGTGATTATTGCAACAACCTTTTGGAATGACTCGACTTACCTAGTATAAAGTGTTGTTCAACAAATATTCATAAATAAGTTGAAATAATTAAGGATTCAATTGAAAACATGGTCCAAAGAACGCATTAGAGTGCAGGAAGAAAAAATAAAGTGCCTTGAAGAGTTATTGACTAGCCTTCTTCTATAGGAGGCTCAAATGCTAGGGAGAATAATATCAAGCTCCTTGAGACAGAGAGGGACAAATTACTTAGAGAAGAAGAGGAAAAATGGAGACTTAGGAGTAGAGTGGTGTGGATAAAGGAGAGAGACAAAAATACTAAATATTTTCATAATTTCCCCAGTTATAGGAGGAACAAAAAACAAATTTGGGAGATTTGTGATGAAGAAGGACATGTGCATACTAGTGTGGAGGCCATAAAGTCCAAAGCTGTAAAATACTATAAGTCTTTCTATAGCAAGTCAGAAGAGGAGTACATTGAATAAAAGGTTAATATAGTTGGTCTCTTTGGTTTTTTGGTTAATGCAGAGGACATAGAGGTTCTGGAAAGACTGTGTACTAAGAAGGAGCTATGGGAGGTCCTTAAATATTTTTCCAAACATAAAAGCCCGTGGTCCGATGGGTGGACAATGGATTTTTACCTTTATTTCTTTGATCTTGTGGGTGATGATTTGTTGGAGTTGGTGGAGGAATCAAGGCTACGAGGAGCAGTTAAAAATTATTTAAATGCTACATTTCTAACATTGATTCCAAAGGTTAATAAACCTAACACCTTCAGAGATTACATACCGATAGCCCTGTACAACCTCTACTACAAGTTGATTACTAAGATCATAGAAAATATGATTAAACCTATCTTGTCTCGGTCTTTTTCAAAGGAACAGTTAGGTTTTCTCAAAGGGAGGCAGATTTTGGATGCGATTGGTACAACACAGGAGTGTATCCATAGTATAAAGGATAAGAAGTCAAAATCCTTGATTCTAAAGTTAGCTCTCAAGAAATCCTATGACTGTATAAATTGGGACTTCCTTTGCATGGTTCTAATCCAGTCGGGTTTTAGCATTAATTTTACAAATTGGATCCTTGAATGTGTAACCAGTGCCAATTTCGTGGGCTTGATCAATGGGGAGACTTCCAAGGTGTTCAAAAGAGGAAGATTCTTGCGCCAGGGGTGTCCTCTATCACCCTTATTATTTATTCTTGTTACGTAATGCCTTAACCATCTTCTGAAGAAAGGATTGGGCGATGGGAAGCTTACAGAGGTCAAGGTTTCGAGAAATGTCAAGATATTGCATATGTTCTTTGTTGATGATGTTTTAATTATGTCAAAGGCATCGATGGAGGAGTGGACTATGATAAACAATATTTTAACATATTTCTGTAGAGCTTCGAGTTTGAGTATTAACTGGTCAAAATGTATATTTTATCACGCTGGAATTCTTGATGATGATCTTGAAAGTTTAAAGGAACTCTTTCCTTATGGGTTTGAGGATCTGACCAAAGTATTTTGGTAACTTGGTTATTATTTAAAGGAAAAAGCATACAAACCTGAGGATTGGCGATGGATGCTCACAAAATTTCAAGATCGGATCTGGTGGTGGTGTAATAGATGGTTTTCTCTTGGGGGACGATTTACACTTGTTAAATCGGTGCTTGAGGGTCAAGATGTTTACTGGATGGAATTGGCAGCTATTCCAAATTATATATTACATAAAATTTGTATTATGATGTTTAAATTTATGTGGTCTGGTTTAGAGGGTAGAGATCATATTCACCTTTGCAGCTGGATTCTTTTATCGAGACCAAATCACCTAGGAGGTTGGGGCATTCAAAATATTCACTTTTTTAACATGGCCATGGCTTCTAACTCTCTGTGGAGAGTCTTAACAAAGGATGGGATTTGGAGCAAAGTTTTCAAAGACAAATATATTCCAAATAGCTCAATAACCACTTGGTTTCGGGAAGTTTATTCTTTCAACCCATCAACGTCTCAGACTTGGAAGAGCTTGCTAAAATATTTACACCTTCTAACTCATTGGCTTGGGTTCAAAGTAGGTTCTGGGCATTGTGTTTAGGTTGGTCTTGATCGAATTTTAGGGGTGGGGAATTTATCATTTCTTTCCTGTCATCTGAGAGAAAAGTTGAGAAGGAACTATGTCTTATATCTTTACCAAGCGAGAGGACTCGACAGGGTGGGATTAAATAATACCTATTGTAAATCGAGTGTAGACCTTGGCTTAGTTGGGAACTTAGTTGTTGAATAGGAGGATTTTCGGAAATCTTTATGTTTTGCAGGGATTCAATTACATAACAAATCTGATGAGCTTTTTTGGGTGTGTGGTGATTCCTCGGGCAGAATACCAGAAAAAAATATTTATCTTTCTCTTACAAAATCTGTTTGGCCCATTCCAGTGGAGGGTTGGTGTAGGTATCTTTGGAAATGGGATCTTAGTCCAAAAATTAAGCTCTTTCTTTGGCTATCTCTGGAGAATAAGATTCTCACCTGGGATAATCTTCAGAGGAAGGGGTGGGAGGGACCAAACATCTGTGTTTTATTTCAAGAAGAATTTGAGTCTGTTAATCATCTTTTTGTTTCTTGTCGCTTTAGTCGGGAAGCATGGAACCGATTATACTCAGATCAAAATATTTGTTCCATATGGGAAGGAGACTGCCTCAACTCCAACTATAAGAGTTGGTTGAAGAAGGATACATCCCTCATTACGCTCTCGTCTATTGTTTGTTGGATCTTGTGGTTAGAGAGGAATCTGGTTACATTTGAAGGGCACAAAGCATCGGTTTTTTCAGTGATAGCTAAGGTCAAATCTATGTTGCCATTGGTGGAGGTTAAAAAATAAAGAAGCGGATTATACAACCCCCTCGTCTTCTGACTACAATTGTATGTTGGTTTGATGGAGTTGCTCTCCCCAGGGAGCTCGGGTGTGGTGCATGTGGTTTAATCAAGATCAATGCTCAAAGGGTTATCAAGTGGACTTTAAACTGCGACCAGAGGACTAATACAAGAGAAGAATTAATTGGTGCATGGGTGAATCTTTATCTTGCATAGAGGGTCAACCTTGAAGTGATACAGGTCATTGGTGACTCAAAGATCATCATAGATTGGCTAAAGGACAGAGGCAAGCTGCAAGTTGCCACTTTGATAGGTTGGATGGAAGGCATAAGTTCGATGAAATCAACTTTTAAACAAATATTCTTCACACACTTCTATAGGTAACTAAATAGGGAGGCTAATACTCTTTCAAAATTGGCTCTCAACAATCCAGAAGGAAAGCTTGTGTTCAACAGCTGGAACGAGCGCAATGATGGATATTCCATAACTATTAGCCTTTTTTAACACTATTTGGTCTCTTTTATTTCAGTTTTAATTCTATCGGTGATAGCAGGATTGTAAAGGACAATAAGTTTATTTTGTATCTTGTCTCTGACAATGGACTTTTATAACTATGTGCAAAGTTTTTTTGTATTTTTGGCTATTCCAGAAAATATCATTTTTCTAAGTAGTAGTGAAGAGACCTGGAAGCATGAATATCAGTGTTATAACTGTAATGTGAACTTTTTTATATAAATATATAAAGAGCAATTTTCTTGTTGAAAAAAAAATATATAAATTATATAGTTTATAAACTATATAAATTATATAGTTTATATAATATATAATTTATATATAATATAAATTGTATAATTTACATTATATGTATATTATAAACTATGTATATAATATATAATATATAATATATAATATATAATTTTTATATAATATATAATATATAATTTATTATATATAAATTATATATATAGTTTATATATAAATTAGATATTATATATAAACTATATAATTTAAATTATATTGTTTATATTATATATAGTGTATATTAAAGGCGTCCGGTCTTGGCTAAACTATTGGGGAATCATGGAATAAATCATTTTGCAAAATAAATATATTATTAAAAAAATGTCAAAGCAAAATTTAAGGAAAAAATGTAGTGTGATAAAGAGTTAGAGGAAAAAAGAAAATTAAGGTATTATAAAGATGTAATCAACCTTAATTTAGAAGATGAAAATTATCTATCTATTTTGCCAAGTGTAAAGAAAAAAATAATCATTGCTAAGATAAGAACAAATTCTCACGAGCTCCATAGTGGAAACTGGGCGTTGGTCAATTCCTAAAACGCCATGGGATGAAAGAGTGTGTCACCTTTGTGACACTAAGAAGGTTGAAGATGAAAAACACTTTCTCTTAGATTGTCTAGCCTATACCCATATTAGATCTCATTTTCAAAATATTGATTACACTACCAACCTTCCTAACCTCTTAACTCAACAAAAGTATGGTGATCTTGGAAAGCTTCTCTTAATGTTTTTTTAGCACAAAAACAAAATTCTAAAGAATCACAAGTAATCACTTACCCTCTTAAGGTCCGATAGACCAATTAAGTCTTAGTGAATGTTAATCATCATCATCATAAACTGTATAATTTACATTATATGTATATTATATATAATATAAACTACATATATAGTTTATAAACTACATATATTATATATAAACTACATATATAATATATAATTTATATATAATATAAAAAATATATAGTTTATATATAATATAAATTATATAGTTTTTATATATAAATTACATATAAACTATATATAGTATAGTTTATATTATATTATATAAACTACATATAAGTTATATATAGTTTATACGTAATATAAACTATATATAATATATATAATTTATGATGATGATGATTAACATTCACTAAAATTGAATTGGTCTATCAGATCTTAAGAGGGTAAGTGATTACTTGTGATTTTTTAGAATTTTGTTTATGTGCTCAAAAAGCATTAAGAGAAGCTTTCCAAGATCACCATACTTTTGTTGAGTTAAGAGGTTAGGGAGGTTGGTAGTGTGATAAATATTTTGAAAATGAAATCTAATATGGGTATAGGATGGACAATCTAAGAGAAAGCGTTTTTCATCTTCAACCTTCTTAGTGTCACAAAGATGACACACTCTTTCATCCCATGGCGTATTAGGAATTGACCAATGCCCAGTTTCACTATGGGGCTCGTGAGAATTTGTTCTTATATTAGCAATGCTTATTTTTTTCTTTACACTTGGCAAAACAGATAAATAATTTTGATCTTCTAGATTAGGGTTGATTACATCTTTATAATACCTTAATTTTATTTTTTCCTCTAACAATTTATCACACCATATTTTCTCCTTAAATTTTGATTTGACGTTTTTTTTAATAGTATCTTTATTCTGCAAAATGGTTTCTTCCATGATTCCCCAATAGTTTTGTTAATATTATGGTAGTTGCGGGAGGTATTTACCTCCATGTGTGAACCTGACGAGAATAGAAGACTCCAAGAAGCAAGAGAAACCCTAATGAGTTGGCTAATAACCCTAGAAGCCTTGTCGGCTCAAGAAGATAATTTATATTAGGTTATTAGCCTCCAAGAGAAGAAGTCGACCATAAATTATAATAATATATTGAACATACACTTATCCAGAAGGAGAAGTCGGCCCCAACAAAACTGGTAGAACTACTATAAATAGAGGGCGCCAGTTCTCATTTGTGACATCTCAGAATTGAAGTTTTCCCAGTTGGTGTGCACTACAGTTGCAGTCTTGTGCACAGGTTTGGAGGAGGGTTGCAGGTGCAGTTGCAGCAACAACTAGTTTCAGTATTGGGTTGAATATCTCTTGGCTAGGGTTTGGAATATATGATCATCCTTTTGTGATGTGCTATCTTTAGGGACTGATGTGCTACCCTTTGTTTGGCTATCTAGCCTAGGGTTTGCTTCCGGAGAAATTCTCAGTCAAGGTTAAGGTGCTCGGAGGGAGGCTTCGGCCTATGGTTGGGTGATGAAGGTATCGTCAATGGTAAAATGAGCAAACCATCTTCTATATTCTAATAGGTTATGGGCCCACACCCCTTCAGTCATCCTAAAACACTAGAAGGAAACATAGCCGCTAGACATTGAGCTCGTTGAGGAACTGCCACTAGGGTTACTAGCAGGAGTAGTTTCCAAAAGCACTGCAGCTAGGATTACCAGTAGAAGCAGTTGTAGAAATAATAAACCTCTTGTCAAGGCACCTTAAGTAACGAGATTGACCTATTCTCTAGATAGATCAGTGCACCCTAGCCCAGTGCATCTCCTGGCACTCTCAGAAGGCCAAAACGTGAAGTTTGGATTTCTAGTCAAATCTAGGGTTTGACCAAGTCAAGCAAGCCATGACGAACTCTATGAAGTCTAAGAACAAGCTAGATGAAGCCTCTAACTTCAGAGCATGGAAGACAAGGATTGACCTCATCCTTGCTAAGAATAAAGTGTTGGATATTGTGAAAGGAAAGATCGTGAAGCTAGAGTTTAAAGAATGAGAAGAGAAGGAACCACAAAATGTTACATCTATGGAGAAGTTTAAAGATGTTGACATCAATTCCATGAGTATCATAATGGATTCCATAAAAGACCACTTGATACCCTATATCTCCCATCTTTACTCATCAAAGAAGATGTAATATGCCCTAACAAATCTCTTCTCAATCAGAAACATTGGACAAATTATGAGTCTGAAGAATGAGCTCCGTGACATGAAGATGAATGACGATGACAACATAACATCATAATTTGTAAGGATATCTCAGTTAAGAGATCAACTACAAGCTATTGAAGATATCACTTCATAAAAGGAATTGGTGAACATAGTACTCAATGGTCTTCCCAAGACATGGGATGCATTTTCCGCAAGCATGAACACAAGGAAGGAGTACCTGACATTTGAAGAACTTTGGACTTGCTATGCTCAAGAAGAATCAAGGATCAATGCAAAAGAGAAACCGCAAAAGAAGAACGATGATCAAGCCTTCACAACAAGATTCAAGAACTTTAGGAACAAAAGGAAGTTTGGTTCAAGGAGGAAGTCAAATCAAGAGAAAGACATTTCAAAAATACAATGCTTCAACTGTCATAAGTACGGTCACTAAAGGATTCAGTGTCCTGAGCTAAATAAAAGGAAGGAGAAAAACGAAGCATCTATTTCCTAAGAAAAGGAACCTACAAAGAAGACTAAGCAGGATGGAAGAGACTTCTTCTACTAAAAGGTAACAACACTCTTATTATTTCTTGTACATATCTTGTTTGCATCGTATCTGTACATATCTTGTATATCTATCTCTTGGAAGATAATGTGTTCCAAGAAGAACTATACCTATGAAAGAACAAACAAGATGAAACGTGTTATCATTAGATATTACACATGAAAGAATGAAATATATCATGTGAAAGCTATTACAAGATAAGCCGAAATCAGAATCAATCTTGAAGAGACTTAGAAGTCAGACATCAAGAGAAATTGGAGAAAGACTTATGAAGACAACTAAGACGGAAGCGTGGACTCTTTTAGACAAAGAGAGCCAATTATATATTACAGAAGACAATAAGGATGAAGATGGAAGCATGGACTCTATCAGACGAAGGGAGCTGATTATATGCACTCTTACATGAAGCAAGGATTARGAGGGAGCTAATCCTATGATCCATTGAAGATGATGAAATGTATATATCCATGGTAGCAGCCATGAAAGACACTACATGTTCAACTCAACCGCAGAAGAAGACCTCTTCGAAGAAAAACCTTAAAGTATTCCTGGTTGTCCATCTAGATCCGTGATCCTATGATGAAAGGAAGAAGTGCAATCTCTAGAACATGGAATCTCCATGAATCCAAGAGATAATTAAAAACATGAAGATTCCAAGAAAGAAAGAAAAGCCAGAACAACCAGTCATTACATAAATAATCACAAGATTACCAAGCCTGATATGAAAGCAATCAAGCAGAAGAACTAAAAGTCATGATGAAGAATAGTGTATGGAAGACTTATGAATGAAAGCATTGTGAGATCCAGAACCAGAGGTTCTCTCAGATGGAGGGAGAAGACTATGATGATTGGTTGTTCTAGTACACTAGACTTATCTCTATATAAGTCATTATATCATCCGCAACATCCATGAGTTGGAGTTCTACATCAGATAAATGCAAAGAATGTTCTCCAGAGAAATCGAATAAAGAGTGTATGAGGAGCAATCTCAAGACTTTGAGGTATACCAGAAAGAGACTCCTATTCAAAAATGATTAAATTTCTCTATTACTGATTCACCCCCCCTCTCAGTAATCCAAAACCCTCAACTCGAGAGGCACTTTTATCTCTTCCAACCTATTTCAAAGGTTTTTCCTAGGAACCATGTCAAAAGATTTTCTAAAGTCAACAAAACAACAAAAAAGATTGGTTTTAGTATTGTGGAACTCCTCTACAATGATCATGAAGGTAACAATATGGTCCACGGTTGAATGATATCTCCTAAACCCGACCTGGCCTTTAGCTCTTTTACTATCACTTTCTAGCTAAAGGCTAATCTTCGTTTCCAAAATAATTCCATAAAGCTTGGCTAAAATTGGGCTAATCATAATGGTCCTATAATTAGAGGGAATGTTTCTATCCCCATTTTTAAAAATAGGAACAATGAGGCTTTGCATCCAGGGTTTAGGGAAGCCCTACTTGACTACTAAATTGAAGAACTTGTGTATGTGAGGGATAAGGATTGGCCCTCTGATTTTAAAAATTTCAGCTTTGTAGCCTTCAATGTCCTTAGATTTCCCATTTTCGAGCCGCTTAACCTCAAACTCTATGTCATCTAAAGAAAAAACTTCTTCCTTTGTAGGGACAATAGGAATGATGTCCATAGCATTAGGGAACTCGTAAAGACTTTTAAGGTAGGAATTCCAGTCCCTTAAGGGAATCCTATTATTTTCTTTAGTATTACGTTTTAGAATTTGGCTCCAAAACTTCTTAGGATCCAACTTGTATAGTTGTGAAAGTTGCTCTTGCCTTTTATCGATGTAGTACATTTTTTTTTCTTTTAATTAGGGTTTTGTACGTATTGATCTTATTGAGTTTTAAGGGCTCATTAGAAGCATCCCTAATGGATTTCCTAGAAATTTTACATTCTTTATCATACCAAGGGTTGGTCGTTCTATTATTCTTTTTATAGGACACCTCGAAAGAGAACTTGTTAATAGAAGTGGAAAGGGTAGTTGTAAAATTATGATAGAGTTCTTCAATGTTGTCCTTATAAGTTAGGAGGTTTAATTTACTATTTAAATCCTTTAAGAAAATGTCAACTTTACTTTTGTCAAAGCGCAAATTCCTTTGATTATCATAATTATCTTCAATGGTGCTCCTATGCATGGAAAATTTTAGAGTTAGGGTTAAAGGTTTATGATCAAAGTCATGCTCATGGTCATTTAAAAGGTCAAAAGTTGCTATTTGGTTGGAAACGGAGATATCATATATCACATAATCTACAACACTACTACCTAGCCCATGAATATAAGTCATCTAGTTGGAGTTTGGCCACTTCATTACTCCATTGCAAATTATTAGGTCTTGCGAGCTACAGAGCTTGACCAACTCAGTACCAAACAAATTCGCAATTAGGTCTTCAAAGCTTCTTTTGTAGCTATTAGATAAAACAAGGTCCTCATCTAGCCATAAAGGATTATGGTTGGAGTCATTACTTAAAAGAGTAGCTTGTTTAGTTGCAGTCCTAGCATTAAAGTCTCTTAGCATGAGGATATTACCTTCATTTTTCAAATTATAAATATCTTGTTCTAAATTATTATAGGGACAATTTTTATCTAGATTATTTTTCCTATAAAAAGTAGAATTAATAGGTGCAAAATAACAAATTGCTATATACATCTTCTTAGCATTGGTGTCTAAAATTTCTATCCAAATGTATTGATTAAGAGGGTCAATCTTAAGAAGTTGAATGTGAGGAGAAATTCTCTTTTTAGTATAACAAGCTATGCCTCCTATCCCTCCACGGTGGGATTTTTTGTTCCATGCCGACCACAAGACAAATACTTCCATGTTAGGGACCTTAGACTCCTCATGCTCCCAAGTTTCAGCTAGACAGATAATATCAATATCACTCTGGATCTAACTTATCATAAGACCTCTGCGCCATGAAAAGCCACGAGAATTCCAAAAAAGGATCTCAAGTGTCCCAAATTCCTATTTATTATTAACTTTCTGGTCTTTATCCCTAATTCCTATTCATTATTAAACTATATATAAATTATATAGTTTATATATAATATAAATTATATATAGTTTTTAATATGTTTTTAATTTTTTTTATATAAAATTATATATATTTTTAAGGTTTTTTAATATATATATTGGTAATTTTAAGTTTTTCTAAAAACAAAATTCAATTTTGTATTTTCCATATATATATATATATATATATATATAATATTTTTTTGGTTGTTTTTTTAACATTTTTAAAGTGTTTTTGGTTTTTTTTTAAGATTTTTTAGTTTTTTAAGTTTTTCTTTATTTTTTTAATATAAATTTTTTATAATTTTTTTATTAATTATAATTTTTTTTCCTTAGTTTTTTTAGTTTTTAATTTATAAAAATAAAATAAATTATATATTTTTCGTTAAATATTCAAAAATAGTGTTATTTAATTACAATTATTTTTTATGTATTGAAGTAAAGGTAAACAATTTGTTAAAAATGATGTTTTGCACTATATTTTAAAAGTATCCAATTATAAAATTAATTGAGACACAATTATATGAAAAATATTAATTTCAAAAAAGTAAATGGTAAAAAATATTTTTAAGATTGAAAGAAGTATGAGAAAATGACTAAAAACACTGTTGAAAAAAAAAATTAAAAAATTTGAAAATAGAAGAAAAATAAGCATTAAAAAAAATATTGTGGAAATATTATGGATAGAAAATTTAAAATATCAAAATACCACCTAAAAAGGAAGGGGGGTAAATGAGGTAATATTGTTCAAAGTATAGTAATCTCAAGAATGATTTTCCATGAATTCTCAATCATTCATTCTCATAAACTTATCTTTGCGGGGGGTATTAATTGCTTTGATGTTCTTTCATATAGTAATCATGTAGTGCCTATGAAAGGAAAATCGTAAATTATGTAAATGGGAACATTTTGTAATATATTGTGTTAGTAAAAGAAATATTTTGCATCTTTCTTTCTTTCGGGTGTGATAATTTTCTTTAATATTCTTCCTTACAGGATTTAAATAGTAGCACAATTAATGTAGCAAATAATGAAATTATTGCATTATGGATCTTCATTTTTAAAACTTGCATCTAGTTTGATTTCATCATCTGCATTCACTATTAGTGTTAGGGGAAACAAAATCTTCAAGGATATTCCATTGTATCGTCTAGATTGTAAGACCACAAACTCCTAGTCTCCTAAATCATTTGTGGTGTCATCCTAGGGAGACAGTATATTTTGGGATCTAATTAGTGGCAATTATAAGAAGACTAGAGTTCGGTTTGGACTTATGAGATATTAAGCGAAGTTTTCCAATACTCAAACCACCTGACGTTCGAGTGTAATTCAGTGAGCTACAAAAGGCATTGAGAACAATCCCATGACTAATTTGGGTGCAATGCACATGACCCAGTACAAGCCTAAGTGAACACAAGAAAGTATGAAAACCCTTGGTAGAGTGCATTAGAAATAATATCCATGGGAAGAGCGCCCATGGATATTATGAAAGAGGTTAAAAAATCCAAATTACCATAGTTCATAGGTCGTGATGGGGGTTAGGAAGAAAAATCTTGGGTGATAGGTGCTAAGAGAACTCAACTTTAGGACATTCAATACTGTGGAAAAGGCACAAACAGTAATGAGTATATTTAAAGAGGAAGCTCCATTGTGGTAGGTAAATGAAAAGATTAGGTTGCAAGTTACTCCCTTGAAAGTTACATAGGAGATTCTAAAGGAAACCTTTAGGACTAGATACATGTCAGGCAAACATAAACACCAATAGGCGGGTGCATTCCATGTGGTTAGACAAAATGGTAGATGAGTAGAATCTTATGAAGCGTAATTCTTTGCATTAGTTCATCATGTGGACTATATGATAGATGATAAATGGAAAGTTGAAAGATTGTTCATTGGATTTATCCTTTAGTTTGAGTTGAAGTCACCATGTGGAAACCTGCCACCATGGAAAAAACAACAAGTATTGTCAGGTAGGCCCAAAATATGATTGATATGAAAGGTAAACCGAAGAGTTTTGAGCCCTTTAAAGAACCCTTCAGAGATGGTATCATCAAAGTTGGGGAGCATAGATATGGATTCTGTGGAAGACACAAAAATGTAGCTAGGCTTTCCTGCATAACATATAAGGTACCTCTAGGAGGACATAGGAGTTATCCCTACTTAAGAGGAATAGGTGGTAGAGGAAAGGAATGTTGTGGCCAAGGTCAGGTTCAAATAGCAATTCAAGGTCAAACAAGGTGCTAGGAATGAAACAGTCCCCATTATAGAAGGGAATGCCCAAAGTATCAAGCTAGGATCGGATAGTGAGAAGGTAAAGAAAAATGGGAACAACCATATGCCAAGCATTGGATTCATGCTACAATAAACCATCACCAAGCTAAGCACTAAGCCATGATAATGGAATTTGTTAATGAAAAGGAATGACTATCCTAATACCAACATTTTCGAATCTTGTCGGGAAAAGGAAAGATAGTTGGGATTGTTACCCTATGTTTATAGCACTTTGCAAAAATATCAATCAACCCTCAAGAAATATGTTCTAGGGATCGATGTCATATTTTATGTTGTGTTATGACAAAGCAAATAAAGAAATATTTGTATCAGAAAATTATAATAGATTTATTTAACAATTATAAAACAATTTTTTTTATATAAGATGACACAAATAGTTCAAAATGAGACCTTAAAACCATCAAATGATTTTATTTATTCAGATATGATATATAGCCAAAAACATTCTTCATACCCCAGAATGGGTAAGGACCAGAAAAATACTTAGAAGTTAAAGGTTACATCACACAGAGACGTCTGGTGCCTTCTAGGTAAAACCAAGACTGAAAAATAACTAGATACACAAGCCAAAGTATGCTACTGCCTTGACTCTGCACAAAAATCTTAATTAGCACTAAGAATCAATTCAAAAATCCAATAAAAATTTACAGACTACCAGAAACATATGATCAACCTTATAAAGCATGTCAATAATCGATGTTTCTTGGTCCTCTTATTTCCACCTTCAATAAGACCCTACTATCAACAAGAATTTCTTAGCATTTAAGTATTTGAGAAATGAATGAAGTAGTAATGTAATCTCACTCTAGAGCAAGAGAAAACCTTATCATGTTTTGTGCTTCTATCTCTCCCTCTTTACTTGTCTCTTCAATTCTTCTTTTATTCTCCAAAAGTAGTTTTGAGTAGTTTTAACTACTTTTAGTTAAGTTATTTAAATAACTTTTAGTTAAATAGGGATAACTCATAATTAAATATTAATAATAAATTATAAAGGTATAATAAATATTAACTAATAGGTAGGGACCCCCTAATCAACTCCATCGTTTAATTTTCAAAGTATTCCCTCGTTCCTCCATCATCATAAAATACATTAATATCATTGATACATCATCATATACACATATCCCAATCAATCAACACATGAAATATCTCAAACACACTTGTGAATCTCAAATATCAAATGTACATAAGTAGATATATCCAAAATAAATATGTTAATTTGTTGTCCAAACAAACAGTTGTTATAAAATACCTCATGTCAAAAATAGTAAGTCACCAAGTTGTCCAAAACATATTGTTGTCAAGAGTTAATTAAACTCTTTGGAATCATCATCAAAGTGAATGGAGAATCTGATTCTTTTGTTTCCCCCTTGCCAAAGATCATTTGTCCTTCTTCCTCTTCCTCTCTTTCCTCTAACATGGCTACCTATACTAAAAAATCTCATCTATAAAGTATAAGGCTAAGTTAGAGTATGCAAACAATAGCAAGTAAAATATCAAATACCATTTGCATTAGCATAGTTTTAGAAATAGCTCTGACTTGGCAGCAAGCAAGCATGCAAACAACCAAGGGACAAACAAAAAGGGTACTTCAAGAAAAACTTTCATCTCTGTTTTGAAATTCTTGAGCACCTCATACAACTGGTCATTTTTTAAGAACACAAGAATTATAATGTAATTGAGAATACGAGGGGCTTTGTAATGTATGAAAAATGGATATAGATGACAAGGAAAGAATAATGTTACATGTTCAAAACAATAGCGCATCAATTATAAACCATGTTTCAATATCCAAATGTCTACCAATAATCGTCTCATACTTATCATGTCCAACATATCTTTATTTATTGTTATCATATCCATTGCTTATGTCCAAGAAACCCTTTAAATTGCTTATGTATCAGGGGGAAGAAATATGAATTTAAAATGAACATGATATTTGGGAACAAGGAGTAATTTATGTAAAATGAAAGTATGGAGGGGAATTGGTCCCGAACAAGCAACTTTATATCCTTGAAAATAGAGTCCATTAAAAACAGTCACCTTGAAATATATCCCTTTTAAATTTTTCCCTTGATCATAATTTTTATTAATCAAATATACCTTTGTCATCAAACATTCATATCAAACTGATAGATACAACATTTCTTACTTCATATAACACGAGGAAAAAAATGAAATCTTGAAATGATATATGTGTTGATTAAGGTTGGTTGTCATTGATGTCAACCCTTGAAGAAAGACCCGTAGCACAAAGTTTTGGGTAATGGACCCAATAGTGTTTTATGTAAATATGACTCATTATTGTTTTGTCATGGTTGATAAGAAGTAAATATG
>ML786850.1:419457-457883 GCA_009831015.1 Picea engelmannii
CAAACCTTCCTTAACTTCAACAACAAGAGACTAGCATTTTCATCAAACTTTTCTTTAGTCTCACATGCCTAGTTTTGGATTAGTCAACAACCCTAACTTGAAGTAATCATAACTTTGTACCTGTAATGTATAAATATCTGAAATGGATACACAATGTTATTCAGTGTGTTTTATGCAATTCCTCTATGTTTCACTACTTGGAATCTCTCAGAAAAGGAGTTATAGCAAAAATGGCATACCTTGTTGAATTCTAGATTATTCTAGAGAGCGAGCTTGTAGAGCATGCCCTGCATGGAATATTTTTTGAATGGATCGAAAATAGTTACAAAACATATGAAATATTGTACCCTAATCAAAACATTTGGTTTCACTAAATTTGGATCTTTTATGAAGAAGTTATGACGTTTTTACTCGAAACACATGTTTTTGACTAGTTTCAGGACTAGCCACAAACCCTATTTTCCACAGAGTGTAACTCCAAAACTACAATGAACCACAAGATGAATTTTTTACCACAAATACTTTGATATGTTTTCTCAATGGTATATCAATTTCACAGTCTGACGCATTATATAAAAAATTTTATAGAGAAAATGGTGAGATGACCTGTAAATAACATACCTTAGAAAGCACCATCAAAAGAATGTATCCTTCCTTGCATTTCGGCCTTCTTTTCTTCACCTTCCCTCATAATTTAATCTTAGATATCCTTGGTTACCTCAGAAACCTATATATATTCAATATTCTCAAGTGTGATTAAAATGAGAGAGCCTTTCCTCTTATTTATACTCTCCAAATAGCTTCCTTAAAAACATCTTCTAGGTCACTTGGCCCC
Organism: Picea engelmannii; assembly: GCA_009831015.1. Lineage (NCBI taxonomy): Eukaryota > Viridiplantae > Streptophyta > Pinopsida > Pinales > Pinaceae > Picea > Picea engelmannii. The sequence goes on from ML786850.1 coordinate 420,293, forward strand.
ACTTTCCTTAGTTTAGGGTTAACCCACTTCTAATTTCTCCATTAAATTTATTATTGAAATAATTTATTTTGTATTCACTTTGAATTATAATACACTCATTACTTCACTTTATTATTTACCTTCTACAATCTCTTAAACCACTTTGACTACTTTGACCTTTTGGAGCTTCTAGATGACATATGAGGGTCCTCCAACTTCGTAAGGCCATAACTCTCAAACTGTGAGGATTTATGTGACGTTCCACATACCACCAGAAATGGAATGACATGTACTATCCATATAGAATAGTATTATCTAAAAATATATCATAACTCATAATGTTATCCATGAAACAAACTTGGGTCCATTACCCAAACCTGAGGTCTCCAACTTCTCATGGCCATAACTCTCTAACCATGAGGAGTTATGTGACATTCCACATACCACCAGAAATGGAATGAAAAGCACTATCCATCTAGGATAGTTTACCTAAAAAATTCATTGTCCTTCATCTCATTATTCCACAATTAAGCATGGTTTCTCTTACTCCACAAAGTGTCTTCCCATGAGGGCTTTCACCATAAGGGGACCACTTTGGAGTTCATCCATATTTACTTCTTATCAACCATGACAAGAAAATAATGAGTCATCTTTTCAACAAACAATATTGGGTCCATTACCCAAACCTTTGTGTTGTGGGGATTTCTTCAAGGGTTGACATCAATGACAACCAACCTTAATCAACATAAGCTTCTTTGTTTCTTGAATGTGGTAGGTCTTGTTGAAGATGTATCTCTATTATACTCATTCTTCTTTGATTCTTGTTGACCATGGTTCCTTCCTTTGAGTACTTCTACATAACCTTTACTCTTTTCTTGATTCTTCTTTTCTAGCAACTTGGGGGGGCTTCTCTTCAACATTCTCTACGGATGATGTGGATGTTTCTCTCTCTTCAATATTTGTGTTGAGCTTGATGACTTTGACTCTCAATGTGAAAACTTCTTATTCAAGCTTATCAACCTCTTCTTCTTTCTTCATCATTTGACTCTTCATGAGTAATTATGTCCTCTTTGTTTCTTCAAGTTGGATATTCAAGGACATTATTTATTTTTCAAGTATTCTCTCTTCTTGACCAAATTCTACTTCAAGTTGATTTAAATCATTGGTTCTTTCCTTAAGATGATCTATCAATACATTCTCTCTCTTTTCTGATTCCTCCTTTTGTGGAGCTATTTTTATTTCCAAACATTTCTTCTGATCCTTGAGAGTTTCTTCAGTCCTTCTGGCTTCTTCTAGTTGACCCTTTAACATCATGATCGTCTGCTCGACTTCTCTGGAGTTGGTGTTCTGAGATTCTTCTTTATTCAACCTATGATTCTTCGTGACTTATTTTGTTTGTGTTTCTTCTTCAAGTTGGATCTTTAATGTGATTATATCATCTTCAACTTCTCTTTCTCATTGACTGAAATCTGCTTCATAATTATTTTTCTTTTCAATCTCGGGATTGTCTTCTATTTCATTGGGATTTTTTTTCTGATCCAGATTATTTTCGGAACGAAATGAAAGTAGAGTAAATATAATGAAGTACTCGTGAAAAATTCCAGAAACATAGAAATACAACAATACTTTATTTCTATTAATGAAAGAATTGTAAAGAGACTATAAAATATAGAGTGCAAGACTCGCTAGAATGGTGGAAGCTTTATCTCTAAGAAGAGATGTGATGGCTACGCTCATTCACCAAAATATGATTACAATGAGGATTTGAAGGCCTTTTTATGATAAACATGAATTCCAAAACCCTAGACATCCAAAAACCTAACCCTAGGAGATGAAATGCCAAAAGTCATGTGGGCCATGTTTGGGTAAGTTAGTACATTAACTTCCCAGGGTCGTAACTTTTTCATACGATATATGTTTTAGGTGTGTGATAGCCCATTGTAAAGTTATTTTCATGAAATACGCATTACACCATCAAACTCTAACTCTGTCTACATTTTGACTATGGCAAGACAAAAAAAACACTGTTTAGGGCCCCAAAACGGCCCTGGAAGTACAACAAGATGTGTCGACATGAAAACATACAAAATAAGTCAGTTGGATTAGGTGGGAGGCCACCAGTATCTACCTGGAAGATGTGAAGGGATTTAGACAGCTAGGAAGTGTAGAACCCACAATTACAAAGAAGTACAGAAGAACATGTTGCAGTAAAAACTGAAAAGAGGAGTCAGTTGGAATAGGTGGGTGACCACCAATGTCTACCTGGATCAATCCTCCCCCCTTAGGAAGCAATGGTATCCATTGCATTGAGTACCCAGGGAAGAGGGGGAAGCATTTTTTGAATCTGAATCTTGGTGAGATTTGTGCCTTGTTGGAGAAGTTGGGCTTCTTGGCTTGTGGAAGACTATCACAAACCTGTTTCTGGAGGCGTTGAATCTATACCACCAACTTGTTGTCTCTGGTGTTGATGGGGCATTGTGTAGGCACCATTGTAGGTGGAGAGACAATATATTATTTCTCTTCGAAAATTGGTTTTTGTTGGATAGAAGGTGTTGAGGCTGCAGTGGTTGTAGTGGTCTTTTGTGCATCCTTTGAACAGATTGTGAAGAGGATGAATTTTGCAGTATGAGAGATTACCTTGTGGCATTATTTTGGTGGAGCAATAATCAAAACTACCTCTAGTATTATGTAGAGCTGACCTCTTATATTAATAATGAAACTACGAGGTCTAGATTCATAGAGATCATGATGTTTCCACATATATGGTTGTCCCAAAACAATATCACAGACATCAAGAGGGGAAACATCACACTCTACCTCATACTTGAAGGGATGGATGCCATAAGACAGGTGACATTGTTGGTTGACGCGAATATCTCGTCCTTGGTGAAGCCACTCAATGTTGTATGGTTGTGGGTGTGGTCTTGTCGACAACCCCAACAGTTTGACAACCTTTGCTGAGATGAGGTTATTTTGGTTGTCGTTATCAACAATGAAATGCAATGGGGTCCCCTTCACCCACATTTGTAAATGGAAGAGGTGCTCCCCATATTCAGGATCTATTAGTTCTTCTAGTTGAATTGTTGTGGTCACGACAGTAGCAGTGGGGTATGCATTGATGATCTATCTGTTTTCAATATTTTCTAGATCAGATTCTGAATCAGGGTCCGGCTCTATGTTTTTTACCTCGGCCACCAATGACTGTTTAGAGAAACATTCATTGGTGTTGTGCCAGGAGATTTTGTGGAAGTCACACCACTTCCCAGTCACGCCATTCTTCGTCTTTACTCTACCCTTCTTGTCTTGTGTATTGGACCATTTTTCTAGATGTTGTTGGTTAGGGTTGTCTTTATTGCGATTTGGTTGTTGCATATTTGCATACCCAAATTCCCAGTTGTTCTGGTGCCTAAATTTCTGCTTGATTTTGACAACATATCGATAGGAATATCCCAATGATGAGATGTTTAGGAAATCCATTTCGGTTTGGATGTACCTATGCAGATCCCCGCAGTATTTTAGAACCAAATGCCACTCAAAGTCTTTGATATACAGCTTGGTGTGCAAGGTATGGAAAGTATTTTTGAACTCCAGCACTGTTTAACTCTTCTCTTGTTGTAGTGAGGTCTATCTCATGTACTGGTCCTCATAGTTATCAACAGGATAGTATTGTTCTTTGACTGCATCCACAAAAAAATCCCAAGTGGGATCGGCCCCATATATTCCAGATTCCTCTATGGAACTTTTCTCCTAGTATGTTTCCCACCAACATTTGATATGGGGGAGAGCCTTGAGGAGTGTGAAGGTGATATTTTCCTTGTCGAAATTTTTTTGAACAGACAAATAACCTTCTAATAGATTTAACCATTTTTCTAGGGCATCCACATCTATCTGACCTTCAAATATGGGAATATCAAAATTAACTTGTACCTTGAAATGAGAGGTTCCTCCAAAATGGTCACTTGATGAAGATGTGTCTTTTTCTATCAGCAGTCATTGAAGGATGTGTGCAAAATTCTCCATCATTCAGTCCCTCTGTCACGAGAGAGATTGCTCAAGCAACAAGTTAATAGAATATCATGCTCTGTCATTTTTCTTTTCTGCCACCATCGAGGTTTTCTTGGGCATGCGAGAATGGTTTTCCTCAATAAAGACAAGCTCAAGACCCAATTGTCTATACTCGGACCTCGTCAGGGACATGTGCGGAAAAAAATGATCAAGAGCAACCTACTTTGATACCATTGATCCCAATTATTTTCGAAATGAAATGAAAGTAGAGTAACTATAATGAAGTACTCATGAAAATTTCCAGAAACATAGAAATACAACAATACTTTATTTCTATTAATGAAATAATTGTAAAGAGACTGTAAAAATACAGAGTGCAAGAATCGCTAGAATGGTTGCAGCTTTATCTCTGAGAAGAGATGTGACAGCTATGCTCATTCACCAAAAGATGATTACAACGAGGCTCTAAAGGCCTTTTTATGATAAACATGAATGTCAAAACCCTATACATCCAAAAACCTAACCCTAGGAGATAAAATGCAAAAAGTCATGTGGGCCTCGTTTGGGTAAGTTAGTACATTAACTTCCTGAGGTTGTAAGTTTTGCATATGATCTTTGTTTTAGGTGCGTAATAATCTGTTGGAAAGGTATTTTCGAGAACTACACATTACGCTGTCAAACTCTAACTATGTTTATAGATTTATTGTGGCAAGACAAAAAAAAATTGTTTAGGGCCCCAAAATAGCCCTGGAAGTACAACAAGATGTGCTGACATGAAAACATACAAAATAAGTTAGTTGGATTAGGTGGGAGGCCACCAGTATCCACCTGGAAGATGTGTAGGGATTCAGATAGCCCCGAAAGTGTAGAACCCACAATTACAAAGAAGTACAGAAGAACATGTTGCACTAAAAACTGAAAAGAGGAGCCAGTTGGAATAGCTGGGTGGCCACCAATATCCACCTGGATCATTGTCTCATTACTTTCAATCTTCAAATAAAGGAATTCAATTTCAATATGTCTATGTTCTTCACAATTAAATCAAAAGTACTAACTTTGGTAGGCTTCTTCATCATATGATTTTTCATCTACATCGTCTTTGGCATTCTCTGAATCTATGATGGGAGAAGGATAGATATTATGTAGTTTATCTCGGAGTTCTTTAGTTGATGAACATTTTCTCACTTTTTATTTTATTGAATCAGGTAATCCTTCCATAATGAAATCCATTTTTATATTTTTTTGTTCTTATTCAATTCCTTCTTGGCTACAGTCTTTGGTTTCTTTGAACCATTATATCTTGTAATAATTGAATACCAAATATCATATCCATGTGCCTGCAAAAATGTTTTCGCTCTTTTTCTCCATATATCATAGTCCAAACCATTCTGACCATTGAACATTGGTACTCCATTCATATTGTACTTCATGATATACCTTCCAATGGTTAAATTTTTTCCTGAAGGAACTGGCTCCGAAACCAATTGTTGAAATACTAAGAGGGGGCAGTGAATCAATATGATCACTTTATGCCACTTTTAACCACAATATATATTCTTTCACTTTAACAACAATGTTCAATAGTTTATCATCAATGTATCATCTATAATTGCATTCAATATATCATGAACATATAATCATAAGCATCATTACATCAACAACATCACATCAAATGCATAATACATCAGTATTTATGTGGAAACCTAAATGGAAGAAAACCATGGAATGCTTTCTTATATATATCAAGAATTATTTCATACGAAGCACCAACTTCCAAATTCTCCAGTTGCAACTGGAAGGAGGATACAACCCCCTATTCTCAGGCTCCAACCTAAAGGAAGCTACAACTCCCTGAATTCTCTAGCTCCAACCAGAAGGAGGCTACAACCCCATGGTTCTCAGGCTCCAACCTGAAGAAATCTCCAACTCCCTGATTCTTCGGCACCAACTAGAAGGAGGATAAAACCCCCTTTACGTACCCTGTCCTATCACCATGAAATATAAGTGTAGACCAACTGTCACTACCAAAATCACTTCCCCTATCACTACCACTGTCACTATCACTCTCACTACCACTGCCACTATCATTGTCACTTCCACTGTCACATAAACCTTTAACCTGCTAACCTATCATTGTCAACCTGTCCAACCTGTCACTGTCACCGATACTCAACCATATCCTCTCACATGTATCATACACCAAGGAGACCTCTCAACTAGATTTCCAACATCACCAACACATGCCTCTACCAAGCATGTACCAAACCATCAACTTGTACCATCAACCATGTACCACCGAATTGCTCCATCCAGTGGAAGATTTGGAGCAAGAAAGACATAAGACAGGCGATCTAAAGAAAGTTGTAGAAACACTCAAGAAGAGAGTGGAGTCTTTGGCACATCAATCAAACACAGGTTCTAATTCACAAAAGACAACAAAATCATCATGGGAATGCCAAGCCAAAGTTCCAAAGGACAGGGACATTGCATCTATGGAGATCGAGGGCCAAGAACCGAACCATGGAGAAATTAAGGTAGCACTAGTTAATTAATAAAAGTATAAGCATGTATTTTTGTTGTATTTTGATCTTAGGATAGTTTATAAAAAAATACAATAGTAGAACTACTCAAAGCTATAAGGAGAAAAATATTTTGTAGAGAATAGTTTCATAGCTTTGGACTCTCCATATACAAAGTCGACTTTTTGTATCTATGCACTAAGCTATTTTTCTTCGGATCGGATTTTTTATAAATAAAAATATCTTCAATCTCTTTTGAAAAAAAAAACAAGTTAACTATGGTATTTAAACAAATACCCAACTAATGAAAATGTGAGTACACACTCAACTATCAATTATAATTTGGTCAACAATTTGCATGGCAGCAATTTCATAATGATACTACCACTCTAGTGTGTGTGTGTGTGTGTCCACACATATACATATGCATGCATACATGTGTGTGTGAGAGAGACTTGTCCAAATCGACACTGAATTATCAATTGAGATTTGATTTGATTCCAAAATGGCATATGAAATTATTTTTATGGATATAGAAGATACCATGTGTTAGAACTAGAAGTCACCTCCTGATTGTGGGGGAGGTAAGCCCAGTACCCATCAGATTTTATATGTCATGGGTTGGTTTCATACGAGGTCAATGGGCACAGACTCAATATAATATCGCTTTAACTCAGAAAACAAGGACCGACATGCACAAATAGGTGAGGTCTTGATTCAACTTCAGTCAGTAAGTTGAGCTTAAGTATGAGCAGAGGGAAAAATTAGCGAGAAGGATGAACGAGACTACTATGGTCATCAGGCCTTCCAGCAACTCGAAGAGAAAAAACTCAATACTCAAGAGAAATCTTGAGATCAAGATTCAGACATTGAAATATGGTGCAAGCAACACAGTTACAACAGTAGGATGATCAAACCTTCATCACCTTGCAACTACAACAACTCGGTTATATCTTCCATGCCTGAGCCATCCAATGTAAGAGGGAAAAGACTACATAGGAAACTGATTAAAACTGGTCGTGATGACACTATGATCAAACCTACATCACAACAACATAACTACCCTCGAATGGATCATGCCTATGGGTTGAAGCTACGATCTAGTCTTCTCATGGCATCTGTCTCCCAGTCCTGGAAGTTGTCTCTTCATCTGATCCTCTTTGAGATCAAGCTTACTCTCGATTTCTCCTGAGTCTACAAGGACTTCATCATCTCTTATGGGGTATACTTGGTGTTGAATACCAAATCTAAATATGAAAAGTTGAGTTAGACTTCAAGTGAATTATGCTTCCTGTCAAGGTGGCTTCATTATTCTTTGAACAAGTCTACTGTGAGTTCTTGTTCTAATGTTCGGTCATGTTTGGAGCCTTATGTTCCTTACAATCAATCTCCATATGAGATACTTTGGATCTCAAAAGATAATGTCTTCTTCATCTTCTTTAGTACATGAATGTGTATGGTAATGTACATAGTCTGCTTCTTGTCTCATCTAATATGTTGCCTTCTACAACCTTCACTATAGCTTCATCAAGGTTATCACATGTGACCTAAAACAAGGTCAACAAAACAACAAGAAAGAATAATACTCGTTTGATAATAGTAAATAAATAAATAGCACATATAATCATCATAGTAGCTCCTTTAGAGATATCACTTGTGACATGTCTAAAGAAAAGATCAAAAGTAATAAACACAATACTAAATGAGGTCAACACTCTTCTAGTGTTGTGATCAAACATTCCTCCATGGTAACCTGGAATTAACACAAGAAGTTTCTTCTAGAGGATATGTTAGTCGTATCCGGAAAATGATTACATTAAGCATTTAACTCAATATGCTCACATACTGCCAAGTATAATACTTTTCAAAGACTGCTACCTCAACTATAGTGTTTACTTGTAAAGGGGTAGTTATCAACTTGTCATGTGCAACTTTGAATCTTATCAACTTAATTAATCAAACATGGAACCTGGAGCCTTGTCCTCAAGAATGAGTGTGTTGTTTTTCTTCCAAGTCTCCTTCACTCAAGATGACGAGTGCTTTCTTCAACCTGTCTTATGTACTAAGACAATATGCTATCTTGACAGAAATTTGGGTTAGAGAATAAATTCTATGATCTCAACTTTAATCCATCTAATACCTTGACTTTAATTTTTGACCAAAGGTTAGTATGATGGTCATAGTTTCAACATGCAACCTAGATCAAAATAATGCCATAAAAAATAGATGCATATTAGAATAATCAAACCTGGGTTGCATTATTCCTCTAAATGTGTTGGATCTTGAGATCCTTTTGGATCTATGGCAAGATATCCCTTCTCCTGCAAATACCCTTTAAATCTTAACAATTTAAACATATGTAAGTACATACCTCTGATAGAATTTGCAGGTAGTGGCACCATCTGGTAGCAGCGATAATAATTACCAACCCTTTTTAAAAATTCAAGGGTGACTGCAACTAGTATTGCAACTGATACCTCAACTGATATTGAAATTGCAATTGATACTGCAACTAATTCTGAAACTGCAACCGCAACTGCAACTTAGGGTTTTATGAGGAAACCCTAATTTTTCAAATTTCAAAATTTGAAATTCGGATCTAGGGGCTAGATGCATTGAGCCGAGGCGAGTAAGTTGGTGCAGTCAGATTTATGAAAATCTAAATTTTACCCCTTGAAACTGAGCTTGTGGAAATATGGACTGGTACTTCTGGTACTTGTTATGGTTTCCTAGTTTTCTGGTACTTTTGGTTTTCTGGTGCTTCTGGTTTTCTGGTACCATTGAAAACTAGGGTTTCACTTTCCAGGAGTTCTATCCACTGTGTTAGCAAAAATTATTGTCTTGGGTGTAAGAGTATCTAGGTCTGCAGGCTGCACAACAAGCACTCAAGCGTAGCACAGAAAAATCTCATTTCTGGTTACCAATCAAGTGAGCGAGCGAAGTTAGGTTGTCAATGGCCAAGATCCATCTATAGAGAAGATCGACGATCGGCGGGTAATCGCGGTTAGTAGAGTTGCGCCAGGATTAGCGCAATGGATAGTGCTTATATATCACCAAAAAGATCTCAACCGTCCATCCAGGAGGAGTACATGGCACACAATCGAGCTCTATCGCCACTTTTCCCTTTGTGACTTCGAAGCACAAGGAGCAACCTCCTCCCATCCCTGAGACGCAAAGTGTCGAAGGCATCCGGGTTTTGGGCCCACAATATTGCCGAAGAAATCTCAGTCGTCCATCGAAGGGGACATGTGGCACACAATCGAGCTCTATCACCACTTCTCCCTTCGTGACTTTGAAGCACAAGGAGTAGCCTCCTACCATCCCCGAGATGAGAAGTGCCAAAGGCGTCCAGGTTTTGGGCCCACAATATTGCTAGAGCAATCTCAGCTATCCATCGAAGGGGACACGTGGCACACAATCGAGCTCTATCGCCACTTCACCCTTCATGACTTTGAAGCACAAGGAGTAGCCTCCTCCCATCCCCGAGATGCGAAGTGTCGAAGGTGTCCAGGTTTTGGGCCCACAATATTTTTNATCACCACTTCTCCCTTCGTGACTTTGAAGCACAAGGAGTAGCCTCCTACCATCCCCGAGATGAGAAGTGCCGAAGGCGTCCAGGTTTTGGGCCCACAATATTGCTAGAGCAATCTCAGCTATCCATCGAAGGGGACACGTGGCACACAATCGAGCTCTATCGCCACTTCACCCTTCGTGACTTTGAAGCACAAGGAGTAGCCTCCTCCCATCCCCGAGATGCGAAGTGTCGAAGGTGTCCAGGTTTTGGGCCCACAATATTTTTGAAACAATCTCAGTCGTCCATCGAAGGGGACATGTGGCACACAATCGAGCTCTATCGCCACTTCATCCTCCATGACTTTGAAGCACAAGGAGTAGCCTCCTCCCATCCCCGAGACATGAAGTGCCGAAGGCATCTGGGAGTTGGGCCCATAGTCTCGCCGAAATGATCTGGGTCGTCCATCCAAAGGGATGCGTGGTCCCTGATTAGGCCATGTCAGCATTTCACCCATCACAACTTTGAAGAGAAAGGATCAGCCTCCTCCCAGTTGTGAGACGCGAAGTGTCGAAAGCACTCGGGAGCTAGGCCCACAGTCTTGGCGGCCAGTCACAGAGGAATAGGCCTAGGGAAAGGGCGCTAGCATGCACCATATGATGAGATAGGTTCCAAAGCATCGAAATCATTGCAGTCATCCATCCAAAGGGACGCATGGCATCCAATTAGGCCATGTCGACATTTCTCCCATCGCGACTTTGAAGAGCGAGGATCGGCTCCTTCCTATCCATGAACCCCGAAATGCCAAAATCACCTTTGAGGATAAGCACAGGTTCACAGCCCGTGGTCACTTGGGGGTGATAGAAAGAGCTGCGCAAAGGGTCGAAGAACCAGGTTTAGCTGCAGAAGGGATCACCGTGTTCTCCAGAGGCCAATTCAGCTCGACCTCGATCTTGGTCCTCGCTAAAAATAAATGAAGGTGGATGGAGGTAGTTGAAACCTTGTCTCACTCATTAAATGCAAAGCATGGAGGTTTCGACAGGAAGTCTGTTCGAGATGGTCCTGTACGTTGGTTTCCTCCAAAGGAGTCACGCTAAGTTCTCGTCTGACTAGAGGATTCTACACACGCTATTTTAGCCTTTAATGTTTCAGCTACCTCCCCTGCAAAGGCCACGCCAAGTTAAGGTGACATCTGACAAAGGAGTTCAGGCCATATTTGACTGAGGAGACGCCACACCTTGAAAGTCCTGAGACGCCTCTGTTGGGTGAAAGGGGGGGAGTATATGTAGACATTTTTTCCATTTTTGTGGGCATCGATGGTAGAGCAAAGCTCCAGATTGTAAAGTTTTAACACATGCTCTAGTTCTCTGGTTATGTATCTGTATATGAGATTTCTTATTTTATAATAGACATATCTCTTATCCCATCTAGTTTCATCTCATACTGAGAGAGTTCATGATCGACTGATTCATGTGAATTACTATGACTGTGTTATGATAAAGGATTTATTGTAACACGGTTATATTCTCCAGTGTTGCCTATATTTGAGTGTGAGAGGATCTTATGTTCAAGTTTTTCGTCTACAGGTTGTTAGAAGCCCGATGCCTACAACAGCCCGATGCCTTTCCTCACAGAGGTCTTCCTCCTATTTTCCCTTACTACAACTCACTGTCTGAATTTTAACTAAGACCTCACCTACCAGTGCATGTCCAACCTAGTTTCAGTGTTAGAACGATATTGTTCTGAGTTTTCTTCCACTTGATCACCCTCTATAAACAAATCGTGACATAAATTGATGGGCGTCGGGCTCTGCTCCTGCTGCAATCCAGGAGTGACTTCCAACGCCAACATCTCCGGTGTTGTTGCCAGGGATGAAGTTGAAAATTTTCCCCGAGATTGAACGACATTGAGCCTCTGATTCTGAAGGTGCATCGGGCATCAGAGCCTTTGAAGATTGCTATTGTGCACCTGGTGACTCCATTGTGATGACTCCACTGGAGCGAACATGTTGTTTTAGTTGTGGCTTCTAGAGGCAGACACATGCGGTCCTAACCACAGCTGCCTCTAGCCACACCTATAGCTGATCCAGAGGTGATTTTCAAAAAAGGAAAGGCCTCTTGAGGAGAAACTTCCACCGCCGAACTAGGTAATCCGCCATCTCCTTCTGTAGAAACTCCATTTTCTTCTCCTCAGCTTCCTAGCAGACCTTTTTCTAAAGTTTCTTGTTTCCTAAATTTCGGGAGTGTTCCTGCTGAGTTTTCCCCTCCCAATCTGGGATTGGAGAGAGAAATCCTTGTCACTCCCTTTTCCCCTGAAGTTGTACCTTGGCGTGGACCCAAGACCACAATAGACTTCCCCACTCCTAGCTTTTCCACTCCTCCTCTTGTTACTGTTGCCACTTTCACACAGAGAGAAGCATCTGCTGACTCAAGCCCATTAGCCTTCTCCCTAAATCCCCCATTGTTTCCTGGAAGCTCATTCCCAATATCCCCTTTTCGAGCCCCTTCCCCTCCGAGTTCTCCTCGACCAAATATCCCTATGGTAGGAGAAAATCCCCCTATGAACAGAATGGAGGCTTTTATAGCCACTAGGTATGCTCCCCTTGTGTTACCTCAACCTCTCAATTCCCTCCTAGCAGATGGTTACCTCAAGCAGTTGCCCAAGTTTACAAGTGAGGGGGACATAACTGCAGAAGAACACTTAGAAGCCTTCTACAGTTTTACAGACGATCATGTTATCATGCATTTAAATCTATGGATGAGGATTTTCGTCCATAGTCTTGAAGGCGAGGCTAGAAAATGGTTTAGGGCCCTGCCTCCTAGATCTATTGATGGGATTGAGGCTTTGGATAGTGCCTTTTTGAGACAATGGGGAGACAAAAAGGACTTCATGTATTACATGAATGAGTTTGGGTCTTTGAAGAGAAAGGAAGGAGAGTCTGTCTCTAACTTCTCCAAAATATTTAATAAAATGTATAATAAGATCCCCACCGAGATAAATCCCTCCAAAGCTTCTGCAAAGATCACTTATGCCAGTGCTTTTGATCCTGATTTCTGCCTCTTGTTGAGGGAAAGGAGAGCCACCACTATGGCTCACATGCAGGACGCAGCCGTGGAAGTAGAGTATAAAATATTGGTTGTTGACCGACTCTGGAATAAGGCTTACAGAGACATATCCAGGAGAAGAACATAGGCCTCCCCATCCCATTCCTCTCCCCTTCCCCTTCATATGGATGAGGTAGCTAGAGTATTGAAATCCCTTTCAGCTAGAATGGAGAAGTGGGAGTTAGAGGAGAAGTCCATGTACAGAAACCCCCAGAATGCTGATAACAAAGGTTTCAGGAGGCCTGGTAACAATATGCCATAGACTTTGCCAAAGGAACAAAGAAGCAGATACAGGGATGATCAGAGGATTCAGACCCCTCTCCAGAATAGCCTAGTTTCTCATGAAGAAGGGTAGGAGGTGGATGAACTCGATCTTGAGATCCACTGCATCGAGGAAACTTCCCCGTTCCCTCATTTGACTCAATCTTCATATGAAGAATCCATTATCAACACTCAAATCAATGAGTTGAGTAAAGGGGAAAAGGCCAACAACACTTCTAACAGATACAATCTCAGGTCAAAAAAGAAAGAAGGGAATTTTGATAGCCAGGATCAGCCCCTCATAGAGGAAAGGCATACTAAAGTTGCAACAACCACTACTAAAGAAAAGAAAACTCGGAAATCCTCGCCAGCAGCCAAGGAACCTACCTCTGAGGTAAGGGAATCTCTTAAGTCTCTCTCCTTCTTTAGTTTTGAACATGAGATTCATAAGATTATAATTCATGTACCCCTATCCGAACTAGTTAAAAATGAAGATTTCAAGAGGCCCCTCTCCAAGATGCTACAATATGAGCTCCCCCAGACTTCCACAGACTCAATAAATCTCCAAGATGAAAAACCAGTAGTCGTCCTAGGTCCCATGGTAGAAGATAGAGATGATTCATCCCCTCCTTTCTACATATCCCTGAACATACATGATAAAGTGTTGCATAACTGCCTCATGGACTCAGGGGCTTCCCATAACCTTATGCCCAAAATAGTCATGGAATAATTGGGACTGGAAGTGACAAAGGCTTATCATGATTTGTACTCTTTTGATTCAAGGAGGGTGCAATGTCTTGGAGTCATCAAAGACTTGGTGGTCTCTCTGTTTCAGCTACCAATGAAGAGTGTGGCCATGGACATCGTAGTGGTCGACGTTCATCCCAAGTTTGGCATGTTGTTATCAAGATCTTGGATTAAAAATCTTGGAGGAAAATTACAAATGGATCTCACATATGCTACTATTCTAATCTTTGGAGGGGAACACAGGAGGTTGTACAGAGAATCCCAGCTAGCCTATATTGTTAGTGATGAAGCAAACCCCACCAATCATCCCATCTTTGCACTGGATATTGATTTGGGGTCTAGTTTATTGTAGATCACCGATGCTCCTAAAGCCCCTTTCCAAATCAGAAAGCAACCCTTATTTGATCATGGGACACCTCCTCCAAACACCTCCATTTGGAAAATGTTTTTCAACGGAGCTTCTTCTAACAAAGGCACTGGCACTGGAGTGGTTTTCATGTCACCTTCTCAAGAGACCATATCCTTGTCATACAAGATGGAATTTGAAACCACCAACAATGTGGCAGAGTATGAAGCTCTTGTTCTGGGTATCAGGGCCGCAAAAGAAATGGGAATAAGGGAGATGGCAGTGTTCGGAGATGCAGAATTGATAATCCAACAAGTCAGGAATGTCTATCAGGATAAGCATCCTCCGCTCAGAAGTTACATGAACGAGGTATGGGACCTGATTGATAACTTATTCTCAGCTTTCAGCATTTCTTTTGTCCCAAGGGAAGATAATGTTGTGGCCAATTCTTTAGCTCTTTCAGCTAGTCGGTTCAAGATCCCTCTGCTGTCTATGGTCAAATATGATGTTGTGATAAAATATAGGCCCTCAAGCATTGGAAGGTATTCGATGATGATCTTGAAATTGAAAAATTTCTCCAATCTGTTTATGAATTTTCTGCATTGGACATTGATCAGGATCCTGACCTTGAAGGTGACCATTACCCTGAGGTGTTTTTAAATGAAATTGCTAATCACCAGATTATTCAGCTGCCTAGCAATCACATTCTGAGGGGACTAGTCCCTTTAGAAATATTGTTTGATGGGAATGATGTGGTAGTAAAGGGTAGGGTTTCAGATGAAGATGCTGACACAACTGAGTGCAACATTGGCACACAGGAGGAGCCTAAGTTTTTCAATTTGTCGAGCAGTTTAACCAGAGAACAGAGGACCGAATATACCAAGTTATTAAGAGAATTTGTTGATGTGTTTTCATGGACCTATGAAGACCTCAAGACATATGACACATCTGTCATTGAACACAAGATCCCACTGAAGGAAGAGGCTAGGCCATTTAGGCAGAAGCTAAGACAGATAAATCCCATGATGTTGCCTGTCATGGAAAAAGAAGTGAAGAAGTTGTTAGATGCCCAAATCATTGTCCCCTTGAGATATTCTGAATGGGTGGCCAATTTGGTCCCTATAAGGAAGAAAAGTGGCGAGATCAGGATTTGTGTTGACTTTAGGAATCTGAATAGAAGCTCAAGAAAGGAAAACTACCCCCTACCTAAGATGGAACACATATTGTAGAGGGTAACTAGGGCATCCAGGATATCCATGATTGATGGATTTTCTGTCTATAATCAGATATTGGTCATGCCAAAGGATAGGGAAAAGACAACCTTCATCACTGCTTGGGGCACATTCATGTATGCCGAAATGTCGTTTGGACTTATGAATGCAGGAGTGAAATTTCGGCGAGCCATGGACATAGCCTTCATTGGGGAGAAAGACCAGTTTGTGGTGATCTATCTAGATGACATCACAGTCTTCTCCAGGTCTGATAAAGAGCATTGTTATCACTTAATGAAAGTTTTCTCGAAATGTTGGACGTTTGGTCTTTCCCTAAATCCTAAGAAATCTTTGTTTCCTATGAAGGAGGGAAAATTGTTAGGTCATATAGTATCAATAGAAGGAGTGAGGATTGATCCCAGCAGGGTAGAGGCAATTCAGACTCTGTCACTTCCCCAGTCTAGAAAGGAAGTTCAGGCCTTTTTAGGGAGGATTAACTTTCTGAGGAGGTTCATCTCAAATTTTGCTGAGATGGTGAAACACATCACAGCCATTCTTAGGAAAGGAAAAGAAGTAAAATGGTTTGCTAAACCCAGGGAATATTTTATCCAAATAAAATGGCATTGAATGAGGCACCCGTGCTGATCATTCCTGACTATTCCAAAGACTTCCTAGTTTTATCTTTTGCTTCTTTTGATACAGTAGCAGCGGTCTTATTGCAGAAAAATGAGGAAGGGCAAGAGAAACCCATTGCCTTCTTCAGTAAAGCATTAAGAGATGCAGAAATCAGGTACGAGATCATGGAGAAGCAAGCCTATGCCTTGGTGAAAGCTCTCAAATCTTTCAAAGTCTATGTCTTGCACTCAAAAGTATCTCCATACGTTCCTTCAGCCTCTGTGAAGGACATCCTTATAAAGCCTGACATAGATGGGAGAAGAGGTAAATGGATTGCCAAGATCCCTGAGTTTGATCTAGAGATCAAGCCCACCAAGTTGATAAAGGGGCAGGGTTTAGCCAAGTTGTTGGATGAATCCAATTGCAAAGCCTCGGTGATTAGCTTCATCAATGCTTGCTCAGGAACTCAGCAAGCTTATTCGCCCAGCCAAAGTTTTCGGGATGACTTGCCACTAACAGAATGTGCCTGGTATCGAGACATCTTGTACTTTCTGCAGGAGTTGAGGCCCCCTGATGGAATGGTTAAAAGTAAGGCAAGGTCTTTAAAACTCAAGGCAGTCAAATCTTGCCTCATTAGCCAAGTCTTGTACTAGAGAGACCCTCTAGGGGTGTTGCTGAAGTGTTTCAACCCACAGGAATCCCAGAGGGTTATATTTGAATTCCATAATGGTCTTTGTGGAGGACATTATTTTTGGAATACCATAGCTCACAAAATTCTCATAGTTGGGTACTACTGGCCCACTTTATTCGTTGATCAAATGCCAAAATTTCTCAGGAAAGCAACAGCTTAGACCACTGCCACTGAAGCCTGTAGTGGCTTCAACACCTTTTCAACAGTGAGGGCTGGACTTCATCCGGGAAATCCATCCTCCCTCAAGTGGCCAACACAGATGGATCCTGACTGCAATAGACTATTTCACCAAGTGGATAGAAGCTGCCCCCACCAGAAGTGCATCACACAAAGTAATTATCAGCTTCTTGGAGGATACCATAGCCAGATTTGGTTGTCCCAGCAGGATTGTCACTGACAATGATTCTTCGTTCAAATCTAAGCCTCTGATTAAGTTCTGTGAGTAGTTCCATATCTCGCTAATTCACTCCACCCACTATTATCCTCAAGGAAATGGATTGACAGAATCTTCCAATAAAAGTTGAATCAAGCTCATTAAAATATTATTGGAAGACAATAAGAGGGCTTGAGATTCAAAGCTCAAATTTTCCCAATGGGCCGATCGAGTGACAACGAAGAAGTCCCTGGGCACCTCTCCTTTTCAGATGGTTTACGGAACAAAGGTAGTTTTTCCCACTCAACTCGCCTTACCTGTAGCAAAGTTATTTAAAGAATATGAAGGAGAGCTAGATCATATGGTCAGAAGGATTCATCATATGGTTGAAGTACAACAGATTAGGGAATAAGTGACGAACACAACTCATAGTCATCAACAGAAGGTCAAACAGGCTTTTGACAGGAAGGTCAAGAAGAAGGAGTTCAAGATCGGTAATTTGGTACTTAAGTGGGATGCACCCAGACAGGATAAGGGAAAACGCAAAAAGTTTGACGCCCTCTGGATCAGGCCCTTCAAAATCTCTGAGATTTTCTTAAATAACAAGTATAGGTTGCAGGATTTGGAGGGTGAAGAGGTTTTTAACAACCCAGTAAATGGGCATTTTCTGAAGAAATGTTTTGTTTGAGCCTTAGACGGATCCTTTGTTTGTAAATATTGTCCTTTTGGTTCTTTGTTTATTTTTATTTTTTCGGCTTAGTAAATGACTCCATAGCCCAATAACAAGGCACTAAAGTTGCAAAATGAGTTCTTAGAGCACCGCAGGGACGACTCTATCCCCCATGGAGCCTAATGTTAGCAAGAATTCTTATATTGGGTGTAAGAGTATCCAGGTCTGCAGGTTTCATGACAAGCGCCCAAGCATAGCACATAAAAATCGTGTTTCTGGTTACCAATCAAGTGAGCGGGCAAAGTTAGGTTGTCAACGACCAAGATCCATCTATAGAGAAGATAGGCGATCGGCGGGTAATTGAGGTTAGCAGAGTTGCGCCAGGATTAGTGCAATGGATAGCACTTATATATCACCAAAAAGATCTCAATCGTCCATCCTGGAGGAGTACGTGGCACACAATCGAGCTCTATCGCCACTTCACCCTTCGTGACTTCAAAGCATGGGGAGCAGCCTCCTCCCATCCCCGAGACGCGAAGTGTCGAAGGCATCCAGGTTTTGGGCCCACAATATTGCCATAGAAATCTCAATTGTCCATCGAAGGGGACATGTGGCACATAATCGAGCTTTATCGCCACTTCACCCTTCGTGACTTCGAAGCACAAGGAGAAGCCTCCTCCCATCCTCGAGAAGCGAAGTGTCGAAGGCATCCGGGTTTTGTGCCCACAATATTGTCGGAGCAATCTCAGTCGTCCATCGAAGGGGACACGTGGTACACAATCGAGCTTTATCACCACTTCACCCTTCATGACTTTGAAGCATAAGGATCAACCTCCTTCCATCCCCGAGACACGAAGTGCCAAAGGCGTCCGAGTTTTGGGCCCACAATATTGCCAGAGCAATCTCAACCGTCCATCAAAGGGGACACATGTCACACAATCGATCTCTATCACCACTTTTCCCTTCATGACTTTGAAGCAAAAGGATCAACCTCCTCCCATCCCCGAGACGTGAAGTGCTGAAGGTGTCCGGGAGTTGGGCCCACAGTCTCGTTGAAATGATCTGAGTCATCCATCCAAAGGGACATGTGGTGTCCGATTAGGCCATGTCGACATTTCTCCCATCGTGACTTTGAAGAGCAAGGATCATCTCCTTCCTATCCATGAACCCCGAAACGTCGAAAGCGCCTTTGAGGATAAGCACAGGGTCACAACCCGTGGTCACTTGGGGGCGATAGAAAGAGCTGCACAAAGGGCTGAAGTGATAGGTTTATCTACAGAAGGGATCACCGTGTTCTCCAGAGGCCAGTTCAACTCGACCTCGATCTTGGTCCTCACTAAAAATAAATGAAGGTGAATGGAGGTAGTTGAAACCTCGGCTCACTCATTAAATGAAAAGCATGGAGGTTTCAGTAGGCAGTCTGCCCGAGATGGTCCTGTACGTTGGTTTCCTCCAAATAAGTCACACCAAGTTCTCGTCTGACTAGAGGAGTCTACACACACTATTTTAGCCTTTAATGTTTCAGCTACCTCCCCTACAAAGGCCATGCCAAGTTAAGGTGACGTCTGACAAAGGAGTTTAGGCCAAATTTGACTGAGGAGACACCACACCTTGAAAGTCTTGAGACGCCTCTGCTGGGCAAAAGCGGAGGAGTATATGTAGGCATTTTTTCCATTTTTGTGGGCATCGATGGTAGAGCAAAGCTCTAGATTGTAAAGTTTTAACACAGGCTCTAGTTCTTTGGTTATGTATCTATATATGAGATTTCTTATTTTATAACAGACAACTTTCTTATCCCATCTAGTTTCATCTCATACTGAGAGAGTTCATGATCGATTGATTTGTGTGAATTACTGTGATTGTGTTATGATAAAGGATTTATTGTAACACTGTTATATTCTCCAGTGTTTCCTATATTTGAGTGTGAGAGGATCTTACGTTCAAGTTTTTCATCTAGAGGCTGTTAGAAGCCCAATGCCTACAACATCCCTCAACCATTCCTCACATAAGTCTTCCTCCTATTTTCCCTTACTACAACTCACTATTTGAAGTTTAACTAACACCTCACCTACCTGTGCATGTCTAGCCTAGTTTCGGTGTTAGAACGATATTGTTCCGATTTTTCTTCCACTTGATCACCCTCTATAAACAAATTGTGACATAAAATAATAGGCATCGAGCTCTTCTCCTGCTGCAATCTAGGAGTGGATTCCAATGCCAACACACTGAAAAGGTGTGCTCAAGATGCCAAAATCTTCACTAGGGTAGGGTGCACTTTTCTATATGGGTTTTAGGAAAAAATTCCTCTCCAACAAAAATCCCTAATTTTCTTGTACGACAACAGTGATGTTTTTCTTTATCCATTGAAAGATGCTCTCTTCAATTTAGCTCTGATACCATGTTAAGTTTTGAGATATTATTAGGTTTCTTTTTAATTTACTAGATAACAATAACATAGGTAGGATCACTAAGAGAAACACAATCACAAGATACAAAACATTTATCCTTGGAAACCCTCATGGGGACGAAAACCCAACAAAAACTTCCTTAATATGGATAGCCAATGCAATGCCAAAACAATAAACCAAACACTAGAGAATATCCAACACTGAGCAATGTGCCTCTCTTTATTCCTTCATCCAGCAACTGGGAACTACAGCTTCCTTCAAACTTGTGCACTAGATGAGTGAGTTGAGTGAGTGTACAAATGAAGCATTGGCTTCCTTTATTTATACAAACTGGCAGGTGTTGAAAAGGTGTCTCTTCGTTGGGCAGGGCCGACTTGTCTTCTTAGTGGTTAAAACCACTTAAATTAGCATGGGGGTCGACTTCTCAATTTGCATAATACAATTAGGGTTAAACCTATCCGAAAAAGGGGATTTGGTCAATTACAATGCCCGACATGATCAATACACAAAAGGGGATCTGATCTATAAATAAATGACTCAAATAATAATAATAATAAGTAGAATACTCTTTGCAGTTACAATATTTCAACAAAAACCCATGTGGGCAAACATCTGCGTCCCCAACCAACATGGCCACTTGAGACAATTTATTAATGCAAAAGAAAAATATTACAAGATATTTTTTCACAATCGATCATCAACAAATGACCCTCCATGCTATTTAAATAGATATCATGGTCTAATTGGGTACTAAGCCATAGGTCAATATAGTCGTTAAGATCAAGGATAATATGAGTTGTCGGATCACTCTATGTTGGGAACATATCATGACCATCAAATTACAAATGCATACTAAGGAAACGCATTGAGAAACACACTTTAACCTAACGACACATTAGACTAAGTTGATCTTAACTAACTCCTAAGTGTCTAAATATCCTAACAAACATATTTAAAGAAGGGAATGTAGTCTATGGTGGTGACATGAATTTTATCTTACATAGGGATGAGTCGTGGGGGGAAATGGCTCATGAGGACGAACTCTCAATTTTTTTCTTGCACCATCTTGAGGAGACAGGGTTTATCGATGTTGAGACAATTGGAATTAAACTAACATGGTGTAACAATAGAGAAATTGTTGAGTGGATAAGCAAACTGCTAGACTGTTTTCTAGTGCACTGTTCACTTTTATAGGAAGTTAGGATTTACCACTCGTGGATTGGTTAATTAAGGATATCAAACCATTTCCCGATAATGTCAAAATTGGCTTCATCCTTGGACAAGCCTAGTGTGTCCTTTAAATATAATTATACATGGGCATAGATTGATGATTTCAGGGACCTAGTGCAGGAACACTAAACACACTTTTAGGCAAGCTTGATAGATTTGGCAAGCTCAAATTCACCAAGGTTCTTAAAAAGATAAACGTGATTGTCGTAAATTGGGATATTAACCATCATCAGGCTCTTGATTTGGACCTATGTGTTACTAAGGATAGATAGAACCATTGTATGGGAAATTGAAGCATGGGTAATGGTCTGATTTGGAGTAGGAGAAATGGAAAGAGTTGGAAGCTCAAAGGAATTGATTTCTTCTTGAAAAGGAAAACGTTAAAAAAGTTGGTTTTATGGCTTGATGTCGATGATCAAAACAAGAAGTAATTTCAAAACTTTGAAAACTATAGAAGAAACTACAACACTATATGGGAATTGAGAGATTAAAATGGGGTTTTAGCTTGCAGCTTTAAAGAGATTGCAGCCTAGGGGGCAAGCGCTTTAAAGGGTTGTTCAATAAAAATGCACAAGTCAAGATGGGAGAGATGCTCTGAATGATTGCACTTTTTTCTAGGATGATTGAAGAAGAATATGTCAACAACCTATTATTTGAAGTCTCGAGAGAAGAGTTGCAGGCGATCATTGCATCATTTAAGAAGGACAAAATCCTGGGTTCTGAAGGATGGATGACTGAGTTCTCTGAGGAATTGTTTGAAGTTATAGGTGATGATCTGCTTCGAGTGGTGGAGGAGGTAAGGACCTCAGGTAAACAACTCCCTAGTCTCAAATCTACCATTACCATTGTCACTCTGAATCTTGATCATCCTTCATGCTTTGTTGAATTTCGACCCATTGTTATATGTAATTGCATTTACAAAATTATTGTGAAGATTATAACAGTCGGGATAAATCTCTTTCTCTCTAATTTTATTAGTCCTCAACAATTTGGATTTCTATAATGTCACCTTATTCATGAGGCCATTGGGCCTACCCAAGAGGGCATGCACACAATCAAAATTCAAAACAGAGGTGTTTCGGTTCTTAAGATCGACCTATCTAAATCTTATGATCGTGATCTTGGTTGTGCCTTCAATTATTGCTCCCGCGAATTGGTTTTGGCTTGGATATGGTGAAATGGATCATGACTTGTGTCAGTATGCATTGTTTTCCTAATAAATGGGACGAGATCCCTTTTTTTCAAGGATAATAGAGGCCTTCATTGGGGTTGCCCGCTGATACCTTACCTTTTTCTCCTCATTGTGGATGGACTCAGTGATGAATTGGGGGTTGCTAAAAGCCAAAATATGATGAGGGGTCTTCAAATTAGAAGAAACATGATCCTATTGCACCCATTATTAGTTGATGATATATTAATCTTTTTCCTGTATGAAGCCTTCGAAGGGCGTAAGTCGAAGGAAATCCTAGATTGGTTCTACGATGCGACATTAATGCTAATAAATGATGAAAAGTATGCCATCTTATTTTTTGGATCTTGTAGAGGAGGAATGTGTTGAGATTCAAACTATTTTTAAATTCTCTTCTCATGATATTGGGGAGCGTGTCAAATACCCCATGTTTGTCCTAAAACCCAATAATTATGGAAAGGAAGATTGGAAGTGGTTGATAGCATGTATTGAGAAGAGGATAAATTGTTGGTGCAATAGATGGATATCATGTGGTGGTTGGATAACATTGGTTGGTGTTGGAAGTTATTCATGTTTATTGGCACCTTCTATAATATATTCCAACAACGGTCCTCACTAGTATCAAAAATATATGTTTCAATTACTTATGGAAGAATAGTGTTGAATTACTTGGTTCTCATTTGGTTCCATTTAAGCAACTATCTAAGCCAAAATCCATGGGAGGGTGGTGTTTAAAGAATCTCTACTCTTTTGGTAAGGCTCTTGCGGCAAAATATCCATGGGTTTTCATTGCTCAGGGAAACTTGTGGAGGCATATACTTATAGATAAATACATGTCCCTGGATTCAATCATTCACTGGATCTAACGTAGAAAAGAGCCTACCCAAAATGTCTCCAATCAGTGGTAGGAATTAACATTGGCCTTTCCAATTTGGAAGGTAGGAACAGGTGCAAATGTGAGGGTAGGGGTTGATACTATAGCAGGCTATTGTGACCAAATCTCTCTCTCCAATGGACTTATCATATGTCTCCATGAAGCAGGATGAAGAACACTAAATAGGTGCAGGGACCAAGATATTTTGATGATATGGATCCAAGGCTAGAAGTCAATAGAAGCAATGAATTTGTTTGCACAGTGGCATCATGAATGGACAATGTATATTCAAGGATTGATTAGGGCTCATGTCCGACTCTTCAAAAATGAGGATGAATTGGTGTTGCAATATAAAAAAATAGAGGGATCCTACATAAATAAATTGGGATATCAAGATATGAAGTGTGATGAGGCTCCAGAGCCGAAGTGGTGGATTTCAAAGCTATGGAAAACAAAAAAACTACCAAAGAGAATATTATTTTTCTAGCTTGTCCTTCAAGGGAAGGTCCTCACTTGGGACCGGTTATAAATAAGACGGAAATAGGGACCTGGATTTTTCTACCTATGAAAAAACTAGGATGAAACAAACACTCATTTTTTCTTATGATGCCCCTTCATGATCCAGGTTTAGCAGGAAATTGAGCAAATTTTGGGTATGCCTTTTCTCTGGAAAAAAGAATCTATCTTTGATTGTTTTCACGAGTTTTTCCATAATCCCTCTATGAAATATTTGCATCCATTACCTATTCTAGTGGCTTGGGTATATGGCTAGCACATAATTCAGGGATATTCAAAGGTAAGGCATATCCCACTTTCAAAATATCCCAACAAGCGATGACTATACTATCGAATTTCAAATTTGTATCAAAAGGAATAAAAAATAAAGAGATATCAGAGATGGTGATTGAAAAATCCATGGTATGGGGTTTCTTTAATGGTGCATATTAGGGAGGGAGTGGGAGGTATGTCCTTCATTTTGTGCATCATTTTTCTAACTGTCATTATATCATTGGGAAAGCTAATCTGGGTAAAGGCACAAATAACAAAGGAGAGTTTCAGGCTCTCCTCAAACTTCTTAAATGTGCTTTGAAATGGAATGTTCAGACATTACAAGTATTTGGGGACTCAAAACTAAATTTTGATTGGATGAATGAGGGTGTGTAATTCACTGACCTTTCTTTAAGTATGATCGAACAGTTCTTGAAATATTGTGCCAGTAACTTCCAATGATTATCTATTGCCCATGTTTACAAAGAAACTAATTCTTTGGTGGAATCACTCTCCAAATAGACCATCTATCTGCCTAAACTCACTCTGACTGAACTCAAGATCATTATGGAGGTTCATGTAAATGGGGAGGTGAACTCATATTGATCCGAAAGGATCTTTTAAATGACAACGGTTGAGTTACTATGCATGTGTTGATTAACCAATTAGGAAGTTGAATGAAAGAGGAAGAATTATAGAAGAAAAATCACAACCATATACACATATACAGATATGAAATAAAGCATAAGAAGAAGAAAACCATAAACACCAATGTGATAACGGAGTTCGACAATCTCACCTACATCTTCAGGCCTTTGTCTCAGTGGGTGAGGCTTTCTTATTTCTGTCTGAATCTTTAAAATGGCATCACAGCAATGCCAAAAGGTTACAAAAATTATATGGTCATGTTCTACCAGATCTCTAGAACCCAACAAAAGAAATGAAACTCAAATCAAATGACCAAAACTCCCAAAAATGGCCCGCAAAGGTGCGCTCCTCAACAACTTCCCTGCATAAAAATGGATTTGGCTTGGAAAATATTCAGTAGAAAATTAATACAAATGTACTCCCATGGCCTCAAGAAGGCCTGGTTTATATAGATCTGAAGTTGGTAACCATCTCCCAACTTCCCCCCAAGATCTGGCCTCAAAAAGGGCCCAATATCCCCCAAAAAGGGCCAAAATATCCAAATCTGCTAAATAAAACCATAAAATATCTTAATATAAAGTTAAATACACACTTTTTATAATATATTGGGCTAAGAACTTATGTCCTGGGTGTGCGCCCCCTCTACACGATCGCATGAATGCATGTGGCCAAGCATCAGCCCCCTAGGGCATGTTAATAGGACTAGGGTCCGAACGGTGCCCCCAACTACTGGTCATTGCCTCGAGTCACATTGAGTATCCAGAATCAGGGGCTTGGGTTCTTATCCATCCATTCTATAAGACTAGAACCGATTCATATGCCAATGGGAGCGGAGAACCGTAGGTTGGCAAGTTATAACCGTGTGGTGTATGGTCATATCGGAGGACATATGGGAAGGTTACATCGGGGGATAGGGATAGGCCCCAACCCTTCCCCACCCTCCCATATGAACTTACCACACAAGGACTTTAAATAAAATTTGTGTCGATATAGGTAAATTCAAACCCGATAGGCGGGCTAGCAGCCCGAGTTATGCGAGAGCTTGGTGCCCTAGGAGGTTCATGGTTTGAAACCCATAAACTCAAAAATTTTCCATAAACCATTAACCAACCAATGGGTTGATCCAGATGGATATCAATAGCCACCCACCTTTTCCAACTTGCTCAAAATAGTTTTTTGACAATTTTGGCAATTTACTATTTTTAGCAGTTTTAACTTCCGGGGCCATTTTGAGGGCCTAAATGAAGGTTTTTAGGGATCAAGATCCTTCACAATATTTGAAGGCATGATTGAGCCCCTAAAATGAATCTCCTCGATGATACCTTTCCAACAGGCTATCACATGCCTAAAACAGAGATCAGATGCAAATGTTACGACCCCGAGAAGTTGATGTACTAACTTACCCAGACGAGGCCCACATGAATTTTGGCGCTTCATCTCCTAGGGTTAGGTTTTTGGATGTCTAGGGTTTTTGGAATTCTTGTTTATTGTAAAAATTCCTTCAAATCCTCATTTTAATATGCTTCTTGTGAATGCACGTAGTCGTCACATCTCTTCTCAGAGATAAGTTGCCACCATTCCAACAAGCTTGTTTATGCTGCATTTTACAGTTTCAACTTATTTCATTATTGAATAGAAAACCAGTTTTACTATATCTCTGTTATTTTGTGTTAAGAACCTATTAATAATATGTATTCATTTCGTTTTGCTCATAAAATCTAGATCAGTGGTATCAGAGCGGACTACTCCTTGGCATCTTAATGCATGTCCCTAATGAGGTCAGAGTACAAAGAGTTGGGTCTCGAGCTTGTTTCTCTTGAGGACAGAAGCTCTTGCACGCCCAAGCGACCTCTCATGGTAGGAGAAAAGAAATATGATGGGACAGGAGATTCTTTCAAAAATTTTATTGAGGAATCCCTCACGCAACAGAGGAACAAGGTGATGGATAGTTTCACGCAAATCCTTCGGCAACTACCAACAAGGGACGCATCTACTTCGAACGGAGGAGCTTCCCCTTTCAAGGTACAAATAAACTTTGATATTCCTATATTTGAAGGTCAAATAGATGAAGATGTTGTAGACAAGTGGTTGAATCTACTAGAATGGTATTTTTCTGTCCATAACTTTTCGAATAGAGAAAAGATTACTTTTGAGCTCCTTAAAGTCGTTCCCCGTGTCAAATATTGGTGGGAAACTTTCTGTGAGCAAAAGGAAATAGAGGAAACATCATTATTTTCAGTCATAGCCACCTGGGAATCCTTCAAGGATGCTATTAAGGAACAATACTACCCTGTCAAAAGTTATGACGACCTGTATACCAAATGGACCACACTGTGGAAAGAAAGAGACCAAGCAGTGCCAGATTTCACAAATATCTTCCATACCTTGCACACCAAGCTGGGTATCAAAGATTCAGAGCAACATCTGGTGCTCAAGTATCGCGGTGCTCTACATAGACACATCCAGACCAAAATGGAATTTCTGGACATCTCATCCTTGGGCGCAGCCTACCGATATGTCATCAAAATCAAGCAGAAGCTCAAACAAAAGACGCAACAATTTGGGCCTAGGAACCTCGTACAACAAAATCCAGGAAAGGGCAGCCCCAACCCACAGAAAAAAGGACATAGCAAACATGGACAGTATTAGGACTACCAATCCAAGTTGCAAGCAAAGAAGGACACCGGAAAGACAAAGAAAGATATTGGGAAGTGGTGTGACTTCCATAAGAGCCCTTGGCATAACACTATTGACTACCACTCAAAACAGTCGTTGGTGGCCGAAGTGAAATCCTCTGAATCAAATGCAGATTCTGACTTTGAGCCAAAACCAGAAAGGGGAATATGGATCATTGACACAGAACCTAGTGCCACCGTTGCTACCACCAAGCTCCAGCCTGGTGAACCAAATGAGCCAAAAGAAGGAGAGTGGCTCTTCCATTCACAGATGTGGGTAAAAGGCACCCCGCTGCACTTCATCATTGATAGCGGTAGCTAGAAGAACCTCATCTCAGCAGAGGTCGTCAAGCAGCTAGCTCTGCCAACAATTCCACACCTGCAACCCTACACCATTGGATGGCTATGCCAAGGAAGTGATCTTCGCGTCAGCCAATAGTGTCGACTGTCGTACGACATCAAGCCCTTCAAAGACGAGGTATTGTGTGATGTTTCTCCTCTCAAAGTTTGTGATGTTATTTTGGGCCAACCTTATTTATGGAAACATTATGTTGTATATGAGTCTAGGCCTTGTAGTGTTATTATTATGTTGAATAGGAAATTGTACAGGATACCCAAGGCAGTCCCACCTAGTGATATTTCCTTGATCTCTACTATGCAATGCAGGAAGGTCATCTCTCAGATGAGGAAGTTTGTCTTCCTCATGATTCACTCTCAGAATAAGCGAAAGATCACAACCACATCCAGGGTCTCTGTGACCAACCTCTCCACATAGCAGAAGCAAGTAGATAAGGCCATGGAGGAATACTCGGATATCTTCTCCTCACCTACAGGGGTACGTTTGCACTGCTAGGTCAAGCACCCCATCGATCTCACCCCCGACACACCACTACCCAATGGGCCAGTCATCACCTTATAGGAGCCCAATCATGTTGGTACAGAAGAAAGATGGAACTTGGAGACTCTGTATTGATTATCGAGCTCTGAATAAAATCACAGTCAGAAACCGATACCCGATTCCCTGAATTGACGACCTCCTTGATCAACTCAAGGGGACCAAATACTTCAGTAAGATTGATCTGAAGTCTAGCTACCACCAGGTCCTGATAGAACAAACAAATGTATGGAAGACTGCTTTCAAGTCAAAGGAAGTCCTTTTTGAATGGTTTGTCATTCCCTTTGGTTTGAAAAATGCCCCAACCAATTTCATGAGGATGATGGACGATATCCTGCGACCATTCACCAATACTTTTGTAGTGGTGTATTTGGATGACATTCTAATTTACAGCAAGACTTGGGCCAAACACTTGCAGGATATCCAACAGGTTCTGCACACCCTGCGGCAGCACAAGCTATACGCCAACTTGGAAAAATGCTCCTTTGGCATGGACCGGGTCCATTACCTAGGATGCATCATTGATCAATATGGAGTACATGTGGATCCAACCAAGATCCAAGTCATTCGTGACTAGCCATTTTCTACCGCAGGTTCGTGTTGGGATTCTCCCATATTGCATGGGCCCTCAGCCAAATAAACAGGGGTGGTGGTAAGGAGAAATTTGTGTGGGGCCGGTACCAACAACAATCATTCGATGATTTGAAGCAACGCTTGTGATCATCCCTAATACTTTCACTACTATACCTACAACATCCCTTTGAGATCGAGACAGATGCTTCATACTATGTCATGGGCATCGTTCTCACCCAGCGCAACCACCCCGTGGCCTATCATTGTGAGACACTGTCAGATATTGTCCGTAAGTACCCTACTTACGATAAAGAAATGTAATCCATTATGAAAGCCTGCCACTTGTGGAGACATTACATTCTTGGGAAGGAGACAATCATCCGCACTGATCATAAGCCACTGCAGTTCATGCAAACACAAGGAAAATTGCAGAATGACCGCTATCAAAAGTGGTCCACATACTTGCAGCAATTCCACCTCAACATCAAGTATAAAACAGGAAGCACCAATCACGTCACTAATTTCCTGAGTAGACCGCTAGTCGCGACACTCACCACGGTGATAGACTCTTGCATCCATGAGACATCTAGATGGCCCCAACTCTATGAGACAAACCCTGACTTCGCCACCACCTACCAAATGTTCGGTGAAAACCCAGTTGTTGTTAATTCCCATCTTCAATATGGGTTGTTGTGTCATTTGGGCCATATCTGTGTTCCATCAGGTGAGTAAGTGAAGATTATATGGGAATCCCACTACAATCGGGTTCTAGGATACTTCAGCATCGAAAATACAGTGGTATTTCTACAAAAACATTTCTATTGGTCGAAACTTCGACAGGAGGTCAGCAAGTATATCAGGTCCTACACTGCCTGCATTATTGCCAAATCGACCACTAAGAAACAGGGCCTATACACCCCTCTTCCTACTCCTGACAGGCCATGCGAATCCATCTCAATGGACTACATGTTGGGCCTCTCGTACACTAAGCGGGGAAATGACTGTGTTTTTGTGGTTGTTGATCACTTTTCTAAGATGGTGATTTTGGTTGCCTGCAAGAAGAGAATCATAGCAGAGGCCACTACCAAGCTCTTCTTTGAACGAGTTTGGTTACATTTTGGAATCCCACAAACCATTGTCTCAGATCGAGACAGTCTATTTCTCAGGACATTCTAGTCGAGCCTCTAGTCACTGCTAGACACCAAGCTCACCAAATCCATGGCCTTCCACCCCCAGACAGATGAACAAACTGAGGTTGTAAATCGTATGATTGTATATATACTTCACATGTATAATTCAAAGCACTCTTGCACATGGGATGAGATCCTTCCCTATGTCCAGCATAGCTACAATCGAGCCCTGCATAGCTCAACCAGACATAGCCCCTTTCAGGTGGGGATGGTATTCCAACCATTGGGTTCCATAGATGTTACACTTCCCCTTGCAGTCACCTCAACCGACTCATCTCCTGCTCCAAATGAAGATGAAAAAGCCACTTGGTTCATTGAGAGGATCCAAAACATCCACCAACAGGTTCAGGATATCCTACAGAAGTCCAATGACAAATACAAATAGCGCCATGATCAACATTGGGTGCCACAAAAGTTTCAGGTGGGCGGCAAAGTTTGGTTGCAATTGCAGAAAGAACGCTTTACAGGACCCCATCGGAAGCTTCTCCCACTCCATTATGGGCCTTACACTATCACCAAGGCTGTGGGGGATAATTATTTTTAGCTCAACATTCCTCCTTTCCTTGGCCTGCACCCAGTGTTCAATGTGGATCTCATTCGCCCTTATTTCCCACCATTATTGGACACCTCAGAAGTACCGGAACAAATGACACCAACAGAGCTCAAATCGGACTGCATACAACAAGAATACAATGATCAGATTGTGGACACAGAAATAAAGGGCACTCACCCACAAAGGATCCAGCTTTATCGACTTGTCAAAGAAGGGCAGCTCCTGCACCAAGGCAAGTGGCTCACCCGGGGCCAAATTCAACAAAAAGTTCCTCATTTGATGGGGGACCTCAATGCAATGGATACCATTGATTCCTAAGGTGGGAGGATTGATCCATATGGATATCAATGGCCACCCACCTTTTCCAACTGGCTCAAAACAGTTTTATGGCAATTTTTGAAATTTACTATTTTTAACAGTTTTAACTTTCGGGGCCATTTTTTAGGGCCTAAATGAAGGTTTTTTGGGGATCAAGATGCGAAATAATAGTTGAAGGCATGATTGAGACCCCAAAATGAATCCCCTCAATGATACCTTTCCAATGGGATATCACACGCCTAAAACGAAGATCGTATGCAAAAGTTACAACCCCGAGAAGTTGATGTACTAACTTATCGAAATGGGGCCCACATGACTTTTGGCGCTTCCTCTCCCAAGGTTAGATTTTTGGATGTCCAAGGTTTTTGGAATTTTATTTTATTTTAAAAAGGCCTTCAGAGCCTCATTGTAATTTGCTTCTTGAGAATGCGCGCAGCCATCACATCTCTGCTCAGAGATAAGCCGCCACCATTCCAGCAAGCTTGTTTTCGCTGCATTTTACAGTTTCAACTTATTTTGTTATTGAATAGAAAACCAGTTTTACTATATCTCTGTTATTTTTTTTTTAAGCACCTCTTAATAATATGTATTCATTTTTTTCTTCTCATTAAATCTGGATCATGGGTGCCACATGGCAGCCCATGTCTGGGCCACGTGGCACCTCACCATTCATCGAGACTGATGCCAAGTGTCAAACATTGACTGGTCCAGCTCTGCCACACGTGTCTGCCACATCATCTTCCCTATCAACACTATTTGCCACATGTCGTACCTACCATGTAATTTGTATGGGTGTGCCACATGTCACCCTTGCAGTGGTGACACATGTCACTCCCATATCGGTCCACATGTTTTTTCCACGTCAACATCCGTACACCTAGTCACCCTACCATGTCAGCGCCAATTGTGCCTGCCACGTCAATTGTACAATTGTATAGCGTGTACATTCAATTTCCACGTGGCACTGTATGGACTATATAGTTCATGATTCTACTTTGATCCTAACAAAATAAATGTGTTGGCCATTTTATTTCAACAAAGGAATTTCTAATTTAAATCCAAGCAAGGTAGGAATAGAAGACCCAGATCTCAAAGACATTGTGGAAAGGGAAGGAATAAATCTACCAAACATAATGGAGCAATGGAAAAGGTAGGGAGTAGACAATGTGCCAGGGGAGCAACTCAATCGCATTCAATATCTCTTCCTCCTAAGGGAGGAAGTAAAATCTAGAGGGATCAAGTGCATGCATGGTGATATAGGACACTTGGGAATCAAAATAGGTGATGGACAACCACAACACTCACCCAAGTAGGCAAGGTGGAAGAAACGCTGAAAATCAAATAGCGTAGCCCTGCAAGAACTAGGAGTCTTGCTGATAAACTCAGGTAATATTAAAAATCTCTTCCCCAACTCCCCCCAAATGTTTAAATGAAGATTATAACGTGGAATATAAGAGGCCTAAACAACCCAAGAAAGAAATGAATCCTTGAAACTAGACTGAGAAAGGAACAACCTGACCTCTGTTTCATTCAAGAGACAAAATGCACTTTAGATAGAATGGAAACAATCAGTAAAAAACACTGGAGTAAGTACAAGATGTTGGTTGTTGAAAGCCAACAGATGGTAGGAGCTATTCTTGCCTTGTGGAACCCACAATCGGTGAACCTACTTGCAGTAGAAGCCATGAGACACACACTTTCTGTTAACATGCAAATTATAGGCAACACAAAAAAAATTCTATGCATTAATGTGTATGGCCCCTAGGTGATGGAGGAAAAAAGGAGAATGCTTCTAGACCTATAGAATCTAAAGGATCGAACCAACAACCTCCATTGAATCCTGGCAGGGTATTTCAACATCATCACTACACTTGCTGAGAAAAAAGGGGGCACCAGGATACTAGAAAGAGATTTGGAAGGATTATCAACTTTCATTGACACAATGGAGCTTGTGGACATTAGGACCAGCAATGGATAGTTCACCTGGAACAACAAACGACTAGATCACCACCAAGTAACTATAAGGCTAGACAGATTCTTGGTGTCAGAATCCATCATTTTGTAGGGACTAACTTTGGACTGCAACATCCTCCCTTGGGGGGGATCAGACCACTGGCCAGTTCAATTGGAAGCTAATTTTCAAACCACACTGAAGAACATACCATTTAGATTTGAGAAATTCTGGATCGAACATCCCACCTTCAAGGAGAACATCAACCAATGGTGGCGGGAGGAACTACCGGACCAAGGGACAAGGATGTTCAAACTTTACAAGAAACTCAATTACATCAAACAAAAATACAAGGAGTGGAACATGGAAGTCTTTTGAAACATAAACCAAGAGGAAAAAAAGTATCGAGGACAGAATGAGCAAGCTACAGGAACTATGAATCGAAGAGGGATACACAGAGGATCGAAAAAAATAAGAGATCCAAATGACCCAGGAATGGGAAGCAAGATTCTAGCAGGAAGAAACTCTGTGGCTAAAGGTGGGGGAGAGGAATACCAAGTTTCTTCATAGAAAGACTATTGCAATAAGATCCCATAACAAAATCTTGAAGATTAGGGATCAGGATGGGATCGAAAGAGAATCCCACCATGAAATTGAAAATACATCGGTCAATCACTTCCAGGGCATAGCTCAAGAACCCAACCAAGACAGATCGGAGGACATACAAAGAATAATTTAGCACATACAGTTACACAATAAATATTTGGGATTGGGTGACAGACATCTTCCGCCAATCCAATAGGATTTGGGGGAACATCAACGCAACCATCAACAATTGGAATGAAGGTTATAAAGAAAATGAAATGGTGAACCTTTGTTGGAATTTAACGTCGGGGATGATCATCTAAGCAATCTGGAAAGAACAAAATTGTTGCATCTTCTAGAATGAAAGCATACTGACAGAAAGGCTAAAGGAGGCAATAGTCTCTCAAATAAGAGAAACGATGCAGAGCTGCAACTGCAATACGGAGAAATATCAACTTATAGACCAACACTCCTGCATCCTGTATTTTTTCCATCTAAAATAATGGTGCAACAATATACCTATAGGGTGTGACCTATAACTCCAGATAGGAGCCCGCAACTAGACTCCCCCTCCGTCAGGGTTCCTCAAACTGAATTTTGACGGGGTAGAAAAATGAAATCCAGGAGTGGTAGGGGAAAGTGGAGTGATTAGAGACAGTGGTTCCAACATCATTCGACTGTATGTTGGGAGCATGGGAAAATCAACCAACAACGTGATGGAATTTGGAGCCGTGGAACTTGGCCTTGAAATCCTAAGTCGCGTAAGGATGAAAAACACCATCGTGGAAGGTGACTCCACCTTGGTTATCAATACAACAAAAAGACTCCAAAATGGCACCAGAGTAGGCAACTTTCAATGCCACTAGTGCCTTGCACACTCCCTACAAAAAATCCAGGAGCATCTAAGAACTTTGAATACAGTGGAGTTGCATTGGGTGTGCAGGTCCGTGAATGCTCTAGCAGACAGGCTCACCAACGAGGGGGTCAGCAAGGAAGGCCTGGAACTAGATGATACATGGATCGGCATTCTGAGTGGGAAACTCATAACATACTGCAACCACCTTGAGGTAAAATATCATGAAGGCAGTTTAAGCATGGAAGGTCACATCGAGGAGGACATCGCAAGGCCTCTCAGAGTGTACACGGGCCCCAGGTAGAATATTATTGCCTAACACTCTGCCACCAATTATCATGAAAGATCACAATAAGCAGTAGACGGATGACTAGAAGTAAGTCCAATACACCAGTAAGAGGTGTGGGGAAAGCACGAGTGAAAGGACAGGAAACAAGTCGCATGAAATGAATGATGTAAGGCATGGGGGGTTGATGATAACCATCATCGATCCACCAGGCCAAGTACAGGTACAGAGAGCAGCACAGTCGGATCACAAGCGAGCAAGGTCAGTGATTGCACAGGGACAAAGGACGACCCATCATGATCATAGGATCCTTAATAGGAAAATTGACAGAAGTGCTCACCACCATGGGAAAACCAAGACTAAAAGGACAGGCTTGCAAAGGGAAAATTTCAATAAGAATAGGGACAACAGAAATAGATGCAAATAGAAGGAGCACAACAATAGGGATTATTACAGAGTCAAGGACAGGGAAAGTAAGAATACCTGTGAAGTGAGGCACATGTCGAGTAACCAGAACAGGAGTTGTGACAGGAAAAGAGGTATGGCGCGACTAAAGCAAATGCACAGGGAAAGGAAGCCCCCTGGGAAGAAAGTCCCAAAAATTTCATGATAGTTAACAAGAATGGAGCAAGAAACGAAAGATGCAGAGGGAACTTTCCAAACTTTGGTTGCGCCAAAGGGGAAGGAGACCATCACTCGGTGGGAAAAGGAATTAAAGGACAAGTGCAAAGGTAAATCATGGGATGCATTGGCACAATAAGCGGATTGGGTAACTGATCTAGGGGCCATGCAACCCAGGGAAACCCTCTACCACAAAACAATAGATATGGCTTGGCTAACCAAAATGATGATCGGGAAAGTGAATTCAAAAATGGAAGAAGCCAGGCAGGAAGATAACAGGGAAAACAAGACAATGTTGGACGAGATCCTACGTCACATCACTAGTCTGGAAACTATTACCAAACTGTTAGTAGAGGTAGAGAAGGACAAAAAATGCAAGTTGGAGCAGTTGGCAGCCCAGTTCCACCTCTACCGATGCTATATCCATCACATGGACATCACGCCTATCGATGGACAAGGTGCGTCAGCTTAAATAAATAAGACTCACACAACCTCTCAGAAGGAAGATAACAAGATCCAGGCGGATGGCAAGAAAAAGCACCCCCAGGTGTTGAAACACTTCATAGTTTTGGCTTAATGATTTGGTAGTCTATAGGCAGCAATGTCAGGCTTTGTCAGGTTAGCTCAGATATCTTTCACACTCTGGTTTAGGGGGGATGTTTTAGTCTCTTCTTTTAAGTCTGTTTTTTTTTCTCAACCTGAATATGGAAGGTCTGGTCTGGTTTCCCTTGGTGAAAGACCAGTACCATCCCTTGTTACTATCAACTTGCGCAACTAGGGACCCCCTGGTCTAGTTTCCTTCTAATAAGACTAGGATCCCCAGTTTTTGTATCATAATCTTTCCAGTAATATAGATTCCTACACTCTTACAAAAAAAAGAAAAAATTTCTAATTTAAAATAATAATAATAAACCTACTTTTACAAAACCGGACGCAATTACTCAACCTCACAATTCATTTATAAATTATATGCAAGTGCATAAGTTGGGTTATTAACATTAGGAAGGGTGTTACATGTCGACACACATGACAAGGACACTAGCAAAGGTGGAGTGATTTGGACACATTCCTACACTTTGCATTTCACAGAATAAATTGATTTATGGTGGATTTGGACTTCTTAGTGACTAATTTGGGTTTTTTATATTTTGCATTATAATTTTCCTTGGTATATATTTTATTTTTTAGAACCCTCAATTTGAATTTAGAAAACGAACATGATAACAAGGAAAAAGAGTTGAGATTTAAAATTACAGCTTGATCTAGATTCATTCTATGTTCACTCGTGGTTATTTTATTTTTATATTCACTAAGGGCTAACTAGTGTAAGCAAGTTTCTTTTCTAAAATAAGTATTTCACCAAAAACAATATTACCAACTTAACCAAAACTGTGACCTCAAAACGAGAACTCTAGCCCAAAAAACTCATATTTTTGCATAAAAAACATGAAAATCAACCCCAAATCAAAAGGTGGTGTTATCGGTAGCACCATTTTTTCAAACGGGGTCAAAATTATAACACTTTCAAGCATGATCTTCAAAACTCATACAATAGCTTAGACAATAGAAACTCAACCTAATTGAAACCATGGTTTTGACAATAGATCCCTATGCAAAAAAAAGAAACCCAAAATTGGATACAAAATGATCACTTAAAAATTTATTTACTAACATTTTTTTTTCTTTTTAAATTTACATTGAAAATAAATAAATAGAAAGGACAAAATCTTCGCAACCTTTTTTTTAAATGAAACAAAAAACACATTCAAAAAAATATATTCAAAACCCAAATTATATAAAATAAAATAAAATAAACATTAAAAAAAAACTCAAGAAAAAAAAAACTGAAGAAAAAGATGAAAAAAATTAAAATTTCCAAAAAAAACAATAACCTAAAAACATATATACATATTTTTAAAAACTAATAATCAAATTATCCCTT
>ML786850.1:481429-505307 GCA_009831015.1 Picea engelmannii
TGGTTGAGACAAGTAGTTGATGAGTTGGCACATACATGAGGTGTATAGTTGATGATGTTGGTACATATTGATGAGTCATAGTTGATGAGTAGTTGAAAAATGATTGGTACATACTTGGTACATGGTTGGATGCACTTTTTTATAGTACATGTTGATTGGGCTACAGGGATGCAAGGAAACACTCTTCCAATGATATAGAGATTTGCATGAGAGGCATTTGAAAAAAAAGATCATATCGAGATTTGCATCAGAGGGATTTGAAAAACAAATCCTTTATTTTGTTGTTGTAATTGATTTTATTATTACACTTTAACGAATGTAAATGATTTTATTATTTTGTTGTTGTAATTGATATGTTTAACATAATTAACCGTATGATTTAATGTTATTTCACTCTATTTCTAGCAATACGCTAAATGGTATTTGACTATATGTTTGATTATATATTAAAGTCGTAACTGTGTGCATGTATTGATCCATATGGATGTCGGTGGACTCCCACCTATTCCTGCTAGTTCATTTTGGTAGTTTTTTTCCTAATTTTCGAGTCCTTGACTTGCGGGGTCATTTTGAGGCCCTAAACAATGTTTTTAGGGATCGTCACAGTTCAAAATTCCATTGGATAGTTTGCATCGAAATGTATATTCCTCGGATAGAACTTTCCAATGGGCTATCGTGCACCTAAAATGAATATCATATGCAAAAGTTACAACCCCGAGAAGTTGATGTACTAACTTACCCAAGCGGGGCCCACATGACTTTTGGCGCTTCATCTCCTAGGGTTAGGTTTTTGGATGTCTAGGGTTTTTGGCATTCTTGTTTATTGTAAAAATGTCTTCAAAGCCTCATTGTAATTTTCTTCTTGCGAATGCACATAGTTTTCACATCTCTTCTCAGAGATAAGCTGCCACCATTCCAATGAGCTTGTTTCCACTACATTTTACAGTTTCAACTTATTTCGTTATTGAATAGAAAACTAGTTTTACTGTATCTCTGTTATTTTGTGTTAAGAACCTATTAATAATATGTATTCATTTTGTTATGCTCATAAAATATGGATCAGTGGTATCAGAGCAGTCTTCTCCTGGTCATCTTAATGCATGTCCCCAATGAGGTCAGAGTACAAAGAGTTGTGTCTCGAGCTTGTTTCTCTTGAGGAAAGAATCTCTTGCACGCCCAAGCGACCTCTCATGGCAGGAGAAAAGAAAGATGACGGGATAGGAGATCCTTTCAAACTTTTTATTGAGGAATCCATCATGCAATAGAGGAACGAGATGATGGATAGTTTCACACAAGTCCTTCGACGACTACCAATAGGCGACGCATCTTCTTCGAACGGAGGCATCGAACCCTTCAAGGTACAAATAAACTTCGATATTCTTATATTTGAAGGTCATATAAATGCAGATGTTGTAGACAAGTGTTTGAATCTACTAGAAGGGTATTTTTTTGTCCATAACTTTTCGAATAGAGAAAAGATTACTTGTGTGCTCCTCAAAGCCATTCCCCATGTCAAAGATTGGTGGGAAACTTTTTGTGAGCAAAAGGAAACAGAGGAAACCTCATTATTTTCAGTCACGACCACCTGGGAATCCTTCAAGGATGCTATTAAGGAACAATACTACCCTGTCGAAAGTTATGATGACCTATATGCCAAATGGACCACACTGCGGGAAGAAAGAGACCAAGCAATGCCAGTTTTCACAAATATCTTCCATACCTTGTGCACCAAGCTGGGTATCAAAGATTCATAGTGACATCTGGTTCTCAAATATCGCGGTGGTATGCATAGATACATCCAGAACGAAATGGAATTTCTAAACATCTCATCCTTGGGCGGGACCTACCGATATGTTGTCAAAATCGAGCAGAAGCTCAAACAACAGACGCGATAATTTGGGCCTGGAAACCCCTCAGAACAAAATCCAGGAAAGGGTAGCCCCAACCCATAGAACAAAGGAAAGATCAAAGATGGAAAGTATCAGGACTACCAGTCCAAGCTGCAAGAAAAGAAGGACACTGGAAAGACAAAGAAAGATATCGGGAAGTGATGTGACTTCCATAAGAGCCCTTGGCATAACATTGTTGACTGCCGCTCAAAATAGTCGTTGGTGGCCGAAGTGAAAGCCCTTAAATCAGATGTGGATTCTGACTCTAAGCTAGAACCAGAAAGGGGAATATGGATCATTGACACAGAACCCAGTTCCACCGTTGCTACCACCAAGCTCCAACCTGGTGAACCTGATGAGCTAGAAGAAGGAGAGAAGCTCTTCCATTCACAAATGTGGGAAAAAGGCACCCAACTACACTTCATCGTTGATAGTGGTAGCCAGAAGAACCTCATATCAGCAAAGTTCATCAAGTGGCTGACCCTAACAACAACATCACACCCACAACCCTACACCATTAGATGGCTCCGCCAAGGAAATGATCTCTACGTCAGCCAACAGTGTCGACTGTCGTACGACATCAAGCTCTTCAAAGATGAGTTATTGTGTGATGTTCCTCCTCTCTAAGTTTTTGATGTTCTTTTGGACCAACCTTATTTATGGAAATGTCATGTTGTATATGAGTCTAGGCCTCGTAGTGTTATTATTACTTTGAACAGGAAATTGTACAGGATACTTGAGGCAGTCCCGCCTAGTGTTATTTCCTTGATCTTTGCTAAGCAATGCAGGAAGGTCATTTCTCAAATGGGGAAGTTTGTCTTCTTCATGATTCGCTCTCAGAATAAGCAAAATATCATAGCCACATCCAGGGTCTCTGTGACCAACCTCTCCACACAGTAGAAGCAAGTAGATACGGTCGTGGAGTAATACTCGGATATCTTCTCCTCACCTACAGGGGTACCTCTGCACTGCCAAGTCAAGCACCCCATCAATATCACCCCCAGCACACCACTTCCCAATGGGACAGTCTATCATTTCTCTTTGTTAGAGAATGAGGAGATCAAGTGACAGATCCAAGAACTTCTCCACAAGGGGCACATATGCACAGCTCATCACCTTGTGGGAGCCCAATCATGTTGGTACAAAAGAAAGATGGAACATGGTGACTCTGTATTGATTACTCGTCTCTGAATAAAATCACAGTTAGAAACCGAGACCCGATTCCCCAAATCGACGACCTCCTTGATCAACTCACGGGGGCCAAATACTTCAGTAATATTGATCTGAAGACTGGCTACCACCAGGTCCTGATAGAACAGACAGATGTATGGAAGACTGCCTTCAAGTCAAAGGAAGGCCTTTTTGAATGGTCGGTCGTGCCCTTTGGTTTGACAAATGCCCCAGCCACTTTCATGAGAATGATGGACGATATCCTGTGACCATTCACCAATAATTTTGTAGTGGTGTATCTGGACGACATTATAATTTACAGCAATACTTGGGCCGAACACTTGTAGGATATTCAACAGGTTCTGCACACCTTGCGGCAGCACAAGTATACGCCAACTTGGAAAAATGCTTCTTCGGCATGGACTGGGTCCATTACTAGGGCTACATCATTGATCAGCATGGCGTACATGTGGATCCATCCAAGATCCAAGTCATTCATGACTGGCCAGCCCCAACAACACGCACTGAGCTTCAGATCTTCTTGGGCCTTGCCAATTTCTACCACAGGTTCGTGTTGATATTCTCCCATATTGCATGGGCCCTCAACCAAATAAATAGGGGTGGTGGTAAGGAGAAATTTGCGTGGGACCGGTCCCAACAACAAGCGTTCGATGATTTGAAGCAACGCTTATGCTCAACCTTAGTACTTTAACTACCAAACCTACAACATCCCTTTGAGATCAAGACAGGTGCTTCAGACTATGTTGTGGGCACCATTCTCACTCAGCACGGCCACCTCGTGGCCTATCATAGTGAGACATTGTTAGATAATGTCCGTAAGTACCCTACTTATGAAAAATAAATGTACTCCATTGTGCAAGCCTGCCGCCAGTGGAGACATTACATTCTTGGGAAGGAGACAGTCATCCACACTGATCATAAGCCACTGCAGTTCATGCAAACACAGGGAAAATTGCAAAATGACCATCATCAAAAGTGGTCCACATACTTGCAACAATTCCACCTCAACATCAAGTATAAAACAAGAAGCACCAATCATGACACTAATTTCCTGAGCAGAACGCCAGTCACAACACTCACCATGGTTCTAGACTCTTGCAGCCATGAGACATCTATATGGCCCCAACTCTATGAGACAAAGCCTGACTTCGCCACCACCTACCAAATGTTGGGTGCAAATGCAGTTGTCGATAATTTCCATCTTCAGGATGGGTTGTTGTGTCTTTTGGGCCATATCTGTGTTCCATTAGGTGAGCAAGCGAAGATGATCTGGGAAGCCCACTATAGTCGGGTGGCAGGACACTTCGATGTATAAAAGACAATAGTGATGCTATAGAAACATTTCTACTAGTAGAAACTTTGATAGGAGGTCAGCAAGTATATCAGGTCCTGCACTGTCTACACTATTGCCAAACCGACCACTAAGAAACAGGGCTTCTACACCCCTCTTCCTAATCCAAATAGGCCATGGGAATCCATCTCAATGGACTACATGTCAAGCCTCCTATCCACCAAGCGAGGAAATGATTGTGTTTTTGTGGTTGTTGATCGCTTTTCTAAGATGGTGATTATGGTTGCCTGCAAGAAGAGCATCATAGTAGAGGCCACTGCCAAGATCTTCTTTGAACAAGTATGGGTACATTTTTGAATACCACAAACCATTGTCTTAGATCGGGACAGTCAATTTCTAAGAACATTCTAGTCGAGCCTCTGGTCACTGCTAGATAGCAAGCTCACCAAATCCATGGCCTTCCACCCCCAGACAGATGGCCAAACCGAGGTTGTAAATTGAATGATTGTGCATATCCTTCGCATGTATAATTCAAATAACCCTCGCACATGGGATGAGAGCCTTCCCTATGTCCATCATAGCTACAATCGAGCCCTGTGTAGCTCAACCAGCCATAGTCCCTTTCAGGTGGGGCTGGGATTCCAACCATTGGGTCCCATAGATGTTTCACTTCCCCTTGCAGTAACCTCGACTGACTCATCTCCTACTCCAACTGAAGTTGACAAAGCCACCTGTTTCATTGAGAGGATCTAGCACATCCGCCAACATGTTCAAGCTATCCTACAAAAGTCCAATGACAAGTACAAACAACACCATGATCAACATCGGGTGCAAGATAAGTTTCAGGTGAGCGACAAAGTTTGGTTTCACTTGTAGAAAGAATTCCTTATAGGACCCCATCGAAAGCTTCACCCACTCCATTATGGGTCATAGACTATCACCAAGGTCATGGGGGATAATTCTTTTCAGCTCAACATTCCTCCTTTCCTTGGCCTGCACCTAGTGTTCAATGTGGATCTCCTTCGCCCTTATTTCCCACCATTATTGGACACCTCAAAAGTAGCAGAATAGTTGACACCAAAAGATCTCAAACCCGACTGCATACAACATGCATCTAATGATCAGATTATGAACACACAGATCAAGGGCACTCGATAATAAATGATCCATCTTTATCAAGTCGTCAAAGCATGGCAGCTCCTGCACCAAGGCAAGTGGCTCACCTAGGGCCAAATTCAACATAAATTTTCTCATATGATGGGGGACCTCAATGCAATGGAGACCATTTCTTCCTAAGGAGTGAGGATTGATCCAAATGGATATTAGTGGCCACCCACCTTTTCCAACTAGCTCAAAACAGTTTTCTGACAATTTTGGCAATTTACTATTTTTAGTAGTTTTAACTTTCGGGGCCATTTTGAGGGCCTAAATGAAGGTTTTTCAGGATCGAGCTCCTCAATGATATCCTAATAAATGATTGAGCCCCCAAAATGAATCTCCTCGATGGTACCTTTCCAATGGGCTATCACACGCCTAAAACAGAGATTGTATGCAAAAGTTACGACCCCGGGAAGTTGATGTAATAACTTACCCAAATGGGGCCCACGTGACTTTTGGTGCTTCATCTCCTAGGGTTAGGTTTTTGGATGTCTAGGGTTTTTGGAATTCTTTTTTAATGTAAAAAATCCTTTAGAGCCTTATTTTAATATGCTTCTTTCAAATGTGTGCAGCCGTCACATCTCTTCTCAGAGATAAGCCGCCACCATTCCAGCAAGCTTGTTTCTACTGCATTTTACAGTTTTATCTTATTTCGTTATTGAATAGAAAACCAGTTTTATTGTATCTCTGTTATTTTTTGTTAAGCACCTATTAATAATCTATATTCATTTCGTTCTACTCATTAAATCTGGATCATGGTGCCACGTGGAAACCCATGTATGGGCCACGTGGCACCTCACCATTCGTTAAGACTGATGCCAAGTGTCAAACATTGACTGGTCCAGCTCTAGCACATGTATCTGCCACATCATCTACCCTATCCACACTATCTACCACATGTCATACCTGCCACGTAAGTTGTACGAGCATGCCATGTGTCACCCTTGCAGTGGTGACACATGTCACCCCCATATTGGTCCACATGTCTTTTCCATGTTAGCATCCGTACACCTAGTCACCCTACCATGTCATCCCCAATTGTGCCTACCACGTCAGTTGTACAACTGTACGTCCTATACATTCAACTGCCATGTGGCACTGTACGGACTGTATAGTTCATGATTCTACTTTGATCCTAACAAAATAAATTTGTTGTCCATTTGATTTCAACAAAGGAATTTCTAATTTAAATCCAAGCAAGGTAGGAACAGAAGACCTAGATCTCATAGACATTGTGGAAATGGAAGGAATAGATCTACCGAACATACTGGAGCAATGAAAAAGGCAAGGAGTAGACAATGTGCCAGCAGAGAAACTCGGCCGCATTCAATATCTCTTCCTCCTAAGGGAGGAAGCGAAATCAAGAGGGATCAAGCACATGCATGGTGATATAGGACACCTGGGAATCAAAATAGGTGATGGATAGCCACAACATTCACCCAAGCAAGCAAGGTGGAAGAAAGGCAGAAAATCAAATAGTGTAGCCCTGCAAGAACTAGGAGTCATGCTGATAAACTCGGGCAAGATTAAAAATATCTTCCCCAACTCCCCCCCACATGTTTAAATGAATATTATAACGTGGAATATAAGAGGCCTAAACAACCCAAGAAAGAAATGAATCCTTAAAACTAGACTAAGAAAGGAACAACCTGACCTCTGTTTTATTCAAGAGACAAAATGCACCTTAGATAGAATGGAAACAATCAGTAAAACACATTGGAGTAAGTACAAGATGTTGGTTTTCGAAAGCCAACTGATG
Source organism: Picea engelmannii (assembly GCA_009831015.1). Taxonomy (NCBI): domain Eukaryota; kingdom Viridiplantae; phylum Streptophyta; class Pinopsida; order Pinales; family Pinaceae; genus Picea; species Picea engelmannii. The sequence goes on from ML786850.1 coordinate 488,718, forward strand.
GTGGGAGTTATTCTCACCTTGTGGAACCCACAATCAATGAACCTACTTGCAGTAGAAGCCACAAGACACACGCTTTATGTTAACATGCAAATTATAGGCAACACGACGAAAATTCTATGCATTAATGTGTATGGCCCCCAGGTGATGGAGGAAAAAAGGAGAATGCTCCTAGACCTAGAGAATCTAAAGGATCGAATCAGCAACCTCCATTGGATCCTAGTAGGAGATTTCAACATCATCACTACACTTGCTAAGAAAAAAGGGGGCACTAGGATACTAGACAGAGATGCGGAAGAATTATCAACTTGCATTGACACAATGGAGCTTGTGGACATCAGGACCAATAGTGGACATTTCACCTGGAACAAAAAACGACTATATCACCACCAAGTAGCTACAAGGCTAGATAGATTCTTGGTGTCGGAATCCATCATTTTGTAGGGACTAACTTTGTATTGCATCATCCTCCCTTGGGGGGGATCAGACCACTGGCCAGTTCAATTGGAAACTAATTTTCAAACCACACTGAAGAACAGACCATTTAGATTTGAGAAATTTTGGATCGAACATCCCACCTTCAAGGAGAACATCAACCAATGGTGGCCAGAGGAACTACCAGACCAAGGGACAAGGATTTTCAAACTTTACAAGAAAATCAAGTACATCAAACAAAAACTCAAGGAGTGGAACGGGGAAGTCTTTGGAAACATAAACCAGGACAAAAAAAGTATCGAGGATAGAATGAGAAAGCTATAGGAACTGTGAATTGAAGAGGGATACACAGAGGATCGAAAAAAAGAAGAGATCCAAATGACCCAGGAATGGGAAGCAAGATTCCAACAGGAAGAAACTATGTGGCACCAAAAGTCCAGAATAAGGTGGCTAAAGGAGGGGGAGAGGAATACCAAGTTTTTTCATAGAACAACTATTGCAAGAAGATCCCATAAAAAAATCTTGAAGATTAGGGATCATAATGAGATCAAAAGAGAATCCCACCATGAAATTGAAAATACATCGGTCAATCACTTCCAGGGCATAGCTCAGGAACCCAACCAAGACAGATCCGAGGCCATACAAAGAATAATTCAGCACATCCCCAAGTTGGTCACATAGGATCAAAATGTCGGCCTAAGCAAACCCATCACAAAGGAATAAATTGAGCAAATGTCCAGGAGATGCCCAACAAAAAGGCCCCAGGCCCGTATGGCTTCACAATGGAATTATTCAAAGCATGTTGATAAATTGTTAAGCATGAAATTTACGGGGTGGTGGAGGACTCCAAGCAATCGGCATCCATCCTGAAAGCTTTAAATGCCACAATGATCACTCTAATCCTGAAATAAAATGAAGCTAGGACCATGATTGCTACATGCCTATTGCTTTATGCAATGTATTTTACAAGATAATCTCCAAAGTCATCGCCAATAGACTAAAGCCACTCCTTCCCACGTTGATTTCACAAGAATAGGCGGGTTTTGTGGAAGGAAGAAAAATACTGGAAAATATCATCCACGCCCATGAGATTATCCACACGATGAAAACCCAAAGGAGAGGGGGGATGATATTCCAACTTGACCTGGTGAAGGCTTACGAAAAAATAAGGTGGCACTACATGGATATTGTGTTGGAAGATTTTGGTTTCGACCAGCACTGGATCAACTGGATTGTCACTCTAGTCTCGACGACAAGCTACTCGTTGTTAATCAATGGAGACCCAACCAAACATTTATTTCCATCCATAGGCATAATATAAGTGGATCCGATGTGCCCCTTCATGTTCATTCTAATGATGAAAGGGCTAAGCAAAAGCATAAAAAGCACAATTGCAGCTAGTGAAATAAAAGGCATCAAACCATTTGAAAATTGCCCAACCTCCACACACCAATAGTTCGTTGATGATACCCCACTCCATGGCACACCCATGGTAAAGGAAGAAAATGATTTTAAAAGAATATTAGAATACTTTGGGGAAGCCTTGGGGGCGTAAATCAACCACTCCAAATCCATGATATATTTCTTCGGCACTAATCCAACAATTCAAAGAAACTTGGCCAACATTTTGGGGTTTGAATGCAAAATGCTCCCAATGAAATACTTGGGAATCCCCTTGATGGACAGAGCCTGCAAAAATTCTACGTGGGAAGGATTTATCAGGAAACTGCAGGAGAGGGTAAAAAAATGGACATACAGAGCCCTAAACCTGGCCAGAAGGCTTATCCTCACCAAAACTGTTCTACAAGAAATTATGGCGTATATGATGTCAGTGTTCCCAGCCCCCAAAGAAATCCTACAAAATATAAGAGCCATCCAAAGAGTCTTCCCATGGAGAGGCATAGAAAATAAAAATAAATGGGTCGTGGTGGCCTGGGATAAGGTATGCAGACCAAAAAGAAAAGGTGGCTCGAGGTTACAATACCCACAGGTAACCAACGAAGCCTATGGGGCAAAGCTCTGGTGGATATGGGTAAAAGACAAATCGGTGTCGTGCGAAAACATATGGAAGGCCAAGTGTGCCCCAAACATTAGCGATGAGGAGCGAATTCGATTCATGGGCACAAGGGAGGGATCAACCATATGGAATCTTGCCTGACAAAATAAGAACTAGATCCATAAATACAACTTCTAGAAAGTCGGAAATGGTAGAACAACAAGGTTCTGGGAGGACGCATGGAAACAAGAACCCGGAATGGAAAATCTGGACAGGGAGGAGATCCAACATGAAATGATTAGGCAAGAAAAAACAAAAATCCATCATTAATGGAAGCAAAGGGATGGTAGCACCAAATGGAGGATCTGGGACAAACTTAATCCACAAAATAGAGCCTGGATCGAAACAATAACGAAAGAGGTGGAGGAGGAATTGGGGAAAAGGAAAATTGGGGTCTCAGAAGAAGAAGAGGACCAATTGAGGTGGGGCAGGAAAAATGGGGGTGAATTCAATTTAAAAGAAGCACGGTATTACATCTTGGGCCAGGACCAACAAAATCTGGAGCAACAGTGGGAAAAGATTTGGAAAATCCCCCAATGGCCAAAAATCAAAATGTTGAAATGGCTAGTTCTACACAATTGAATTCTAACTTGGGAGAACCTCATGAAAAGGGGTTTCATAGGTCCCCCTCGATGTCATCTCTATCAAGTCAAGAAGGAAACAACTAATCACCTCCTCGACGAATGTAGTTACACAACAAAGATTTGGGATTGGTCTACAAGCATATTCCACCAATCCAATAGGATTCAGGGGAACATCAGTGAAACCATCAACAATTGGAATGAAGGTTACAGCGAAAATGAAATGGTGAACCTTTGTTGGAATCTAACTTCGAGGATGATCATCTGGGCAATCTAGAAAGAATGGAATTGTCGCATCTTCAAGAATGAAATAATACCGGCAGAAAGGCTAAAGGAGGTAATAGCCCCTCAAATAAGAGAAACAGTGCAGATCCGTAACTGCAATACGAAGAAATCTCAACTTACAGACCAACACTCTCGCATCCTGTATTTTTTCCATCTAAAATAATGGTGCAACAACATGCCTGTAGGGCGTGACCTGAAAGTCCATATAGGAGCCCGCAACTAGACTCCCCCTATGTTAGGATTACTCAAACTGAATTTTGACGGGGTGGAGCAAGGAAATCCAGGACTAGCAAGGGCAGGTGGAGTGATCAGAGACAGTGGTGGCAACATCATCCAACTGTACGCTGGGAGCATGGGAAACTCAACCAACAACGTGGTGGAATTTGGAGCCCTGGAACTTGGCCTTTAAATCCTAAGTTTTGAAAGGATGACAAACACCATTGTGGAAGGTGACTCCACCTTGGTTGTCAACACAGCGAAAAAAATCCAAAATGGCACCAGAGTAGGCAACGTTCAGCACCACTAGCACCTTKCACACTCCCTACAAAAAATACAGGAGCATATGAGAACTTTGAATACAGTGGAGTTGTGTTGGGTGCGCAAGTCATTGAATTCTCTAGCGGACAGGCTCGCGAATGAGGGGGGCGRAAAGGAAGGAMTGGAACTAGACGATACATGGATCAACATTCTGAGTGGGCAACTCATAATATACTGCAACCACCTTGCGGAAAAATATCGTGAAGGAAGTTTAAGCGTGGAAGGTCACATCGAGGAGGACATCGCAAGGCCTCTCAGAATGTACGCGGGCCTCAAGCAGAATATGATTGCCTAACACTTTGCTGCCAATTATCATGCAATATCATAATAAGCAATAGATGGACGACTGGAAGTAAGGCCAATACGCCAGTAAGAGGTGTGGGGAAAGCACGAGTGAAAGGACAAGCAGCAAGTCGCATGCAACGAATTATGTAAGGCATGAGGGGTTGATGATAACCAGGATTGATCCACCCGGCCAAGTACAGGTATAGAGAGAAGCACAGTCGGATCAGAAGTGAGCAAGGTCAGTGATCGCGTAGGGACAAAGGATGACCCATCATGATCATACGAGCCTTAATAGGAAAATTGATAGAAGCGCTCACCACCAAGAACAAACCAAGACTAAAAGGATGGGCTCGCAGAGGGTAAAGTTCAATAAGAAGAGGGACAACAAAAATAGATGCAAACAGAAGGAGCACAACAACAAGGATTATTACAGAGTCAAGGGCAGGGAAAGTAAGAATACATGTGAAGTGAGGCATAGGTCGAGTAACCCGAACATGAGTTGTGGCAGGAAAAGAGGGATGGCATGACTAAAGCAAACACACAGGAAAAGGAACCCCCCTAGGAAGGAAGTCTCGAACAGTTAGCGACAGTTAACAAGAATGGAGAAGGCAGCGAAAGATGCGGAGGGCACCTTCCAAACTTTGGTTGCACCGAAGGGGAAGGAGACCATCACCCAGTGGGAAAAGGAATTAAAGGACAAGCACAAAGGTAAAGTGTGGGATGCATTGGCACAAGAAGTGGATCGGGTAACTGATCTAGGGGACATGCAACCCAGGGAAACCCTCTACCAAAACAAAATGGAGATGGCTTGGCTAACCAAGATGATGATCGGGAAAGTGAATTTAGAAATGGAAGAAGCCAGACAGGGAAAACAATACAATGTTGGGCGAGATCATGCGTTTCATCAGTAGTTTGGAAACTATTACCAAACTGTTAGTAGAGGTAGAGAATGACCAAAAATGAAATTTGGAGCAGTTGACAGCCCAGTTTCACCTCTACCTACGCTATGTCCATCACATCGACATCATTCCTGCCGATGGACACGGTGCACCAGCTTAAATCAGGAAGACTCGCATGACCTCCCAGAAGGACAATAACAAGATCTAGGCGGATGGTGGGATCATAGTTTCAACTTAATGATTTGGTAGTCTATAGGCAGCAATGTCATGCTTTGTCAGGTTAGCTTTGATATCTTTCACACTCTGGTTTAGAGGGGATGCTTTAGTCTCTTCTTTTATGTCTTTGTTTTTCTCAACCTGAATATGGAAGGTCTGGTCTGGTTTCCCTTGGTGGCAGACTAGTACCATCCCTTGTTACTATCAACTTGTGCAACTAGGGACCCCTTGGTCTGGTTTCCTTCTAGACAAACCAGGATCCCCACTTTTTGTATCATAATATTTTCAGTAATATAGATTCCTACACTCTTACAAAAAAAAAAAAAGGAATTTCTAATACAAAATGATAATAATAATAATAATAAACCTACTTTTACAAAACCAGACGCAATTACTCAACCTCACAATTCATTTATAAATTATATGCAAGTGCACAATTTGAGTTATTAACATTAGGAAGGGTGTTATATGTCGACACATCTGACAAGGACACTAACAAAGGTGGAGTGATTTGGACACATTCCTACACTTTGCATTTCACAGAATAAATTGATCTATGGTGGCTTTGGACTTCTTAGTGACTAATTTGGGTTTTTTATATTTTGCATTATAATTTTCCTTGGTATATATTTCATTTTTTAGAACCCTCAATTTGAATTTAGAAAACAAACATGATAACAAGGAAGAAGAGTTGAGATTTAAAATTACAGCTTGATCTAGATTCATTCTATGTTCACTCGTGGTTATTTTTATATTCACTAAGGGTTAACTAGTGTAAGCAAGTTGTTTTTCTAAAATGATTATTGCACCAAAAACAACATTACCAACTTAACCATAACTGTGACCTCAAAACGAGAACTCTAGCCCAAAAAACTCATATTTTTGCATAAAAAACATGAAAATCAACCCCAAATCAAAAAGTGGTGTTATCGGTAATACCATTTTTTCAAACAGGGTCAAAATTACAACATTTTCAAGCATGACCTTCAAAACTCATACAATAGCTTAGACAATAGAAACTCAACCTAATTGAAACCGTGGTTTTGACAATAGATCCCTATGCAAAAAAAAAAAACCCAAAATTGGATACAAAATGGTCACTTAAAAATTTATTTACTAACATTTTTTTTCTTCTTAAATTTACATTGAAAATAAATAATTAGAAAGGACAAAATCTTCGCAACTTTTTTTTTTTAAATGAAGAAAAAAACACATTCAAAAAAATATATTCAAAACCCAAATTATATAAAATAAAATAAAAAACATTTAAAAAAAAGTCGAAAAAAAAAACTAAAAGAAAAAGGTGAAAAAAAATTAAAATTTCCAAAAAAAACAATAATCTAAAAACATATATACATATTTTTAAAACTAATAATCAAAATAACCATTGAAACATAATATGTGTGTGTGTGTGTGTGTGTGTGTGTAATTATATAGTCCCTGAAAAAATGACAATCCAAATATATGCTTCGTTGTCTCTAGTTTACCACATACTAGACAAAGTTCATTCGTCAACTCACTCTTAGCCAAATGGGTCTTGGATGGTAGCCTCTGATAAATAACTAGTCGTGGAATGACTGAAAACTTGTATGACAAGTGAATGGGCCAAACAACCCTCTCCGACATTGCCCCCTTGCCCTCTCCCATCGTATATGTAGTTTATATATAATATAAACTACATATTATATATAGTTTATATTATATATAAACTATATATATATATATATATATATATATATATATTATATAATATAAACTATATAATTTATATATAGTTTATATTATATATAAATTATTAATTTATATATAGTTTACATTATATATAAACTATATAATTTACATTATATGTAAATTTTCCCTCTCCCATCATCTATGTAGTTTATATATAATATAAACTACATATTATATAAAAACTCTATATTATATACAATATAAATTATATTTTCTTTTTGAATCGGTTCTTGGGCGGGAACAGGGCCTAGTAGATTTTTTTTTTCAAACCTTCAAGCACTAGTAATGTCGGTCTTCCATGCGGGGAGATATAGCACTTCTAGAGTGCATTTCCAAACTTCTAGAGGAGGCTAGAGCTTGTTATTGGAGGAGTCGTGAGTGACGGTTGGAGTTTGTTTTATACTTTTAAGAGGGGTTTTGTGGGGTTTTAGTTGTCTGGTAGATTTTCCCTTCTTAATGGCAGTTATTTTTAGTGCCTCTTTTAACCAATGCGACTGTCTTTTCACTTTGACTTTTCAGAGTTTGTAACCTGTGCTCGGGAATCATTTATTAATCTTCTTGTTTCTTGGGTGAGTGGGATTCTCGTCATTCTTGTTTTATTGGTATCCTTAAGGGACTATTAAGAACTTCAGTACAGTTGTTGAGCAGTTAGAGGATTTTTCACTGTGTGATGGGCCAGGGAGTATGACATGTACTCCACTAGAGGGGATCCCAATGGAGGAGGAAGTCAATGACCTCATGGGAGAAGAGGATGAGGCCATATGAATACAAGAGGGGCTCTTTTGTAGGACAGATATGGCAGGTTTTAATGGTGACCTTAAGGCGTTGAGGGAAGCATTTAAGTCTCAGATCTCGGTGCTAGTAGCGGATGGTGGTCAGAGTTATTCTGGTTGTGCTCCATCTGATTTTAAACAAAGGTCAATTACTTGCACTCTTGGGAATAATGGAGTGAAATACTATGTAAATTTTAGTGTGGGTGTAGGTGGAAAGTCGAGAGATAAGAGAGGAGAGTTGAGGGTTGTGAATAGAGCTAGTCTATCCGGTGTTAAGAAGAGGCATGGCTCTTGTCAGTATAGACATTGGGCTCCAAATCACTCCAAATGCAAATTGATGTTGGGCGGCGACATGGGTTTGGATAACACGGTGAATCTCGCGTTATTAACACTAGTAGGGAGGTTTTGTTACAAAAATTAGTGTAAAATGTTGATTGAGGAGTGGGTTTTAGTATTTTGGCAGCCACTGTTGGGTTATATTCCGAAGGTTTTTTACCTCACTAAAGGGTGGTTTCGTTTCCAGTTCAAAAGGATAGAGGACACAGAGTAGATTTTGGATAAACCCTGCTGCTATGATGGAGGTAGTTTAATGGTAAAAAGGTGGTGGGTGAGTTTCAACCCCGCACAGGATTATTTTAGGTTATGTCATTTTTGGGTGTTGTTGTCGAGACTACTGCTGTAGTTTTGGCACCCAAAATATTTGGAAGCTATAGGGAATAGTCTTAGGAAGTTTATAAGTGCAGATATTGGTGCACTAAAATCCACTGATAAAAGAATGTGAAAATTTCTTGTGGAAATAGATTTACACTCTGGTTTTCTAGAAACCCTGGAGATTAGCTGGCACGGTCACTATTTTTTACAGTCTCTGGACTACTTAGGAGTCTCGTTCAGATTTTCTAAGTGTCAGAAAATGGGTCACCTTTGGAGGGATTGCTTGGGACCACAGGATGAGGAGGATGAGGAGGGTGCACTGCTGGAAAGATTGATTCAAGTTGAGTCACCAAATATTGAGTCTACTAGCTTCATTCCAAGTGGCTACGACTTTGAGGACGTCCCAATGCCAGGGACAACTACAACCATTACGAGTAAGTTAAAATCCATCTGTCTCATTCTCTTTCATTCATTTTTTATCTGGGAAAGACATTTTTTGGATGATTCTGGATTCTTTGACCCTCGAACCAGTATTATGGATTTTTCTACACCTATTTGTCCGGTGGCAAAGTCTGTAGGAGCTTTAGTAAACAACCCTTTATTTGGTCACTTCTCGGGTGGGAAGTGGCATGCCCAGCGAGGAGCCACTTACTACACTAGAGTGAAACTTATATGAGAATGCCTCATTATCAGGTGTTTTACCGGTGAGGAGTGAGTGTAGACCTTTGGATCCATCGTGAAGGGTTTTCCCTAGACCATCTTGTGATACAGAGGACAGTTTATTACCGGGTTGTCGGGAATCGAAATTGGGGGATAGTGAGCTAGGGATTGTTCAGGAGTCTCTAGTACCTACTATAAAAGAGGTGCAGAGCCCGATTTCTCTTCCCACTTTCAGAGGAAGATCATATTACCTTAGACCTGATCCTGATGGTGGAGAGGGGTATTCCAGATCCATGGTGGGGGAAACTATTAAACAATATTCCTGGTCTAGGGGAATGGGGTTGGAAACCTCCCCTATAAAGACTAGAAGTGCCAAGAAGAAGAAGGAGGGTATGAGTAAATATACATAGGGGACACAATTGTCAGGTACTAATGAATTAGGGGCGCTTAGAGGCCTGAAATCCCTAGCGAGAGCAAATACATGATCTTTCTCTCTCTGAACATTAGAGGGGTGGGGGGGACCGTATATCATCTTTCTGCAAGAGACTATGGTCTAGGAACACAAAGATCATGCTATAATGCTTACTCACCGTCCCACCTGGCTTACTTGTGCAGTCAGTGCGATCGGGTCTTCGGGAGGGCTTCTTGTCTCTTGAGATCCGAATATTTTTTACATCATTCCTAATTTATGTTGTGGTGGGATTCTACTTATAGGGTTGTACTTGGATCTTAACCAACCATTTACACTGCTTAACGTATATGGTCCTTATGCAGAGAGGAAATTTTTTTGGGATAAAATGGAGACCAGTGGTAGTCTTGATAACAAGAATCTTATAGTGGTAGGGGATTTAAACCTAACATTTGGAGCTGGGGAGATTTGGGGAGCGGCTACACACTTAGACCCGCTTTCATCATATTTTACTGAGCTCTTTGATAAGGCAGGCTTAGTCGATGTATTTTCGGATGCAGTGGTGCCAACCTGGAGGAATGGTCATAGTGGAGTTGACAGTATTTCAAAGAGACTGGACCAAGTGCTTGTTTCTGAAGACTTGTTGGTATGAACATGCTTGTATAAATCATGGGTTGATTATCCTTACTTTTCAGATCATGCTCATGTACTTTTGATATTAGATAGGGTATTATTTATTGCTAGGTGGATTTCAGAGCCGGAGGTTGCGATTATTGCAACAACCTTTTGGAATGACTCGACTTACCTAGTAGAAAGTGTTGTTCAGAAAATATTCATAAATAAGTTGAAATAATTAAAGATTCAATTGAAAACATGGTCCAAAGAATGCATTAGAGTGCAGGAAGAAAAAATAAAGTGCCTTGAAGAGTTATTGACTAGCCTTCTTCTATAGGAGGCTCAAGAACAAGGCTCAAATGCTAGGGAGAATAATATCAAGCTCCTTGAGATAGAGAGGGACAAATTACTTAGAGAAGAAGAGGAAAAATGGAGACTTAGGAGTAGAGCGGTGTGGATAAAGCCGAAAGACAAAAATACTAAATATTTTCATAATTTCCCCAATTATAGGAGGAACAAAAAACAAATTTGGGAGATGTGTGATCAAGAAGGACAGGTGCATACTAGTGTGGAGGCCATAAAGTCCAAAGATGTAAAATACTATAAGTCTTTCTATAGCAATTCGGAAGAGGAGTACATTGAATAAAAAGTTAATATAGTTGGTCTCTTCGGTTGTTTGGTTAATGCAGAGGACACAGAGGTTCTGGAAAGACTGTGTACTAAGAAGGAGCTATGGGAGGTCCTTAAATATTTTTCCAAAGATAAAAGCTCGTGGTCTGATGGGTGGACAATGGATTTTTACCTTTATTTCTTTGATCTTATGGGTGATGATTTGTTGGAGTTGGTGGAGGACTCAAGGCTATGGGGAGTAGTTAAAAATTCTTTAAATGCTACATTTCTAACATTGATTCCAAAGGTTAATAAACCTAACACCTTCAGAGATTACAGACCGATAGCCCTGTGAAACCTCTACTACAAGTTGATTACTAAGATCATAGCAAATATGATTAAACCTATCTTGTCTCGGTCTTTTTCAAAGGAACGGTTAGGTTTTCTCAAAGGGAGGCAGATTTTGGATGCGATTGGTACAACACAAGAGTGTATCCACAGTATAAAGGATAAGAAGTCAAATCCTTGATTCTAAAGTTAGATCTCAAGAAATCCTATGACTGTATAAATTGGGACTTCCTTCACATGATTCTAATCCAGTCGGGTTTTAGCATTAATTTTACAAATTGGATCCTTGAATGTGTGACCAGTGCCAATTTCGCGGGCTTGATCAATGGGGAGACTTCCAAGGTGTTCAAAAGTGGAAGAGGCTTGTGCTAAGGGTGTCCTCTGTCACCCTTATTATTTATTCTTGTTATGTAATGCCATAACCATCTTCTGAAGAAAGGATTGGGTGATGGGAAGCTTACAGAGGTCAAGGTTTCAAGAAATGTCAAGATATTGCATATGTTCTTTGTTGATGATGTTTTAATTATGTCAAAGGCATCGATGGAGGATTGCACTGTGATAAACAATATTTTAACATCTTTATGTAGAGCTTCAGGTTTGAGTAATAACTGGTCAAAATATATATTTTATCACTCTAGAATTCTTGATGATGATCTTGAAAGTTTAAAGGCACTCTTTCCTTATGGGTTTGAGGAACTGACCAAAGTATTTTGGTAACTTGGCTATTATTTAAAGGCAAAAGAATACAAACCTGAGGATTGGTGATGGATGCTCACAAAATTTCAAGATCGGATCTGGTGGTGGTGTAATAGATGGTTTTCTCTTGGGGGACGATTTACACTTGTTAAATCGGTGCTTGAGGGTCAAGATGTTTACTGGATGGAATTGGCGACTATTCCAAATTCTATATTACATAAAATCTGTATTATGATGTTTAAATTTATGTGGTCTGGTTTAGAGGGTAGGGATCATATTCACCTTTGCAACTGGATTCTTTTATCGAGACCAAAGCACCTGGGAGGTTGGGGCATTCGAAATATTCACTTTTTTAACATGGCCCTGGCTGCTAACTCTCTGTGGAGAGTCTTAACAAAGGATGGGATTTGGAGCAAAGTTTTCAAAGACAAATATATTCCAAATAGCTCAATAACCACTTGGTTTCGGGAAGTTTCTTCTTTCAACCCATTGACGTCTCAGACTTGGAAGAGCTTGCTAAAATATTTACACCTTCTAACTCATTGGCTTGGGTGCAAAGTAGGTTCTAGGAATTGTGTTCAGGTCGGTCTTGACGCATTTTAGGGGTGGGGAATTTATCATTTCTTTCCAGTCATCTGAGAGAGGAGTTGAGAAGGAACTATGTCTTATATCTTTACCAAGAGAGAGGACTCGACAGGGTGGGATTAAATAATACCTATCGAAAATCGAGTGTAGACCTTGGCTTAGTTGGGAACTTCGTTGTTGAATGGGAGGATTTCGTAAATCTTTATGTTTTGCAGGGATTCAATTACGTAACAAATCTGATGAGCTTTGTTGGGTGGGTGGTGATTCCTCGGGCAGAATACCAGCAAAAAATATGTATCTTTCTCTTACAAAAATTGTTTGACCCATTCCAGTGGAGGGTTGGTGCAGGTATCTTTGGAAATGGGATCTTAGTCCAAAAATTAAGCTCTTTATTTGGCTATCTCTGGAGAATAGGATTCTCACCTGGGATAATCTTCAAAGGAAGGGGTGGGAGGGACCAAACATCTATGTTTTATTTCAAGAAGAATTTGAGTCTGTTAATCATATTTTTGTTTCTTGTCACTTTAGTCGGGAGGCATGGAACCAATTATACTCAGATCAAAATATTTGTTCCGTATGGGAAGGAGACTACCTCAACTCCATCTATAAGAGTTGGTTGAAGAAGGATACATCCCTCATTACGCTCTCGTCTATTTTTTGTTGGATCTTGTGGTTAGAGAGGAATCTAGTTACATTTGAAGGGCATAAAGCATCGGTTTTTTGAGTGACAGCTAAGGTCAAATCTATGGTGTCACTGGTGGAGGTTAAAAAAATAAAGAAGAAGATTATACAACCCCCTCGTCTTCTGACTGCAATTGTATGTTGGTTTGATGGAGTTTCTCTCCCCAGGGTGCTCGGGTGTGGTGCATGTGGTTTAATCAAGATCAGTGCTCAACGGGTTATCAAGTGGACTTTAAATTGCGACTAGGGGACTAATACCAGAGAAGAATTGATTGGTGCATGGGTGAATCTTTATCTTGCGCAGAGGCTCAACCTTGAAGTGATCCAGTTCATTAGTGACTCAAAGATCATCATAGATTGGCTAAAGGACAGAGGCAAGTTGCAAGTCGCCTTTTTGATAGGTTGGATGGAAGGCATAAGTTTGATGAAATCATCTTTTAAAGAAATATTCTTCACACACTTCTATAGGGAACTAAATAGGGAGGCTGATACTCTTTCAAAATTGGCTCTCAACAATCCAGAAGGAAAGCTTGTGTTCAACAGCTGGAACGAGGGCAATGATGGGTCTTCCAAAACTATTAGCCTTTTTTAACATTGTTTGGTCTCTTTTATTTAAGTTTGAATTCTATCGGTGATAGCAGGATTGTAAAGGACAATAAGTTTATTTTGTATCTTGTCTCTGACGATGGACTTTTATAACTATGTGCAAAGTTTTTTTGTATTTTTGACTATTTTAGAAAATATCATTTTTCTAAGTAGTAGTGAAGAAACCTGGAAGCATGAATATTAGTGTTATAACTGTAATGTGAACTTATTTATATAAATATATAAAGAACAATTTTCTTGTTGAAAACAAATATATATAAATTATATAATTTATATTATATATAATATGTAATATATAAACTATATATATTTTTATGATATAGTTTATATATAATATAAACTAGATATTATATATATAATATAAATTATATAGTTTATATTATATATAATATAAATTGTATAATTTACATTATATGTATATTAAACTACATATATAGTTTATAAACTATATATATTATATATAAACTACATATATAATATATGTATATAGTTTATAAACTATATATATTATATATAAACTACATATATAATATATGTAATATATAATATATAGTATATAATTTATAATTTATATGTAATATATAATATATAATTTATATATAATATAAAATATATAATATATATAAACTATATATAGTACTATATAAATTAGATATTATATATAAACTATATAATTTAAATTATATTGTTTATATTATATATAGTGTATATTAAAGACGTCCGGTCTTGTCTAAATTATTGAGGAATCATGGAAGAAATCATTTTGTAAAATAAAAATACTATTAAAAAAACATCAAATCAAAATTTAAGGAAAAAATGTAGTGTGATAAAGAGTTAGAGGAAAAAAGAAAATTAAGGTATTATAAAGATGTAATCAACCTTAATCTAGAAGATGAAAATTATCTATCTGTTTTGCCAATTGTAAAGAAAAAAATATTCATTGCTAAGATAAGAACAAATTCTCACGAGCTCCATAGTGGAAACTGGGCGTTGGTCAATTCCTAAAACGCCATGCGATGAAAGAGTGTGTCACCTTTGTGAGACTAAGAAGGTTGAAGATGAAAAGCACTTTCTCTTAGATTGTCTAGTCTATACCCATATTAGATCTCATTTTCAAAATATTGATTACACTACCAACCTTCCTAACCTCTTAACTCAACAAAAGTATGGTGATCTTGGAAAGCTTCTCTTAATGCTTTTCGAGCACAGAAACAAAATTCTAAAGAATCACAAGTAATCACTTACCCTCTTAAGGTCTAATAGACCAATTAAATCTTAGTGAACGTTAATCATCATCATCATCAAAAACTGTATAATTTACATTATATGTATATTATATATAATATAAACTACATATATAGTTTATAAACTACATATATTATATATAGACTATATATATAATTTATATATATATATATATATATATATATATATATATAGTTTAGATTTTATATATAATATAGTTTATATTATATTATATAAACTACATATAAATTATATATAGTTTATACGTAATATAAACTATATATAATTTATATAATTTATGATGATGATGATGATTAACATCCACTAAAATTGAATTGGTCTATCAAATCATAAGAGGGTAAGTGATTACTTGTGATTTTTTAGAATTTTGTTTATGTGCTCGAAAAGCATTAAGAGAAGCTTTCCAAGATCACCATATTTTTGTTGAGTTAAGAGGTTAGGGAGGTTGGTAGTGTGATAAATATTTTGAAAATGAAATCTAATATGGGTATAGGTTGGACAATCTAAGAGAAAGTTTTTTTCAACTTCAACCTTCTTAGTATCACAAAGATGACACACTCTTTCATCCCATGGCGTATTAGGAATTGACCAACGCCCAGTTTCACTATGGAGCTCGTGAGAATTTGTTCTTATCTTAGCAATGCTTATTTTTTTCTTTGCACTTGGAAAAACAGATTAATAATTTTGATCTTCTAAATTAGGGTTGATTACATCTTTATAATACCTTAATTTTTTTTTTCCTCTAACTATTTATCACACCACATTTTCTCCTTAAATTTTTATTTGACGTTTTTTTTAATAGTATCTTTATTCTGCAAAATGGTTTCTTCCATGATTCCCCAATAGTTTTGTTAACATTATGGTAGCTACGGGAGGTATTTACCTCCACGTGTGAACCTGACGAGAATAGAAGACTCTAGGAAGTAAGAGAAACCCTAATGAGTTGGTTAATAACCCTAGAAGCCTTGTCGGCTCAAGAAGATAATTTATATTAGGTTATTAGCCTCCAAGAGAAGAAGTCGGCCATAAATTATAATAATATATTGAACAAACACTTATCCAGAAGGAGAAGTCACCCCAACAAAACTGGAAGAACTACTATAAATACAGGGTGCCAGTTCTCATTTGTGACATCTCAGAATTGTTGTTTTCCTAGTTGGTGCGCACTACAATTGCAGTCTTGTGCACAGGTTTGGAGGAGGGTTGCAAGTGCAGTTGTAGCAACAACTAGTTTCAGTATTGGGTTGAATATCTCTTAGCTAGGGTTTGGACTATCTGATCAACCTTTTGTGATGCGTAATCTTTAGGGAATGATGTGCTACCCTTTGTTTGGCTATCTAGCCTAGGGTTTGATTCCGGAGGAATTCTCAGTCAAGGTTAAGGTGCTCGGAGGGAGGCTTCGGCCTATGGTTGGGTGATGAAGGTATCATCAATGGTAAAATGAGCACACCATCTTATTTTTTCTAATAGGTTATGGGCCTGTTATCCCCGATATCTAGGGATAACTAGGAGATCATGTCTCGAGGCCCACATGGTCCTAGACATGGAGTACTGAGAGCAGGAGCGACTTGAGCATGGTCCTGGAGGACCCATCTTCTTCTTCTCAGCCAGACTTGTCCTGCCAGCAGTACCAGCCTCCATCACTACCGGCCTGGGCTTGCATCAGAAA